>CM040246.1:87591502-88091502 GCA_022545495.1 Chrysanthemum lavandulifolium
AACACTAGTTGTTGTACATATGTATTACTTAAATCATAAAATCACTTATACTTGTTTTAGTGTTTTATGTGAAAATGTGAATATGTTAGAAACTATTAGTTCAAACCATTTACGATTTTATTTGTTTCGTTAATATGATTTTACGCTTGTTATCGACAAAACATTAGAAGATCGTAAAATATAAATAAACGCTTTTACGGCTTATTTGTATTAACAATCTCCCTTTTGTTGATGACAAAACATAAAATTATTTTAAGGAAAAGCTAAAATTGTAAAAGTTTGAATTTGTAGTTTTACTTTTTCTCCCTTTTGTCGAAACAAAAGTGTTTGAAGGAAAGCAACACATCGCTTTTAAGAAAAACATGTGAAAGAAATAAAAATAAAAAGAAATAGAGAGCAAGTAACGGAAAGGATCTCGTTTTACTCCCTTGACGAGTCCATCCCTATGTAAGGCGCCAAGAAAGTGATACTAATCTAGTTTGTTTGCAAATAAGTTTGCAAAAGATTTCGCCTAAGAGACGAATGTGCCCCCTTGATGATTGCAATTATGCAAGGGGATGTCACGAAATGTAAACCTAGTATTGCAAGTAATTTGTAATGTATTGCTTTGACATAAAGCTCCCCTAGCTTTAGGATGTCAAAGTCTTCATGTGTAAATTGAATAACTACAAAACAAAGGTTAGAAAGCAAGTATAATTCACAATTTCCGCAAATGTGGTTCAAGTTAGTAGAAAGAAAGCTTTCGTCTCACGGATCCCACGGTTCCTCCTAGTAGGGATCCGCCTAGGCAATTTCGAGGATCCGTAGTAGTCGATTAATTTCAAAGAACGGTGATATAACAAGTAATGTTATCACAAAATGAGATATGAATACAAGGTAATCATATGCTCGTAAAAATAACAAGTAGCATGTAATTCCATTTAATAAAACTAGAGTTATGATATACATGACTCTAAAAACTAAGAAAATAGACAATACATGACTAGGAATTTCTAGACCAACTAACGCTGATGCTAGGACACCACTAAAATCTTCTAGCTCAAGTTTTGTTTAGGTTTAATCTCGCCGAAACGCTCGAGGAGATGATAGAACATGAAACGTTGGTCTTCTCGCACTTCATGTATCAAACTTTCAACATGTTGACAATGATAGCAATCTTTGTCATGGCTAGGTAGTGGTGGTGGAAGAAATGAAATAGCTTGATGCGAAGGATCAAGTGAAGCGGCTTGGAGCTTCAAACGATGGAGGATTGGTGGAGGTACATTTGAGAATGACTCAACCAAGAATGATGGTGGTGGTAGAGAAGTGTCAACTTCCATATGATCGGGTGGTTGACTTTGATGATTTCTCATAATCCAAATGGGATTATATGATGGAAACGGCGAAAAGGAAGCCGAGCAAGTGTTGACTCAACACCTTGATTTTGAACCATTATTCCTCCTAATGAGGAGAATGTTGTCATGGAAGCGGATGAGACGGCCTAGAGGCAAGTCCTCTAAATTGTAGAGGTGTGGTGATGATAGTGGGATGTAAATGAAATAGCTCTAGGAACCAATGGTGATGGTTTAGTGGAGATGATATTGTTTGGCCTAGGAGGTATGGTGGTGTTTGGCATTGGTAGTTTTGTGGGTACTATCCTTTTAGGAATTGGTTTGATTGGATGATGAAGGATCCTATCATTTGTTGGCTTGACCGAGATGATTCGTTGAAGAGATTTCGTATAACACGAGCCTTTTCATGGGTGGTTCTTTGGTGGATAAGTTACTACTGGGGTTTTCCTCATGATGAGATGATTTCAAGAGGTTTGCAAGAGCTGAAAGTTAGGATGAGAGTGATGACTATGGAGGTCCTAACAAAGTGGTTTATAAACCAAGAGATTTGGCAAGTGCATTTAAGCCTTAAGCCACTAGGATTCATTGGAATGTGATGATTAACATGCACAAGAGTCAACTTCGAGTTTGCACCGATCTAGGAACTCATTTAAGATGAGATGGAGTGTTTGAGTTAGGAAGATGAGTTGAAATGATTGTTTTAGCAAGATTTGACATAAACTCATCATCCGGATCCCACTGTTCCTCCTCGTAGGGATCCGCCTAGGCTAATCCTAGGGATCCGCTTTCAAAGAAGCTATGAAAGAGTGGAAATGATGTTTCTAAGATCTAAGACCTATAACATCTTGAGTGTTTCAGTCTTCCTAAGTGTCTTAAATGAAGGGTGCTTAAGTACTTGAAGGTAATGAGTGATGTAGCTAATGATTGTCTTTATGGAAGGATTTGGAACTTTCAAAGAGTACCAATGGATGAGCAAGGATGACACTAAAGATGAGAGTGTCAATTGAAGCTAAATGATCCTAGAGATCGGTTGTGACTTAGGATAGTGTTTTGAAAAATATCCTAGAAGCTTTGAGATGAGAAAACTAGAATTTGATCAACTTTGATCAATTTTGAGGTGAGGATGATTTATGATCAATTTTGCCATAATCGAAAGATTTCAAAGACTAAGTAGAAAATGAAGTGTGAGTTTGAGAGCGGAAGAGTAATGGATTAAAATGAAACGGTAGATCTACAAGCGTTTTAGAGTGTGATCTAGGTGTGTGAGTAGGAAGGATCAACCTATCTTGATAAGGACTTAATTTGCCTTAAGACACTATGTTTAGCTTAGTGTGAGGTGTTCTAAGGATATGTTTAAAATATAATGCTTGTAATTGCATTTTCTGCTTGTCGGATCCCACGGTTCCCTAAGTGTAGGGATCCGCCTAGCACAATCTTTGGGATCCGCCCATCTCGCTCAGCAGACCTTTACTAAAGGTATGCAATGATCTTGACAATGCATTATATCTCAAGGATAGTCTAAAAGAGTTCTAATACTAAGATATCAAATGTAAGATGTTTTATTTCATGAAAGAAATTGGATTACATTGATAAAGCACGAGTACAAGAGAATTGATCCTATTTTGGAATACTACTAGGTTCCTTGAGTGTTTTCGCTAGAGGATCATTATGTGATTGATGAGTGTTGGTGGAATCAAGAATGAAGAAAGTCTTCATGAGAGATATGTTTAGCGGTTCCATCATCTTGTTCACAAGCACGCATAACGGACTTTGAAATTGAGGATGGAAGTGCATAACATTATGATAGAGGCGTGTCAAGAACATTCCATAAGGGATGAGTTTATTCTTGAGCCTTGAAGATTTGCACCGCCTTGCGTAAGAAGTAGGCGAGATTGTATGGTTGTTGTGTTAGCAAACAAGACAACATGTGAGCACAACAAGCGGGAAGAATTTCTCGATTTCCTAAGGCTCCAAACATTTTCACGTAGGATGAGTGCAAGAGGCTTGTACTCTTCTCGGATATCCCTTGTAAAGATAATGTTTGGATCGGAGTAATATGGTCGAGGTTTGCATATTATGCGATTTAAATCTTCCTGAGAGGGTATGTGAACAATATGGGCTATTTTCTTCACGAAAGTTGAAGAGAGAATCAAGAGACCAATCTTCGTGAAGGCACATTGTCCATGATTTGGAATCCGGAGGATGTGAGCAAAATGCCCAAGGGTTAGAGTGAACTTTTGGTTTTTGATATAAAACCAAAGAGATAGAGAGCGATCCTCGTTACGAACGAGTTCGACTTGACGGAAGAATTCCATTATGAACCTTGGACATATCTTCTCGTTGATTTCAAGAAGACATTCTAGTCCTATGGCTCGGAAGGAGGTATTGATACCTTCTTCGAATTGTAGAGAGGTGTCACAACACGCCCTTCATGGAAGTGACGGGTTTCGAGATTGTTGAACCCACGGACATGATTGCCAAAGTGTGTTGGGTTCAAGAGAGATGTTAGGAGTGTAGACGCTAGTGAGTGAAAAATCAAACTCATATTCATGCGCCATAGTTGAACCTATAGAAGTGATGGGTTAATAAGAGGTGATGTTTATGGTCAACCTATAATTATCTAACGCTTTTATTAGATTTTTATTAACAATGGTTTTTAAACAAGAAAGACACTTGACTCACTTATGGTTTTGACATTCTAGTGGAGTATTACTTTTAGAAGAAAATGGTTTTAATTTGCATGAAAAACTGTTTCTCCAAGAGGACGGATCCCACGGTTCCTTTTCAAAAGGGATCCGCTAGTATAACTTCCGGATCCGTGGATCCGTAGTAATGTAAATGATTTGATAAAACATAGGTTTTACATTTTTATACCACGAGAAGTGTTTTATCCTACATTTTCTTTTAGCATGCATACATGACTTCTAATGTATCACGAAGGAATATGAAACATATAAATCACAAGAAAATAAATAATAACAAAGATAACAAGATTATTAGTAATATTGCATTTCAATGCTAAGGATGATACAAAGGATTGGGTATATGATCCCAATGTAGATTAACAACACAAAGTAAATGTCTCCATATGTGAACTTCATCATAGGGAACACAAGTGCGATGAGTGTTAAGGCGATGAGCACGAAAAGCGATGTAAACCATGTTGATGACGGATCTTCTTGGTTTCGTTGAGATGGAATGAGGAGGAAGATGAAGTTTTGAGTGAGAGGAAATTTTGAAATTGGAAGATTTGAAAAGTGAGGATTTGATAGATAGGTCGACGGTGGGAGTTTTTATAGGAAGGAGGAATTTTGAAATTGTGTTTTGTTTTATTATTGGATTAAAAGAAAACAAAACATAAGTTTTATATACCACGACTTTAGACGAGAAATAAGACACGATGTAAGAAAAAGGCTTCCTAATGAAGCTTCATGTAAAACATGTAATTTGCACAAAAGATAATCATATAAATACCTAAATAGGTATACTTAATTATCAAGCAAAGTAAAAGAAAATCATACCTCTAGCGACTTAGGAATGTCTTTACAAATGACACAAAGAAATGTCACTTAGACTATTCCCGCTCCTTTGCTTTTAAGATACCTTCTTAAGGAAGGTATTCTTGTTACCAAGCGACTCCTAAAGCTTGGTGGGTATGAGCTTGACTAATCAACATGACAAAGAAGATTAGTGCAATTAAATGAAAAAAAATAAATAAGAAAAATGTTGTTATCAAATCAACATCCAAACATATAGTTTTAAAAGACATGGTGTTTGTTTTATGAAAACCTTCTTTGTAGTTTTCAATTAACTATGGATCGTATCAAGTTTTTAAAGTACAATATACTTCAAGAAACTTGGTAACGAAGCTCGATGCCAATTGTGGAAAACTAGAAGGGGGTTGAATAGTTTTACCAATTAAAACTTCCTTTAAACTATTTAGATCGACTTATGTCAATCTATTTGGTTGTGTGTGTTGGATGTTGATAAACAAGCATATAAAGATATGTAATGAAAAGATAAGAGTAAGAAGCACAAAACCACAACGCGAGTATTTATAGTGGTTCGCCACAAGGACACCTTCCTTGCCCTACTCCACCCCCGAGTCACCTACTCGAGAGTTCGTAAACACTACACCAATCTCCTTATGGCGGAGAAGCCTTCACAACGCCGCTTACCCTTTTTCCGGTGCTAGGCTAACCACCGGTTCTTTCACCCAAGGTGAACCAAACCTACACAACGTCGCCTACCCTTTATAAGGTACTAGGCTAAGTACCTAGTTCTTTCACACCAAGGTGAACTACACCTTCACAACGTCGCCTACCCTTTATTAGGTACTAGGCTAAGCACCTAGTTCCATTGCAATGGAGGAACTACTACCACACTACACCAACGACTAATCCCAAAGGAGATCTACCTTTACAACATCATCAAGGACATCAATATCCTTGGATCTAATGCTAGTCTATCTAGTACATCGAAACACACCATATCGAATGTACATCTAAGGCACCTTTCACTAATGCCTTTGACTAGATCTACAAGACACCTTTCACTAATGTCTTGTGTCTTCACTTCTAAGCACCTTTCACTAATGCTTCAAGTCTTGACTTCTAAGCACCTTTCACTAATGCTTCTTGTCTTGACTTCTAAGCACCTACCACAAGTGCTTATGCTATAGACGATAGATACCCTTCACTAATATCTTCGCCTTGACACTTGAGACATCTTTCACTAATGTCTTCAACACTACACTTCTTTGAAGAAAGAAAGGAATCATCAACAAGAAGACTTCAAGAGCCTTGATGATGAGGAAGCATGGCAACTCATGGACTTGAGCTTGCTCGACTTCAAAGGTGGTGATCTTGCCTTTAAGAGGAACCTAAAAGATCACACAAAACAAAACTACAAACATAGATCTCTTGGATCTAAGGTTAGTGAGATTTAACCTGTGGGAGAAAGTGTGTTAGAAAGGGGTGAGAAATAATGAAGAAATGGCTCACTATTTATAGAGGAAAATCCCATCGCTCCTCGGATCCCACGGATCCCTACCACAAGGGATCCGCTAGCACAAAGCTAGGGATCCGTGGAACGCCCTCTTGCCCATGGGTATTTTGGTTATGGGTCATGGGTCATGGGTTGAACCATGGATCTTTGGCTAGATACAATGTATCTTTGAGTGCAATGCACTTAGTCACTGGGTATGGGTTGATCCATGGGTTATGGATATTATCCATGTATGATATAAGCATGATGTCATGCAATGGGTTATGGGTCAAGATCCATGGGTTATGGGCTTTGGGTTGTACCCAACTACATTCAATGTATTTGCCCAATGGGTTGTGATACTTAAGTTTCTACCCATTTATATTACCCAATATACTACATACTAGTTATGTGTATATTTTATCCAAATATGTAAACACTAGTTGTTGTACATATGTATTACTTAAATCATAAAATCACTTATACTTGTTTTAGTGTTTTATGTGAAAATGTGAATATGTTAGAAACTATTAGTTCAAACCATTTACGATTTTATTTGTTTCGTTAATATGATTTTACGCTTGTTATCGACAAAACATTAGAAGATCGTAAAATATAAATAAACGCTTTTACGGCTTATTTGTATTAACAACAACCATGTTCTTTACCCAAACTATATTGAGTTTTTGGCGTCCAACAGTTCATCCAACTAAGACAACTATAACAAATGGCATTTTGGGTCAATATCATAGGATACATGACCCGGTACCTAACCTACATTTTATGACCATCTTGCAACTAATATTGTATTAACTACTCTTCGTTCACACATATCAATGTACTAAAATGATGAACCACTGTTTATCATCAATACACCAAATCATCCTATGTAAAGACGGTTTTCGGTGCTAGTAATCCAATGACCGAAGCGACCCCATAGGCTTTCGGGCTTTTGAGTCTCTAAATTGTATAACAAACATAAGCAATATCAACTATCATCCTAAAACTTGTTTTTATTATATAAAAAAAACTAATGCATCTGTATTCTCTATGAGTATATGAATGTTGCCCAAACATCTTCTATACGTGGAACCTACAAAAAAAAACAAAAAACAAATGTGGTTTTAATCAAATGGTCAAATATTCTTCAAACAAAGGGCAAGTTTTATCAGCCGTGATATAGTGAAAACGATCACCTTGATAAAGTTGCATGAAAATTGAAAACTTTTCACTGCATACATATATGAGAAGATGAGGGAAAATAAGCACAAGCTTTTGGCGCTTAAATTTGGGTAACTTATAAGTATGAAATTTAAAACAATTAATCTGATAACGAACTATAATAACACACCTGAAAAAAAGGTTAGTTTAAAGTTTGAGTTAGATATTTCAATGATAATGTTGACCACTCCAAATTGCTAATCTTTTATCCGAAAATATTGGGCTGCAAATTTGAGTGATAATGTTGAACACTTCAAATTTGTATCAATCTAACATTATTCCAAGTGTATGTCATCTTCTCATATTAGTGGTACTCATACTCATTCTACATATATTAATGATAATGTATTGCAGTTAGATATACTAATGTGTATTTCAAGCGTCCATCTTCTCATGTACTCATAGCCATTTTACATAATAATTGATAGTATACATTAAACATGCATTAATGTGTATTCCAAGTGTTTATTATCCTTCAAAATGATACAAAATCCATCAAAACTAATATGGAAACCATGTGTATGCCGTCAATCGAATTTATACACCAAGAATATAATATGGAAAATCATTGAAACTGTGACAACATAGTTCAAAGTCACCTCCATTATGTATATATATAATAAACATGCATGTTCCATCCTTTTATTCCATTTTTCATGCCATAAACAACGAACATTGTGACTTTGCAAACACATCAGTTAGCCAAATTGTGACATTAAGTGAGTAAAAATGAGCATGTATAAGGAACACTTGTTGTACTAAAATATAATTGACCCAATAACATTTACTCAACTAAAAACCAATACCATGAGGAATTCAACCTATGGTTGAACCGAATAAGCAGTAAACAAAAGTACGCGATTAAAACATCGATAAAGACATTAAAACATTGAAAACCAACAAAATATTGATCAACCAAAATATCATCTTCGTCTTCATCATCGCCGCTGCAATCCAGAATTTTATTGCACGAACACGGAAACTTGGTTTCTTTTCTTCCTCTTGATATTGGACATTGACAAAACATCATCAAGGGTATCATCGTCCCCATCGAAAATACTCTCATCGTCCAAACTTTCAATTTCAATAACATCGTTACATTTCCATGGTGCCTTCCCTTTTCCTTTCTTAGACTCGCGTTCCCAATTTCAAAGGTTGGTTTCGGCAAGATCCTGAGTAAAAGCATAACATTAGAATACATGATTTCAACAAAGTGATAGTTAAACTTGTTTTCTATATGATGTAATATGAACACCTATATATATGCGCACACAATCACCTGATGGTTTGCCATTTTGATTTGTAGGTAAAGAGTGAAAGTGAAAGCGACTAATATTTGGTTGTATTTTGTAGGGAATGAGTGAAATGTATTCTTATATATATACTACAAAAGTGACCTAAACATAGGAGATGCATAGGGTAATTTAGGCGCCAAAAATTTGATATTAAAAAGTTGAATATAAGAAGATAAGGCTTGTAACTATAGATAAATATATGTCCAGATACATAAATACATGCGACGAATAAGGATGTGAATGGTTTTATTCAAAAAATATACACTTATCCTATAATATTACTTTTGCACGTGCCATTTAATATACAAATATTTGCTCTAGTTTGTTGCAAAAGATAATTAAGGATTTACAATGGTCAAGATTGAAACACTCTTGATCTAACGGATGACATGCTTTTGTTGAATATATGCTTCGGCAGCAATAGAATAGTAATCAACACCCATGAATGAAACGAATAGCATACATTAATTAAAATTATCGAAACTAAAATACATATAAAATTCCAGAAACCCTATCATTTCTTTTTAAAAAAAATCAAACCCACAAATTAATCGACACAAATTTTTACTAAACACTACAATTTCAACAAAGCCCAAATATTTACAAAAGAATAATCATAAATTTTTCTGATATAAATACCCCACGGTTAGGGTTCATAAACTTACAATTTCGACATGCAATTCAAGCTTTGTCTTTGTAATCCTCCTTTCTTTCAATCCCGAAATAGGCAACAATATCAAGAAACTTAATCTTGAATCTAGATTTTCTGTTTTATCTAAATCGTTTATTGAATGAATATTTTGATTTTGTGTCTTGTTTTTGGCTAGAGCTATAAGAACCCCATAATCTTGACATTAGATAATAGAACACCAATACCGAAAAACTAACGTTTATCTAAATTAATTTTAAGATCGAATATGTCATGCAAGCAGTTGAGAATATGAATAAGACACTGAGCATTAGTCTTGGACCATTCCTTGAAGATGAGAGCGCCGATGGCATACATAAGCAAAATGTTGCACCCTTCATTAGCAATGAAAGCCCTTTAAAAACCTTTTTACATGCCTCTAACATCGGTACTTGAAGAGCTTCCGTAATGATAAGAAATACAAACGGATAAAAGGGATCACTTTGTCGTAATCCACATTCCATAACAAACTCCTTTGAAGCATAACCGTTTACGAGAATCGAGATAGATCTCAAAGAGAGACAAGCTTATATTCATTGACAATTAAAAATCCACTTTCATGCAACTCTTCAGCTCAGCTTGCCCCAACCGCGCGGTTAGGTGTTTCAACATGCGGTTGGCAACCTCATTACGCGGTTGGTGTCAACCCGCGGTTCGCGGTCTCAACCTACGGTTGGGGGCAAATTCATGCATGCGTATTTTCTTTTTGGCCGTGTTAAGATCACATTTGGACCAAAAGTGTTCAAGACGAAAGTTGTAGCTTTTTCTCTTATCTTTCTTTGGCCTTTTGAAACAAATCAATTGGAAATTGTATGCTCAAGTTATGGCCAAATTGGTGGAGGTGTGTCGGGAAGAGCGAGACTTCGAATAATTATTTGTTTTTCCTTCTTTTCTTCACTTTTTTCTCTTTTTCGTCCCGCGCTTCAATGAACCTAAAAGCAAAATTACTTCAGTAAGTACCGTAATTTCATTAAAATCATGAAAATACATGGATAAAATCAATGATAACGCTCCTAAAAAGATGTTACTTTTGAGCATTATCAATGTGGTGAGATATGATCCATAATGACTTGGTGATAGGGCAATATCTAGTTGTATACTTATTTGAAATTGGATGAGTATATATTTATAGAAAATTCGCAATGTGTACTTTTAAAGTATAATTTATAATTTAATGTTTTTATGAAAAGTAAAGACCAACCTTGTCCTAATGTCCTATCATGGGCCTAGTGCGTTATGTTGAAACAATTGTAATCGCTTCACTCAATGTCGCATTATAGAAAGCGTTGGGTGTAACAGGGTCCCGCTTTTAAACGGTGTGCAAGAAAATGGACGAGACGGGTTTCATCATGATTGGAATGAGACAACGACGAAGACGGTGTAATTTCCGGAAAAAATGAAAGTGTATGCCAGGAGATATGGCCGATTATGTGACGTTGGGAAATATTGAGCTATTAAATAACAAGATAAATAGGTGAGAAATATGTGCGTTGTAACTTGTAAGTGTCAAGATAAAATCGACAAAACATGATTGGATGTTCTAAATTTAACAATATGCAATAAAATTGAGTTAACTTATAAATAAATGTCATATTGAGTGCCACTGTTTTTCAATTTTCCCCATCAATAATTGCATGGGCCTTCAACCACACTTGTTAACATCATTAGTAAAAAGAAAAGACATAATTATGAAAATGTGCCAAATGTAAGTGCTTTGCATGAGCAAGTGATTACAATCCCGCGGGTGTTTTCAAAGTTTCAAACCGATTCAAATTCGAACCCACGGAATATTATGTATTTTATTTACATTAATTAAATAATGAAGAACGGAACGGGTACAAATTCAATTTTCAAAAACAAAAGGCGGCCACATATTTTTCAATTTTAAACCAAACAAGGTGCCATTTTGTGGACATTGTGATTTCAACAATAAAATACTTTTCGTTGTTTTCAACTCCTAAGTTTAAAAAATGTTTTGTTTATAATAACTTTTAAGTTGTGAGAGCGCAAGGTATGGTAAAGGCGAATAATGTGTTATTCGTCTGCCACCTCAATGCCACATCATTCTTTTCCCAATAACACACCAATAACTAAAACATCATCTTCAACAAAAAAACCAATAACACATATTGGGTCCCACAAAATACCCCAAAAAAATACTCATCCACTCACAAAACAAAAATAAAAAAACAAACTAAACCAATGGCACCAGCCATTCCAATGGCGAATTCCTTTTACTTTACCAATGGCACGAAGGCCGGTTTGGGTTTGGCATGTTATTCGTGCGTTGTTGGTCATTGGCGAGCGAATAATTGCTCCTCACCGAGCACTCTGATCAAATTTGTATTTTGTACTATAGTTTCTTGTAGTACAATCACACTAAAGTGTTTTCTTGTAATTGTACCTGCCCAATTATGATCGCTCATATGCTAATAAAAATCTTTTACTACTAACGTACAATGATTGTTCTTAAGATTGTTAAGGATAATAATGAACCAAACATTATTAAACAGTTAACGAACTGTTCGATAACAAATTCGTTTATGATCCTTTATTAATTAATTGAACGTACATGAACAAAGTATTTTGAGATAATAAGAAATTTCGTCCATTTAATCATTCGTGTTTGTTTTTTGGTTCCGTTAAATTTAAACGATCGAACACAAACAAGCTTTCATCCGTGTTCGTCCAGCTCGTTTTTACAACCCTAAAGAATATCATAGCAAATTATTTTTAAAAATAATATAACATCCGGCAATTATAGTCTAAAAGTTTATTTGCTAGCATGCGGTATAATGATAGTGATATGTGCATATTAAAAAACTACGTCATTATATGTGTTTGAGAGGGTTGAACTTTAATATTGTGAGATGCAACCTTATGACGACTCATTATTACGGCTACGATGGTCTGAGTTAACAAGAGACTATAGTAAAAAAATGTCTATTTAATATTATGTCAATGATACAAAACCGCGACGATTTACGCTTTATGCAGACATCATTATAATCAACCCCAGAATATCGTTGAGATAAGATAAACATAGATTGTCGAACTAAAATAAAATGATCAATTGAGTGCGCAACATTTTGGTGAACGACAAGAAAATGAGTATTTTATACAATTTCGTATATCTATTTTCTATTTATTTTTATTTTTTATTTTTTCGTTGTGTTAAAACGATTGTATCAACATTCAACAAAGCATAGAGAAGAGTAGAAGACGTATATCTTAATTCAAATTATATTATATGTGAAGTGGCTTCTAAGTCTTTCATTTGTATTTATTTTTATTCTTTATGTAGATATATGGAATTCAAAACAAACAATCATGTTACTCCTCATGTATGAAAACATATTTAATAGAACGTGGATTTATAAATACTATACATGCACACGACTATGCAAACATAACTGTACTTTTTATTTTATTTTATATCTATAAAATGAAAGCTGGATTATCATCATTTTTCACAAAACCAAAAAAAATAAAATGAAAACCAAATAATAAAATTGAGGTCTTCCATAGAGTTCTACAGAGTCAAATGGGGGAGAAAAATCTATGTTCGGAATTTGGAACAAAAAATGTTTGACTTTCTCATGATTTGGTCCTACCCACATATTTATATTCAAACTTGCCACCTAATAATAAATCCAAACAAGTGAAACTTTCAAAGAAACATAAACAAAAACAAAACTCAAAACAAGAACAATTACAATAACAAGATGAATATGGTATTTTATATAAGAAAATATAATTCAAGCAAAAACAATTCCAAAATTTAGCATAGATCATTATTTTTAACTAACATGATATATCAAGTTGTCGTCAATAGTTTTGGTATAACCACAAGTATAACCATGTTTACGGTGTTAAAAAACAATCATGAAATAAACTTTAAGGGTGCGGTTGGTAGGGGTTAACCGGAATGGAGGAAACGTAATGGATATGATGCAAGTGTTTGGTTAAGATTTATATCTTTCAAATGTGGGATTGAAATATATATATTTTCTATATTTCATTGGAGTTCAAGAGCCAAGGTATCAAACTATCATAGATGAGGGATTCACTTTATACCTAAACCGATACCGATTATGATTCATGATAGCATATCAAACGCACCCTAAGTTTTGAAACAATTTACAATTTAGATACATCTGCACTGCCCTCATTGTGGATTATGTTCGCTGTGTAATCGGATAAGCTAAATTCATCTTAATTAAATCAGTAACACAATCTCGCACAAAATTACGAGTACTATATACATCTCATTTGTCGTAATTCTGTACAATAGTCTACATTGATACTTATCTTCCTTGGTTTCCAATTATAATCATATTATGATAAATAATAAATTTAACTTTTAAGTTTATCTAATAATTAAAGTTAGAGATTGTCTAACAAGTGCATTGAGAGCATTGGTTACATTTATTAAACTAATTTTTTTTTATATTACAAATTGTATTTAATACACATTAATTAAATTTATAAATTACGATATTAAAGTATGATTTATAATTCAATAAACTCAAACTTTTTTTTATAATAAAGTATGATTTATAATTGAATAAACTCTAAACTTTTTTTTTAATAGTAACATCAAACATTGTCTTAAGAGCACATGTTAGACAAATCCATAAAGTTATCCTAAATTCTATTTAAACCCAACTCATACAATCTTATACCAAATTATAAGATTTCGATATTATATTGTCTGTAAAATTGCTTAGAATGACATTTATCCTTTTGTACTTACCAAACATAATATGATCATATAAACACCAAAATTAAACCTCTATAACATTGCATAGATATTACGTAATACCCTTTGGATAAATACTTAACACAAGCAATTACCGTAATATAGGAAATGATATAAAACTTTGTCTGGTAAAAATCCATGTTTACAAAAAAAGAAAAGAAGCATGAAAGAAGTAATGATTATTTACTTTCTTTTTATAAAATAAATTAAGAAAAAAGAATAGTATAAAAAGGATAAAGGAAATAAACATGGAGTCCACATACCCATGAGGTTCGCACATTAACCAGCTCTTCATTTCACTCAAAATATTCACGATATTTTTTTCTCTCTCTCTATACAAAAGGTTTGTTATATCACCTATACATACACAATTATTGTATCTAGATACATACTTACTTCTTTTAACTAAATTCTTCCTTAAACTTTACTTTTCGCACCTATCATTTAACCTCGCATCTTTTTTCTTTTTCATAACTTGTACTACAGAAACAATAATTCAGCGTTGTCAGTTATCAACATTTTTAGCGAAAAAAGAAAAGAAAAAATGGAGTATTGTATTGAAGCAAGAGCATTGAAATCAAGTCTTTTATCGCAAATAAAACAAAACTCGTCATCATCATATGATCAAGAATTATGGTTTAACAACGTTGTTGTTAATCATGGTTCATCGGATGAGTTCTCTATTGATGACTTGTTGGACCTTTCCGACAAGGAGTTTAAGGATGAGGAAGATTTTGCTTCGGTTTCATCGCAGGATAACGATAGTTGTAATTCGATGAATTCGAGTGATTTTTCGACTGGTGACCTTGTTTCGCTCACCGGAGATGACCTACCTCTTCCGGTAATTATTATGAAGTGCTTACGTCATCATTATGTCACTCTCTAAACTTATGAGTTTTGGTTTAGGGTTTTATTGTGTTTGGTTATTTATTGCTATTATTGTCATGGTACAATAATTCTATGTTCTACTGTGAAATTTTTGTGAAAATTAAACTATTTATTTTAGAAAATAAAAAAGCAGATTTAGTTGTTACTTTTATACATGATTTTTTTTCCGTTGAATTTTTTTTATATATAATCGGCTTAAACTAAATTTCGAGTCATGAAATTCAGTTTAATCGAAATTCCGTTTAAGCCGATTATATTAAAAACCTTAAAAGATTTTTGAATTTTTTTAAAAAATTAAGAAAAAGTAAGGTAATTAATGAACTCTTAAACCTGAAATATTTAATTTTAATTACGAATATTGTATTTTATTTAATGCATGGAAAATTTTAAATTGAATTAAATTTTATGAATATTTATTTTAAATAAATTTTCAGATTGATGATATGGAAAGCCTTGAATGGCTATCAACAATTGTGGATGATTCCGTGTCGGAGCATAATACACTTTTATTTCCGCCGGCAAAATTGAAGGAAGTCACCATGAACCGGTTCGAACCGGTTGTTAGTGTAGCATCTCATGGTTTCACGGTTTTGGGGTTACCCTACCCGGTTCCGAGAAAATGCCGAACCAAACGGTCGAGGAAAGCGGGCCGGGTTTGGTCATCCGGGTCGCGTTCGTTTACCGAGTCGTCTTCGAATTCATCGTCATCTCATGACTCATCGATAACTTCTCCAATGCTAATGATGAACCCGGTTTATTTCACCCACCTTTTCGAAAAGCAGCCGAAAGCTAAGAAGCAAAGGAAAAACCCGGTTCAGCATGATGGACCCGGTTCAAGTGAGTCATTGAGTCAAAGAAGATGTACCCATTGTCAAGTTCAAAAGACACCTCAGTGGCGAACCGGTCCATTAGGTCCGAAAACATTGTGTAATGCATGTGGAGTTAGGTACAAGTCAGGCCGGCTTTTTCCCGAGTACAGACCGGCGTGTAGTCCAACTTTTTCCGTTGAAGTTCATTCGAACAGCCACCGGAAAGTGTTGGAAATGCGAAAGAAGAAGGATGTCGAACCGGGTTTTGTAAACGTAGCGGTTCAAAGCGCTTCTAGTTAGATGGTTGAACCGGGTTCAGTGGTATGGGCCTAACTCCGGTTTACAATTTTGGTAGGCCGATTTGCAGACTTTGGTTAGGTTTGGTAATGGTAGGTTAGAAAGTTTAATTTTAGGTTTAATATTTTTATAAAAATTTAGTTACTTTTTTTTTTTTTTTTTTTTTGAATTATGGTGAGGCTATAGTAAGTTGTACTTTGTGATATAGACTTATGTTTTGTATTGGTCAGAGCATATTTATATTGATATTCGTAGTTTTAGTATTGGTTAAAACGATAAGTTTGATGTCATTTTCGTGTTTCAAAATTTGTATAAATTTGAATTATTCAAATTCGTTTGTTGGTTTACTGTCAAGTGGTTATTAAATGTTAATGACGTTTGGTTTACTATTCTTGGTTAACTTTAGGTACGTTTTGTTGATCAAACGGTTATATATGTCGATTTCTTTTTCTAAAGTCAAGGCCTTTTACCAAGTCTCGTAGCTTTGTATCTTTAGCAATAGAATAGTCTACGAGATATCAAAGTCTTTATGGTATTTCTTTCTATGTACATACATGTGTATAAAGACAGCTACATATCATGTTCTTGAATTGTTGCTATATGTATATTAGTATATATATATATCTATATCTCAAATGTTAAGTATTTTGGGGGTGTTTGTATTGATGCTTTGAGGACAAGCTAAAGACATGTAAAGTGGAAATAATGAATGATGTTTTGTTGGTAGAGGACAAGAAACGAGAATGGAAGTAATGGATATGATGTTTTGCTTAAAATTGCATTTTATTGGCGCATTAGATTATAGGAGTTCTATTTCAAAAAAAATAATAATAATAAATAAATTTCTGTTTAAAGTAGAAAGATTATAGAGACATGGTCTGTTTTGGACGCAGCTTTTTTAGAAATTGTAGTTTTTATATAAAAATAATCTCCTCCAAAACAAGAATTGCTTTGGACACATCAACTTCAAGTTTTATTTTAAACAATAAATTCCAAAACGAAAAGTTGATTCACGTTTTTAAACGTTCATGAATTGTTAAAACTTTAAATTACTAATATACCCTCCAAACATTTATTTACAATTATAGATTTGTCCTTTTATGCCTTTTTACATATTATAATTACATTTAACAATTTAATTTACCAAACACCGTTATTAAAAAGATACAAATGAGAATTACGTTATCAACAGATTTCAGACCTTATAACTATAACTTATAATTGGTTTTACCAAACATACCTTACTGAATTAATCTCGTATAAGCTCTTAAAATCAAAAATCACTTCGGGTATGTTTGGCAAAAATACTGTTGCTGATGCTGGTGATGGTGCTGTGCTAAAAAGATTATAAAAGAGATTATTTTTATGAGTTACATGAATTAACCTTTTATTTTAAAAGATTATGGAGGATTATTTTTTTAATAATCACTTATAAGTTCTGTCTGCCAAACAAAAATTATTTTTTAAATAGCTTATTTATCAAAAAAAATAATTTTAAACCTCAATAATTTTCCATAATATCTGCTGCCAAACATACCTTTCAACTAATCAACTTATAAAAATAAGCTCCGGTTACAACTTTATCTGGAGTTTTAATTTTGGCTCTATCTCCGTATTCACTTCAAAGGTGATTATTCTCCTTGCTACATCGATGATGGGGCGAGTTCAAAAAATTTCATGTCCTCGTTTCGGATTAATAGTTATTGTCGGAATTATTTTTATTATATCCTAAATCGATAGTAATACTACAATGAAACCTCGCCCACTGCGAAAACCTGCTAACAATTTTTAATCCAATTAGAATAAGATTTTTTTTGAAAACATACCATTGACAAATAGTTGGAAGACATGTGGTAGATGGATGTACTATAAATTTGAAATATCTTCTATATGAATATGAGGGCATAATTTAAAGTATTTATTATTCATCAATCAATCGCCACTCCTCCAATAATACATTTTTCTACTTCTATTTTTATGCAAAATGTCAAGGTAAACCCACTACCAAGCTGAAAATATGTTACACCATATGTTCAAAAATATCTAACATCTTATAAGTTACATCATAACTATCTACATCAGGTCATAATTAACCAAACCTTTTAGCTTAGAAACCTTTATCTTAACACAAAGATTTACTCAAGAAATTTTCCATGTCGATTTTAATGTACATGAAGATCATGTAGGTACACATAAACATGTATAGCTACTGTATTTAACTTTAACATTTATACTGTTATCCAAATCAGGACAAAATGGTCACTTGAGTATAAGTTTACTTGCAACTACCTCAAATCAAATACTTATAATTATTTCAAGATAAAATACAATGCTAACTTTTTTTTCATCACTTAATTAATGTGAATAATGAAAATTAAAACAATCACAGAGGAAAACCATTTTTCTGGTTAGTTAAATAGTAATTGCATGATCATCTATTATTGTCACATGAAACATGGAATATCAGAGGTTCTATAAGTGCTGTCAAGCAGGGCCGTTTCATGAGTTGGCGAAATTTTTGAGGACTCTGTACGAAATTATATAATAAGACTTTTCGTTAATCAATATTATACATAAAGTGTCACCGTTTGTAAGATGTAATGCAATTAGTTTTCTAAATGTTCTAACATATTACTCATTTAAGAAAGTTTGCCATCTAAATACTTTTTTCTTCGTGAAAAATATGTTTACACATGCATATAGTTATTAATTGGGCGGTCCAAAGATGTCACCATAAGAAACTTGTATGTGTCAATCGACCCGTATGATATCAAATGGAAACCCATAGTAGTTAGATACTTAGAGGATACGGTCTCCCTTACCAGACCAAGGCACAATGTCTCCCTTTCAACCACTTACCAGACCTCCATATTTTTTCATTAATCCCATCTCCAAACACTAAATTCATTATCAATTTCCTATCCCAAACATCGAATCATATAAAATCTCAAGAACCCACAAAATTTGACCCTAAATAACTCAATTTATGTTATACACACCAACTGTTTGATAAAATGTCACTTTAAACAAAACCCATTTTCTAGCTTCTAATCGTTTAGGTTTTAATTTCTCTTGATTGTGGTGGTCTGTAAGTATTAATTGATGGGGGAGGTAAGGGAGAGGACGATATCAGTTCGTTACTAAATAGGCTTAGTAACAAGATCACAAATGTTCAGGGGGATGTGCACAAGAAGCTGGTTTCGTATGCTACGGTTCTTAATGAAGATCAACCTAAAAGGAAGGTAAATTTTCGCCCTCTTAATAATGATGTGGTAGATGATGCTGATTTTACGTTACCTATGGCATCAGTTGAAGAAGTGAACAATAGGTTTGCAAACTCTTTGTATGGATATTTTATAGGGAAACGTCTGGCTTTTGTTGGAAATGTATTTATTTATAAATACGTAAATGTTCGGATTCGAACTCGTGACCACGAGATTGCACACATTACGAATGAGAATTAAAATTAATAATTAATGTTAATGATTGCGATTAATTATTATACAAAACTCGTCTAACGATCGTTAAGTATTTAACGGAAAATAACTAACGACCGTTAAATGTAAAGAGAAGGACTAGTAGTGTAAAAGCTTAAAAAGGAAAAGATTCGGGTATCCCTTGGGGGCATGATATGGCCGGCCATAGGGGGGTTTACACAACCCAAAACCCTAACTTGTTCCCAAAGATTTTGTAACACTATAAATACAAAGGCTAGGGTTAATGTTTTTCATAGCTTTTGTGCACACACATTAACCTAAACTTTTCTTGTCTTTCTCTTGCTTAATTCGGCCGAAACCCTCCTCCATAGGGTGTTTGGTTTTGTTTTCTAAAACAAGGTTTTGTAGATCTAGCAATCGCTTTAATTCGTTTGTTAATTCGTGTGTACAAGAACGCCAGTAGAAGACACTATTCTTAAACCAATTGGTTTGAGTTATAAAGCAGTGAGGATAACTCGTTAAACCACTTTGTCACATCCATTGAAGAGATCTACTAATTGCAAGAGGTACGTTACGCATCTTTCACTTAATTATTTATTTGTTATGATCTTAAGTCTTCCGCTGTGTACTCTGTGATGTCTACATGATTTTATTGTATTCATGTATCTTTAACTCAACAGTGGCATCACGAGCCTTGTATAACAAGTAATTAATTAATGAAACACATAAATAAAATAAACATGATTGTGTTATTATTTTGTATGCGTAGATCTAGGGTTTGCAAAACCTAAACCCTAATTTTTTAGGGGGGCTTTTTTTGGTGCCCTAATTAGGGTTTTGTAAACTTCTGTTTTAATTGGATTAGGGTTTTCAAAAGTGTAGTAGAATTACAACTCGGTAAGAAGATTAAAGCTCTTCGATCCGATAGAGGTGGTGAGTATATAAGTCAAGAGTTCAAAGATTACTTAGCTGAGTGTGGAATTATCTAGCAGCTCACATCTCCTTATACTCCACAACAAAATGGTGTATCTGAAAGGAGAAATCGTACTTTACTTGACATGGTACGATCAATGTTTGAACTTACGACTCTTCCTTTTACTTTTTGGGATTATGCCCTTGAAACTGCTATTCGCATTTTGAATATGGTTCCAACGAAGAAGGTTGTTAAAACTCCATATGAAATATGGATGAAAAGCTCCCAACTTTTCTTACTTAAAGGTCCGGGATGTGAGGCGTTTGTTAAATGCGACTCACCGATAAGCTCCAAGCCGATCTGTAAGTGTATCTTTGTAGGATACCCTAAGGAAACTATGGGTTACTACTTTACTACCCTCACGAGAACAAAGTCATAGTGGCTAGGTATGGAGACTTCCTTGAAAGGAATCTCATATCTCAAGAACTCAGTGGGAGAGTATATGATCTCGAATATGATCAAGAAGATACAACACCTTCTGAAAATACTAGCCAACTTCAAGAAGAGCCTGAAAGCTTAGGCACTCCTCCGAAAGTTGTTCCCATTCGTAGGTCTGAAAGGACTATACGTGCACCTGACCGTCTATGTCTTAATGTAGAGGTGGAGGAAAATATAGTTTGGGATCTTAATGAACCTGCCAACTATAAGGCTGCCATAGCTGATCCTGAAAAGGATAAATGGGGAAAGGCAATCCATGAAAGATAATGATGTCTGGATTGAAGTTGACCTTCCTCCCAATGCTAAAGTCGTTGGAAGTAAGTGGATCTTCAAAAAGAAAACTGACATGGATGGCAATGTACACACCTACAAACACCTACAAGGCTCGTCTAGTGGCTAAAGTTTTTACTCAAACCTATGGCATTAATTACGAGGAGACATTTTCTCCTGTAGCGGACATAAGAGCTATTAGGATTCTCATAGCTATAGCTGAACACTATGACTATGAGATTTGGCAAATGGATGTCAAAACCGCCTTTCTGAATGGTCATATAGATGAAGACATCTATATGGCACAACCTGAGGGGTTTGTGAATCCACTATTTCCTAACCATGTATGCAAGCTTAAAAGGTCCATTTATGGACTAAAGCAAGCATCAAGGCAATGGAATAAAAGATTCGATGGAGAAATCAAAAGTTTTGGATTTACTCAGAATCTTGATGAGCCATGTGTATATCACAAAGCTAGTGGGAGTCGTGTTTGTAAAACCTGAAAATCTAAAACCTGATTAAAGACTAAAATACCCTTGTAATCGAAATTTATGAAATAAGTAAATACGTTTATAACATTTAACGAGATTGAAAACTTAACTTGTGAATAATTAAAACCTAACTAAAATATATTACATGATCGATTTTGGTACGACGAAGATTAAACGTTTCGTAAATAATTTGGGTCGTGTTTGTTTTGTTTCGATGGACCATAGGCCGAAGCCCAATGGTGTGCGTGTGGTGGTGATTCGGTTGGGCCAAACCGAAAACCCAAGCCCTTCTGAGCCTAAATCAAATACAACTACTATATATACAACATATAATCTCAAAAGTGAAACCCTAGTTTTGTGTTGCCTCTTTTCTTTTTCTCTGCTCGGCCGAATATCAAACACCCTTGGTGTCGAGATTTTGCTCAACCAAGTCAAGGTATAACCTATTCTCGCCTTCCTTTGATGTACCTTATGTTAATATATTGTAATATGTTTTGTTTTAGTTTAGTTTGTTGTTTTGTTTTATGACCGAGCCTAATGAAACCAAAACAAAGAAAACCCTAATGATTAAACCTTACAAGTATTAAAGAGTTACGTATGTAATATGTAATATTGAATCGGGTTATGTTTATGTCGAGTTAATAAGGACCGAACCTATGTAATTAGGACCGAACCATGCATAACATTCGAATAAGGTATAAAACATGATAACTTGAATGAGTTAAGTATGTAGATGAGGTAAGACTTGCGTTATAACCTATTAATTGAAACCCTAAGTTGAACCGAACCACATATGAGTTTCTAAAAGTATATTAAGTAAGTAAAGGTCATGTAAACGTAAACCCTAGTTTGATATGTTAATCGAATAAGGTATGCCAAACCCTAATGGTTTGTGATTTGTGTCTCATATGCGTGCGTAATTATAAGTCAAGTGAATTTGTAAAAGTGTAAACGTGTAATTAATACGAGTAATAAGTAACTTGTATCTCACATAAAATCATAAAACGTGCATGGTGAAACATAAAAGGAAAGATTATTTTTATGACGTGTTAGGTTAAGTAACGAGTCATTAAAAGACGTAACATGTAAGTAAATGCATATCAATGAGATATTAAAGAATGAGAAACCCTAAACTTTAATAAATGACATATGAACCCTAATCTACAATATTAATTATAAAACATTTAAGTCTCATTTAATTATAAAACCCTAAAATGTTAAAAGATCATTACGATGATTATGGAATCATTAATAATATATACGATCATTAATGTGTATAGGTTCCGTGAAGAAGGAGTAATTATTTGCTTTCCCTGTATCTTCTTTTCGATCATTTGCTTTGGAATAAGGTATGATATTCGACCTTTTCAAGAAAGGTTTCTTATAACGCTTACTTTTCGTTCGCTTTCATATTAGGATTTCCTAAGCCTTTGCTATGAACCCTAATGTGTCTATTTGAGCTATTGTTTATCTGAACTTTGATTTTTGAATCATAAAACATTTGATTTTGAACTATATGATATAAAGACTTTGATTTTGAAACATGACTAAACATTTGATAAAATATGATCTATGTCAGTTATGACATTCTTATTTGACCTAAGATAGTTTGACACCCGAGCCAATTATTAACTAGTCATGGGGGTTCCATGTCCGTGTCAGTAATGCACTTCTGACATGACTCTAGGGCAAGAGTGAAGTTCGCCACGTCCTTATCTCGATATTTGTTATGATCTCAATTTATATTATATTATCAATGTATGTTTGTGGGGCGATGGGTGCATCCTAGATCTGTTATATGTTATATATTATATGTTATATGCTATATGTTGTTTGATGATTGATGCTGCGTGCATGCACATCCTTCATAACTCTGGTAGGTCTCCCCTACAAATGTTGCCTTGTGTGATTATGATATGTTTATGATATGGCATATGTGTTTGGGCTCGAGGTAGTTAGCTATAAACTTATTCTTATATCCTGATTTATCTTTTGAAATGATTATGATCTCACTATCTTTCTTTCACTTTATTTCGTATTCGCTCGCTTTCGTATTCGCTTTGCTTGTATATCTGCTCACTGGCTTTTGAAGCTCACCGCATTTCTTTTCTTTCATGGCGGTATCTAAGCATTGAGCCGGGTATTGCTTTGGGATGAGTCTTGTGTGGACTTACTTTAGAGATTTTAGCTTTGATCTTATGATGCCATTTAGACTTTATATTTAGACATTTCATTTGGAGTTTATTTTTCCGCTGGGACCTATTGTATTGAAGTCATTTTGACTTGGATTATTTCAATATTTATGTTGAGATTTCATTTGGATATTTATGTTTGCTTTGATATGACACCATTACTTGTGATTCCTTTACCCTTGTCGGGTCGGGG
The DNA here is from genome assembly GCA_022545495.1 of Chrysanthemum lavandulifolium. NCBI lineage: Eukaryota > Viridiplantae > Streptophyta > Magnoliopsida > Asterales > Asteraceae > Chrysanthemum > Chrysanthemum lavandulifolium. Next base: position 87,615,774 of record CM040246.1, read on the forward strand.
CGTTACAGTGTTACTTTCCTTGTTCTGTATGTCGATGACATATTAATCATGGGAAATCATATACCAAGTCTAAATGAGGTGAAAGCCTATCTTGGTAAATGTTTCTCGATGAAGGACTTAGGGGAAGCAGCATACATACTTGGAATCAAGATCTACAGGGATAGATCAAGGCGGCTAATTGGTTTAAGCCAAAGTGCTTACATTGACAAAATATTGAAGAGATTCAATATGCAAAATTCCAAGAAGGGATTTTTGCCGATGCAAGTAAATCATGGTTTGAGCAGCGAAGGCTGTGCTTCAACACCTGCTGAGGTGGCACGCATGAAGAAAGTTCCTTATGCTTCGGTTGTAGGATCTATCATGTATGCGGTCCGATGCACAAGGCCTGATGTGGCGTTTGCTCAAAACTTGACCACCGGTATCAACGAATCCGGTGAAATTCATCGATCGCCATTAAACATATTCTCAAATACCTTAGGGCTACAAGAGATATGTTCATTTTGTATGGGGAAATCCGAGGAAGCGAACTGTCATTATAGGTTATCGCGATGCATCTCGGAAGTGTGACAAAGATGATACAAAGTCTCGGACGGGTTACATATTTGTCATCAATGGAGGTGATGGATTGGAAGAGCAAGAAATGTACAACACTTGCGATGTCGCTATGAAAGTGAGTACATAGCGCCTCGAGGTCGCCATGGAAGCCGTTTAGATAAGGAAGTTTGTTTCGGGGCTTGGTGTTATGCCGTCGATTGAAAATCCTATTAAAGTATATTGTGACAATTCTGCGCAATTACTTTTGCCCATGAACCCGAGTCATGAAGGGCACCGACACTATCCTAGACAATATCACTATGTTCGAGAGCAAGTCGAGATAGGTGAAATTGAGTTGCTCAAAGTTCACACGTGATGATAACCTAGCGGATCCTTTAACGAAGGCCTTACCGGTGAAAAACTTAATCATTTGTCCGATAAGTTTGGACTTCGCTTAGCTAGTAGTTTCATGCCCATCTGTGACTAAGTATTTTAGATAAAAGGATATTGTAAACATTATTATTGAAATGAAATAAAGTATTTTGTTATGTTTATTATTCATTTATTATGATGTTATCCTATATTTGCGTGTTCAAATCCTTGAATAACTTAAGTTATTCTAAATAGTCCGTTGTCAATCAATAACATGGGAATGATATTAAATTAAGACAAATCTGAGTATTAGTTAGAATATACTTGAAAGTATATTGATGCGTAGCATGACTAATTTCAGATGATATTCAATGAATTGAGTATAGGATTTATCCCACCCACATGATGATACTTTATGGATCTTTGTCATTAATTATGTCATGGATATTTATCCTCCGACTTGAGATACCGAGATATGTCATGGATGTAGTGCATTTTGTGAAGCAATCTAACGCTACACGTGAATCGGTAGTTATAAGGGTTGTTTTCGTAAGTGTTGCGAAATTTATGATTTCTACTTGTAGTCAAAACGAGATTTTTTCCTTCTAATTTATTTTGAAGTATAATCTTCTGGGCCCCTTGTAGGATTGTTAAGATGTTTGCATGGCCATGCCCAAGGTCTTCCGGAATATGTTCGTAAGAATTGGTAATCTTGATCAATCACATAAAGCGAGAAATGTAATAGTTAATTAAGAAGTGAGTGAGATCCATATTCTTATTAACATGGTATTAGAAACCAAAGGATGAATATGATGATGAATCATCGAAACTTGGTTTTCTCCGAAAACCATACATGAGTTGTACCATGGGCATTGGCGTGTTGCTAGACGCCAACCAATGTCATTTCACGCTTTGTAAACATATCCAGTGGGAGTCGTTGGAAATGTATATATTTATAAATACGTAAATGTCCGGATTCGAACTCGTGACCACCGGATTGCACACATTACGAATGAGAATTAAAATTAATAATTAATGTTAATGATTACGATTAATTATTATACAAAACTCGTCTAACGATCGTTAAGTATTTAACGGAAAATAACTAACGACCATTAAATGTAAAGAGAAGGACTAGTAGTGTAAAATCTTAAAAAGGAAAAGATTCAGGTATCCCTTGGGGGCAAGATATGGCCGGCCATAGGGGGGTTTACACAACCCAAAACCATAACTTGTTCCCAAAGATTTTGTAGCACTATAAATACAAAGGCTAGGGTTAATGTTTTTCATAGCTTTTGTGCACACACATTAACCTAAACTTTTCTTGTTTTTCTCTTGCTTAATTCGGCCGAAACCCTCCTCCATAGGGTGTTTGGTTTTGTTTTTCTAAAACAAGGTTTTGTAGATCTAGCAATCGTTTTAATTCGTTTGTTAATTCGTGTGTACAAGAACGTGGTAGTAAGACACTATTCTTAAACCAATTGGTTTGAGTTATAAAACGGTAAGGGATAACTCGTTAAACCACTTTGTCACATCCATTGAAGAGATCTACTAATTGCAAGAGGACGTTACGCATCTTTCAGTTAATTATTTATTTGTTATGATCTTAAGTCTTCCGATGTGTACTCTGTGATGTCTACATGATTTTATTGTATTCATGTATCTTTAACTCAACAGTGGCATCACGAGCCTTGTATAACAAGTAATTAATTACTGAAACACATAAATAAAATAAACATGATTGTGTTATTATTTTGTATGCATAGATCTAGGGTTTGCAAAACCTAAACCCTAATTTTTTAGGGGGGGGCGTTTTTTTGGTGCCCTAATTAGGGTTTTGTTAACTTCTGTTTTAATTGGATTAGAAACCCTAGGTCGCATGCAATTTTATGTGTATTGCGTAACTCTGTTTAATTGCATTAATTGTTAAGTGCGATTTACATCCATGATAATTACATGCATGTTTTATCATGGATCTGCTTTATTGTTTGTTTTACTTGGTTAAGTGATATACACTAAATATTTTGATAGATCTTAAGTTGGGGAAGACCTCAATATTCTTATTTAATCAATTATGTGCTATGTGGTATGTGTTTGATTTCGACTCACGCAATCGATGAATCGATGCATGTGGCTCACTTTGTACATTGTTGAAAACGGGTGAGAGTCTTAATTAAACATATACATATTGACATATCTAGAATTGATTATTAATAGGATTTATCAAAAAGGTTTGTATGTGGCTATTTGATATGCATGACTTATTATTATGTTATGCATTCATTGTTTATGTGTTTATTTTAAATACTTGCTTGTTGTTATGTGTAACAAGGGTATTTTGATAAGAAAATAAACTTACCTAAACAATGGTGAAACATGTATTTTTAAGCATAGTAATCGTAATCGTTTAATTGATTGATTTTTGCACAAAATAGTTAGAACGGCTCACCCATTAATGTCAAACTGTGTGATGGGTATAAGGAGGGTACACATTAAATTGTGACCCTAAAGATGAGGGTTTTTAATATGCTTCGCTCTGACCTGATTCTCCGCTCGTTTATGCGTCTTAATGGAGCTACCAAGTATTCCTATATGTGTGCATAAAATCTTAAGGGTGAATTACTCTAATCTCTACGCCCACTTTTGTGGTAATTATCCGAATAACTTGGGTCTTATGACTCATGCAAGAGTAGGATATAGTGGTAATTAAGGTGATTCTTTAATTGGTTATCCAATACTTGATTAAAGTTTGATGATGAAAAGCTTAAATCATTAAAACAAGGATATAAATGTTTTAATAAAAACTATGCTACTAAAATGAATGCATGACATCTTTGTACATATTTGATTTGACATCAAAATTATTACCCTTTAATTTGAGTTATATGCCATCCAGCGAAACGGAAACACCTAAGATTACCTTTTATTTGCGTGAGAACGTGACTTAAATCGTAATCAAAGGGTAAAATGTCCACGTGTCGTGAGAACGAGCATGGACGATTTTGCAGTTTCTTAAGTTGGACAACTTAATTGAGTTAGGCAGTGAGAACTGGCAACTCAAGGCATAAGATGGGATAAAACATGTTTACATGGCAATTGAAATTGGCTATATGTAAATCCCATAAATCTAGGAATTGCAATTGAAATTGGCAATTGAGCAAAAGCTCTACCATTTTGTATAAGGTTCATTACTAGCGATCAATCGACGTGATGAGATTATGACAATTTGGATCCTAGTTTTAATAATAATTAATTGGTTATATGAATATGAACCTTGGGTATTTAATTGTTTATTGAAAAGGAAAATTATCAAAATACTAATTATGGTTTTTTGAACTTTTTCTGTAGATGGCTCATCAACCTGAAAACACTAAGAGCTTAATGAGTTCTGCTTTCAAAGATATGATTGGAAGAGACAAACTGACTCGCCCTAATTTCAATCATTTGGCATCGTGCACTTAGGATCATCCTTTGTGTTGCCAAAAGACTTGATATTTTGACTACACCTCCTCGATGCTCCTCTCATACGGCCATCGCTTCAACAAGAGGCATATCGTGTTGAATATGAGAAGCACAATGATGTGGCGTGTCTAATGCTTTCGGGATGTCCGCTCAATTGCAAAAACAATTTGAGCACTATCCGCCTATGAGCATGCTAGATGAACTCAAACGTATGTTTGAGAAGCCACCAAAGAATGAACTGTATGAACTTATTGAAAAGGTTCATAGTGCAAGCGTGAGGTTGGCAACTGTCTCCGACCACGTCCTCGAGATGAAACATCACTTGGACCAATTAGAGAAGCTCGGTTGTGGTTACTCGAACGATGTATGTGTCGCGCTCATCAATCACTCCCTTAATCAGGAACGATTTGGTGATTTTGTGCGAAATTTTAACATGCATTGCACGGGGAAGACAGTGAATGAGTTACATGCAATGCTTGTAGACTTCGAGAAGAGATTGCCAAACAAGGCTCCTACACTTGATGTACTAGCAATACAAGGTGGTAGGGTGAATAAGCCAAAGCCGCAAGCAGATAAGAAAAGGAAAAGGAAAAGGAAAAGGGAAACAAGTTGTCATCCCACCAGCTCCTAAGAAGAACCATGCAAAGAAAAGGAGAATCCTAAGAAGGATTTAACTTGCCACCACCGCAACTCACCGTGTCACCGGAAGCGGAACTGCCCGCTTTATCCGAATGAGTGCCTTCGAATAAAAATAAGATGGTGCCTACCTCATCGTATATTTTATGTTTGAATTATTTTCTTTTCCTCATAAGAAAAATTCTCGGATTTATGATACGTGATGTGGTACTCACATCGATAATACATCGCAGGGACTTAGAGGAGCAAGGAAGGCGGCACGTGGAGAGATACTTGTACGTTGGAAATGGAAAGCGTCAGCTTGTCGTAGCCATAGGGACTTTTGATTTAGTGTTGCCTTCGGGCTTAATTTTGGAACTAAATAATTGTCATTATGCACCTCCATTGTTAGGGGTATTATTTCGCTTTTGTTAAAAGATATTGGTTTTGTGCACACTTTTACCGCTTATGGAATTTCGCTTTCTTTAAATAATGTTTTTACTTTAATGCAATTCCTATGCTTGGTGTGTTTGAAATTGATATGGATGGTTGTGTATCCAATGAGAATAATTCGTTGTATAGCATTAGCAATAAGAAGAGCAAGTCTAACCATGAATCTTCTTATCTTTGGCATTGTCGCCTTGCCCATATAGGCAAGAAACGCATGGAAAAGCCGCAACACGATGGGCTTTACAAACGGTCGATGATGAATCATTTGACAAATGCGAGTCTTGCATAGTCGGAAGATGACAAGGAAACCTTTTCACCACAAGTGGAAAGGGCTTCGATCTACTTGGATTAATACACACCGATGTGTGTGGTCCACTTAGACATGTGTCAAAACGTGCTACTACTTACTTAACCTTTACGGATGATTTCGATCGTTATGGTTATGTTTATTTAATTAAACATAAACATGAAGTCTTTGAAACATTTAAGGTTTTCAAAAGTGAAGTAGAATTACAACTCGGTAATAAGATTAAAGCTCTTCGATCCGATAGAGGTGGTGAGTATATAAGTCAAGAGTTCAAAGATTACTTAGTGAGTGTGGAATTATCCAAAGACTCACATCTCCTTATACTCCACAACAAAATGGTGTATCCGAAAGGAGAAATCGAACTTTACTTGACATGGTACAATCAATGTTTGAACTTACGACTCTTCCTTTTACTTTTGGGATTATGCCTTGAAACCGCTATTCGCATTTTGAATATGGTTCCAACGAAGAAGGTTGTTAAAACTCCATATGAAATATGGACGTGAAAAGCTCTAACTTTTCTTACTTAAAGGTCCGGGATGTGAGGCATTTGTTAAATGTGACTCACCGAGATAAGCTCCAAGCCGATCCATTAAGTGTATCTTTGTAGGATACCCTAAGGAAACTATGGGTTACTACTTTTACTACCCCTTAGAACAAAGTCATAGTGGCTAGGTATGAAGACTTCCTTGAAAGGAATCTCATATCTCAAAAACTCGATGGGAGAGTATATGATCGGAATATGATCAAGAAGATACAACACCTTCTCGAAAATACTAGCCAACTTCAAGAAGAGCTCGAAAGCTTAGGCGCCTCCCAAGTTCTTCCCATTCGTGAGTCCGAAAGGACTATACGTGCACTGACCGCCTATGTCTTAACGTAGAGGTGGAGGAAAATATAGTTGGGGATCTTAATGAACCCGCTTGACTATAAAGTCGCCATGGTTGATCCCGAAAGGATAAATGGCGATTGCAATGAATGGGGAAATGCAATCCATGAAAGATAATGATGTCTGGATTGAAGTTGACCTTCCTCCCAATGCTAAATTCGTTGGAAGTAAGTGGATCTTCAAAAAGAAAACTGACATGGATGGCAATGTACACACCTACAAACACCTACAAGGCTCGTCTAGTGGCTAAAGGTTTTACTCAAACCTATGGCATTAATTACGAGGAGACATTTTCTCCTGTAGCGGACATAAGAGCTATTAGGATTCTCATAGCTATAGCTGAACACTATGACTATGAGATTTGGCAAATGGATGTCAAAACCGCTTTTCTGAATGGTCATATAGATGAAGACATCTATATGGCACAGCCTGAGGGGTTTGTGAATCCACTATTTCCTAACCGTGTATGCAAGCTTAAAAGGTCCATTTATGGACTAAAGCAAGCATCAAGGCAATGGAATAAAAGATTCGATGGAGAAATCAAAAGTTTTGGATTTACTCAGAATCTTGATGAGCCATGTGTATATCACAAAGCTAGTGGGAGTCGTGTTACTTTCCTTGTTCTGTATGTCGATGACATATTAATCATGGGAAATCATATACCAAGTCTAAATGAGGTGAAAGCCTATCTTGGTAAATGTTTCTCGATGAAGGACTTAGGGAAGCAAGATACATACTTGGAATCAAGATCTGAGGATAGATCAAGGCGGCTAATTGGTTTAAGCCAAAGTGCTTACATTGACAAAATGTTAAAGAGATTCAATATGCAAAATTCCAAGAAGGGATTTTTGCCGATGCAAATAAATCATGGTTTGAGCAAAGAAAGGTCGTGCTTCAACACCTCTCGAGGTGGCACGCATGAAGAAAGTTCCTTATGCTTGGTTGTAGGATCTATCATGTATGCGGTCACGATGCACAAGGCCCGATGTGGCGTTTGCTCAAAACTTGACCATTCGGTATCAACGTAATCCGGTGAAATTCATCGATCATTGTTAAACATATTCTCAAATACCTTAGGCTAAAAGAGATATGTTCATTTTGTATGGGGAAATCGAGGAAGCGTAATCGTCATTATAGGTTCTGCGATGCATCCGGAAGTGTGACAAAGATGATACAAAGTCTCGACGGGTTACATATTTGTCATCAATGGAGGTGATGTGGATTGGAAGAGCAAGAAACAGACAACACTTGCGATGTCGCTACTGAAAGTGAGTACATAGCGCCGAGGTCGCCATGGAAGCCGTTTAGATAAGGAAGTTTGTTTCGGGGCTTGGTGTTATGCCGTCGATTGAAAATCCTATTAAAGTATATTGTGACAATTCTGCGCAATTACTTTTGCCCATGAACCCGAGTCATGAAGGGCACCGACACTATCCTAGACAATATCACTATGTTCGAGAGCAAGTCGAGATAGGTGAAATTGAGTTGCTCAAAGTTCACACAGATGATAACCTAGCGGATCCTTTAACGAAGGCCTTACCGTGAAAACTTAATCATTTGTCGATAAGTTTGGACTTCGCTTAGCTAGTAGTTTCATGCCCATCTGTGACTAAGTATTTTAGATAAAAGGATATTGTAAACATTATTATTGAAATGAAATAAAGTATTTTGTTATGTTTATTATTCATTTATTATGATGTTATCCTATATTTGCGTGTTTAAATCCTTGAATAACTTAAGTTATTCTAAATAGTCCGTTGTCAATCAATAACATGGGAATGATATTGAATTAAGACAAATCTGAGTATTAGTTAGAATATACTTGAAAGTATATTGATGCGTAGCATGACTAATTTAAGATGATATTCAATGAATTTAGTATAGGACTTATCCCACCCATATGATGATACTTTATGGATCTTTGTCATTAAGTATATCATGGATATTTATCCTCTGACTTGAGATACCATATATATGTCATGGATGTAGTGCATTTTGTGAGGCAATCTAACGCTATACGAATCGGTAGTTATAAGGGTTGTTTTCGAAGTGTTGCGAAATTTATGATTTACGCTTGTAGTCAAAACAGATTTGTTTCCTTCTAATTTATTTTGAAGTATAATCTTGATGGGCCCTCTTAGGATTGTTAAGATGTTTGCATGGCCATGCCAAGGTCTTCTGGAATATGTTCGGAAGAATTGGTAATCTTGATCAATCACATAAAGCGAGAAATGTAATAGTTAATTAAGAAGTGAGTGAGATCCATATTCTTATTAACATGGTATTAGAAACCAAAGGATGAATATGATGATGAATCATCGAAACTTGGTTTTTCTCCGAAAACCATACATGAGTTGTCTGCGGGGCATTGGCGTGTTGCTGACGCTAACCAATGTCATTTCACGTTTTGTAAACATATCCAAGTGGGAGCTGTTGGAAATGTATATATTTATAAATACGTAAATGTCCGGATTCGAACTCGTGACCACGGGATTGCACACATTACGAATGAGAATTAAAATTAATAATTAATGTTAATAATTACGATTAATTATTATACAAAACTCGTCTAACGATCGTTAAGTATTTAACGGAAAATAACTAACGACCATTAAATGTAAAGAGAAGGACTAGTAGTGTAAAATCTTAAAAAGGAAAAGATTCAGGTATCCCTTGGGGGCAAGATATGGCCGGCCATAGGGGGGTTTACACAACCCAAAACCCTAACTTGTTCCCAAAGATTTTGTAACACTATAAATACAAAGGCTTAATTCTCTTGCTTAATTCGGCCGAAACCCTCCTCCATAGGGTGTTTGGTTTTGTTTTTCTAAAACAAGGTTTTGTAGATCTAGCAATCGTTTTAATTCGTTTGTTAATTCGTGTGAACAAGAACGTGGTAGTAAGACACTATTCTTACATCAATTGGTTTGAGTTATAAAACGGTAAGGGATAACTCGTTAAACCACTTTGTCACATCCATTGAAGAGATCTACTAATTGAAAGAGGTACGTTACGCTTCTTTCAGTTAATTATTTATTTGTTATGATCTTAAGTCTTCCGCTGTGTACTCTGTGATGTCTACATGATTTTATTGTATTCATGTATCTTTAACTCAACAGCTTTTCCTATTGTGGAAAATTACATGAAGAACACATTGGCAAAATATGGTCTTATTCGGGTTATGATGAACTCTAGCGGTTTCTTTTTCTTTAAGTTCTCATCAAGGAGAGGTATGGAACAAGTATCAGAGAATGGTCCATGGCTTATTCGGAATGTTCCTGTTATCTTGAATGTTTGGACGCCTACTACTAATATGACAAAGGAAGATCTCACAAGTGTGCCTGTTTGGGTAAAATTTCATAATGTTCCTATGGTGGCGTTCACGGAAGATGGCCTTAGTCTGATGGCAACGAAGATTGGTCGCCCCATTATGCTTGATGCATACACTAGTACAATGTGTCTTGAATCATGGGGTCGGAACAATTACGCTAGAGCTCTTATTGAGATCACTTCTGAACGTGCTCTTGTGGACTCATTGGTTGTGGCTTATCCATTACTTGATGGATCAGGGTTTATGAAGGAAACAATAAATGTTGAGTATGAATGGAAGCCCCCAAGGTGTGACACTTGTAATTTATTTGGTCATTCTAACGAGCAGTGTCCTAAGATGGTGAAGGTTGATAGTTCTAATGTGGCTAATGATGAGGGGTTTGTTGAAGTAACTCGGAAATGAGGTAAAAGTAATAAAGGGAAAAAAGTTCCAAAACATATTGATAGTATTAGGCTTAATAAGCCTAAACCTTCTTATTATTATCGGCCAAAAGTGAAACCTCCAAGAGATACTCAAAATGAGGCATCTTCGTCACAACAGGTTTCGAGCTCTAACAAAGATTCTACGTCTCAAGAAGTGAACCTGGTCCAGTTAAGGAATTCCTTTGATACGTTACGTAACTCTGATAATGGTTTTGATCTGGCAATGGAGGATACAATGGCAGGTAACAAAGATCGTGGTGTAAATTTGAGTGGAAGCCATGCTAATGATAATGAAGATGCGGATGATGTTTATGATGAAACGGCTCAATTTATGGATATCTCAAACAAAATTGATCTAAAGGGGCAAGCACTCCGTTATTGGTGTTCCTTATGTATAGCATAGTCGCGTGGAACATAAGGGAATGAACCTATCCCCAAACAAAATGAGGTTCTTCAAGTAATTTGAGAATCGTTTGTCTATTTGTGCTATATTAGAGTCTCGTGTTTCTAGTACTCGGTTAGATAAGCTATGTCCGTGTTTTTGGAATTGGGCCCGGGCGTCAAATGGTAATCTATGTATGAAGGGTTCTCGCATAATATTGGGTTGGAATCCTGATGAGGTTGATGTTATGGTTCTAGCTCAAACAGCTCAAGCTATGCATACTCAGGTTGTCTTTAGAGCTGATAAAAAGGTCCTTATGTGCTCTTTTATATACGCTCATAATCGATATACTCACAGACGTGCTCTTTGGCATGAGTTAGCAGCCCATAAGGTTATTGTTCGTGGGAATCCTTGGTGTCTAATGGGGGATTTTAATGTAGCCCTTAACCTTGAAGACAACGCTTCTGGATCATCTAAAATTGATATTGCTATGCGTGAGTTCAAAGAGTGCGTTGATAATATTGAGGTCTCGGACGTTAATAAAACGGGGTTACACTTCACATGGAATCAAAAGCCGAAAGGTGATAATGGAGTGCTAAAGAAGATTGATCGTGTGCTGGCAAACTTGGAGTTTTACGATTCATTTATTGGTGCATGTGCTCTTTTCCAGCCATATCGCATTTCTGATCATTCTCCGGCTATTTTAAGAATTCCCATGGTGTCAAAATTTAAGCCGAAGCCTTTTAAGTTTTCAAATTTACTAATCCATAATGACCGGTTTAAGGAGACAGTGGCTGATTCGTGGAATAGTAATATTGATGGTTATCATATGTTTCGTGTTGTGAAAAAGTTGAAGCTTTTGAAGAAGCGGTTAAGGAAGCTTTTATATGAAAAAGGTAACTTACATGATCGAGTAAAACAGATTCGTTTTGAGCTAGATGAGGTCCAGAAAGCCCTTGATAAAGATCCTTTTAATTCTATGCTTCGTGATAAGGAGGCTTTATATCTCCATTCTTTTAATCAAGCGCTTCTAGAAGAGTAAAGGTTTCTTAAACAAAAGGCCAAAGTTAATTGGCTTCGTGTTGGGGATTCGAATTCAGCTTATTTTCATAAAGTAATGAAGAGTCGTGTGGCTAGAAGTCGAATTGATATGGTTGTGGACTCTAATGGTGTTACGACTGATGGAGATGCAGTTCATACGGATTTTGTCTCGCACTATATGCATTTTCTAGGCCAAGTTGGTCCCGTGACTCCCTTGGATTATAATGATTTATTTTCGCTGCATTGGAAAATGGGATAGTCGACTTTATGGTTCGTGATATTTCGATGTTGAATTTAAGGGTCATTTTCTATGGGTGATGATAAATCACCGGTCCAGATGGATATTTGTTTTTTTCAAAGGTGCGGGGATATTGTAGGAATGATGTTATTAGTGTGGTTCGAGTTTTTGTGAGTGGTAAGCTTCTGAAAGTTAATCATACGATCATTACTCTTATTCCTAAAGTTGCTTCTCCTTCTCGTATCATTGATTATCGGCCCATTTCTCTTTGTAATGTGATTTATAAGAGTATCAGTAAGATCATCTCCAATCGTATTAAAGACAGTCTTACGGGGTTAATTAGTATTAACCAGTCTGCTTTTGTTCCGGGTAGGCGTATTTCTGATAATATTCTTTTAACTCAAGAGCTCATGCATAACTACCACGTAGATAGAGGCCCTCCGAGATGTGCTTTCAAGGTTGAGGAAAGCTTATGATACGGTTGACTCGAGTTTTCTTAATCAAATCCTCATTAGTTTTGGTTTTCACTCTCGGATGGTGTCATGGATTATGGAATGTGTAACGAGTACTTCTTTCTCCATATGTATAAATGGGACGTTGCATGGATTTTTCAAAGGGAAACGGGGTTTGAGACAAGGTGATCCTTTATCTCCATACTTATTTACTCTTGTTAAGGAGATTCTGACTCGTATTTTGAAGCGTAAAGTTCTCATCTCTGACGAGTTCGCTTATCATCATCATTGTAGTGATCTTAACATAACTAATTTATGTTTTGTGGATGATCTCTTTCTCTTTGCGCGTGGAGATATTAACTCTGCTCGAATTATTATGGAGGCTCTCGATGAATTCAAAAGCGTATCACGTTTTGTTCCTAGTCTTCCAAAGAGTACGACTTATTTTTGTAATGTCCTTAATCATGTTAAGCTTGGTATTCTTAATGTCCTACCTTTTGAGGAAGGTAGATTGCCAGTTAAGTATCTTGGAGTTCCTCTAGTCTCCACTCGTCTTGTTTTAAGAGATTGTAAGGAATTAGTGGAGAAGGTTCAAAAAAGGGTTAACGATTGGAAAAACAAATTTCTTTCTTTTGCGGGAAGATTACAACTTGTTCATTCGGTTATATCCTCTATGCATGTTTATTGGTCTTCGGTATTTATTTTGCCTACTCGAGTTATTTTGGATATTGAGCAAATTATGAGAGGGTTCATTTGGTGCAATGGTGTTATGCATCGTGATAAGGCTAAAGTTTCATGGGAATCTGTATGTCTTCCAAAAGAGGAAGGCAATCTAGGTATTCATCGGCTCGAGAGTTTTAATGTGGCATTGACTACGTCCCACATTTGGAGCATTCTTGTTTTAAAGGAGTCGTTATAGGTGAAATGGATCCATACTAATAAATTAAGAGGGCGTAATTTTTGGGATGTTCCTTTTCGAGGGAATATGACATGGAGTTGGCGTAAAATTCTCCATATTCGTCCCATGATCAGACGGTTCTTCTGGTATAAAGTTGGGAATGGACTTTCTATCTCAGCATGGTTTGACAACTGGTGTGAGTTTAGTCCTCTTATGTCGCATCTTTCAGCTAGACAGATTCATAGGTTTGGCTTTAATATGAACACGAAAGTTATGGACATCATCTCAAATGGAGAGTGGAACTGGCCTTCTGATTGGAATGCAATATTCCCTAATGCTCTAGCTCCTGTTATTGATGCTCATACTTCGGATTCACTATGGTGGCGGGACATGAATGGAGAGTTTAAAGAGTTCTCAGTTGGAGTTGCATGGAATGATCTTCGTCCTAGAGAGGCTGAAGTTGTGTGGGCTAGTCTTGTATGGTTTGCTCAGTGTATTCCAAGGCACGCTTTCATCCTCTGGTTAGAGTTTAAACGCAAGCTGAAAACACAAGATGTGATTCGACAATGGGATATCCAAGGTTCCAATAATCTAGCTTTGTTGTGCCCATTGTGTGATCTACAGGAAGACTCTCATAAACATCTTTTCTTCGAGTGTTGTTTTTCCTCACAATTATGGTCGAGTGTGAAGGTAAAGGCTGGTCTCCATCAAGTCTCGGACTCGTGGGATTCGATTCTAAATGGTATTTCTCCTTTTGCTAATGAATGCTCTATTAATAGCATTATTGCGAGACTTGTTTTGGCTGCTTCGGTTTATTATGTTTGGCAAGAGAGGAATTCTCGTCTTTTCAAGCAAACCAAACGTTCGAAGGAGCAACTAATTGACACGATTATGACTACCGTTCGGTTAAAGCTTCTCTCGCTTAGATACAAGAAGTCAAGTCGTGTGGGAAGAGTTATGGACAAGTGGGATTTACCTTGTTCTCTTATGCATAATCATGTAGCTCGTTAGAGCAGTTTCTTGAGCTAGGCGTTAGTGTTGGTCATGTTCTATTCTTTTGTAGCGTCTAGTTCATGTCTATCTTTAGAGTGGCCTGTCACTCTATTGATGTAGTTAGAAGCACAATTGGTGCGTGTGTTTGTATAGTCGATTTGGTGCTTTGCCATATCGCCTGCTCCTAATTTTTATTTATATACCATTTACCAGGGTAAAAACCCTTTACCCAAAAAATAGTTATTAACGGGAAAAAAATTTGGGCCCTAAAAATTCTGGGGCCCTGAGCAGTCGCTCACCTTGCACACTCTCAAAGACGGCCCTGCTATCAAGTATCAACTCTATTATGAGTCACGTTGATACCTTTTCCTTTAACAAAACGTTTTAGGCGGAATTGCATATATTCTTTCAAAAACTCAAAATTATATTTTTGGAAGGCGTGCATGTATGTTTTTGGAAAGGCATGCACACATGTTCAAAAATAATCTGATGAGAAACTTCAAACACATATGTTTTGTGCACATATGTCCGTTTACGTTAATTATTGTTAATGCACAAGTGTAAAGATAGATTATATTCATGTATTTCTTCTTATTATAAATTTGTATTTTAATTGTATTTCAATCTATATCGAATTTTGTGTTTAATATTATGTTCTTGATTGTTATAAATTTACATGATCTAAAAACACATATGCACCTTTTCATTTGAAAAACATGTATGTCCAAAAAATTATTCCAAAAACCAAAATAATAAAATTAATTCATAAAAACACATATGCACTAAATCGCTTTAAAACACGATGTTGAGAAAATACAAAAACGCCAAAAAAAAAAAAAAAAAAAAAAAAAAAAAAAACGAAAATTGAATGTTTTATAAAACAAGATTTATTTAAAAATAAAAAATAATATAAAATTGACTTTTACTATTATACCATTTTGGATTAAATAAAAAGGTTTAATAATTCAAAATGCCATGATGCATTGATATGTTGCACAATATGCATTACTAGGAGTACATAAGGGGTTCTCAGCTTCTCGACTTAACAAGGTTCTCAAAATAAATGCCTATATATATATATATATATATATATATATATATATATATATATATATATATATATATATATATATATATATATATATAAACTTAAACTTATAATTGCATATATATCATTCCTAAACTTTAAATGTGTCATATATATTCACAATGCATGGATCTAGCTTGGAAATCTAAGACGGTTTCTTGATCCGGTCAAGTTAAAATTGCAATGGGTTAACCAACCAACCGGTCAAATTTTAGATCGGATCGGGTCCAATTTAACAAGATGCAATAATAAAACATTAAACGTAGATTTAGAATATAATAGTTAATGCGTTACAATTTCAATTGCGTCTTTCTAGATTTCATACCTTGAAAACGAGCAAGAATGTGTGGCTTTCCTACATTGAGTTCAAATAGCCTCGTTTTCCTATTCCAAGCTCACATGATGCATAACATCTTAACCTAAAGATTAAAGTCCTAAACAACAAACCTTAAAATCTAAATAATATACTAACAATTATACTAATACAGTGGTACATTACATAACATTCTTTATACCCTTTAATTATTCATAAAAATTAGAATGAATAAATAAACTAAAAGATAAATAGCTTATAGATGGATTGTTTGATGAAGTGAGGCAACTATTCGAGTTCATTTCCCTAATTCCCTTCGCAGGACCATAACTGCCGATTAATTGACTTTTTATGCCTTTTTAAAGTTAATTATTAATCATTAAATGGATTAATCTTTTTGAGCTAAGAATATTTTATATTAAAGGTTTAGAAAGGATATAAATGCAATTATCGAAGGTTTAGAAAGGATATAAATGCAATTACAAAAGTTTAGAAATTATATATATGCAATTAGTAGTTTAAGTTGAATATATATGTAATTTTTGAGCTTTTAAAAGAATATATGCAATTATAAATGTAACTTGGATATATATAATTTTAAGATTTTGAGGATATATACGCATTCTGAAGTCATCGTAGTTCCCTCTCCCCCGGCGCCAAGTGCAACACCACTTTTGTGGCTTACGTGAAAAATGAATGAGGACAAAAAGTGGGTTTGTGTTTGTGTTGTGTTTTTAGTGTGTTTGTTGATTTGGTGTGTATGTGTCGAGATGTGTGTATACGCACGTTAAAGAAGATGATGTTCAATTATTTTTTATTTATTTTGGTTAAAATTAAAATCTAATGATGTGTTGAAGTGGCCTGTCGTACCAAAATTTAACAAGTTTAATTTTTTTTTCTTCTTTCTTAAAAAAATTGTAAGTTTTTAATTAAAATGTTATTTGTATTTCAATTTAATAAATGAAAAAACAATTTGTTTGAAAAAATGAAAAATAAAATAAAATGGAGTTAAGGTGGGTGGAAGTGAGTGCAAATTCACATGTAAAGAGAGAGATAAGTATTACAAGGAAGATGTATTTTGAGAGAGTGATTTTGGTGTGTTAAAAGTAGGATTTTAAGATTACGCTAAAAAATGAGTTTTGTCATGCGATGATCCTGGCACACTAAAGTTGACTTAGTTGAGGTACGTGAAATTTCACACTCAATCGGTTAAATATCGAAGTTTCATATGTCAAAACCATGATCTAACAAGGTGGGCTCATCACCATCAACCTGAAATGACTAGTCATAATTGCAATGTTAATATCTTCAATTGAATGAATTATTAATAGGGTCCAAACCTCAACTAAATTGGATGGCCCATGATAGCCATTTGCCATTTGCCCTCAATTTGTATTACCAAATACCAACCTTTGTCTTGGCCTCATGACCAAATTTGTGGCAAAGGTAATGTACATTTGAAGCATGCCATGTGAGAGTGGGTAAAGACCAACTAACACTAACTTACACTAAAAAGGTAACATAATGTGTGTTGAGAGCTATAACAATGTCTAAGATTATTTCAAAAGCAATAAATAAAACTATGCAATTATAAAGTATGTGCGGTTGATCTTCATTTATCTTTATACATATATTCAAAATGGCATCAAATATATGAAATAGAAAACAAAACAAACAAGTGAAAGTGGTAGGCATCTTTAAGTGTGTTAGAGATCATACTAAAGATCATGGATGATGTATTTTTGGTAACTTTTGCGATAAAGATAATGGAGGATGTAGCTAACACTATAAGGTATAGATAAAGCTAAATTTGTATAGTGAATCACGATTATGTTTTCTACTTTATTGAGTTGTTTCACCTTCGAGAACATGTGATTTTCCAAATAGACCATAAAAAATTAAAATTGTACAGTAACTGTGATTTTATTAGAATTAATTGATAATTATCCTTAATACATGTTCATCAAACTGTGTATATGGTGGTTATGCCTACAAAAAGGTTGCATGGTGATGAATTAACTAACACAATTTCCCATACGCATATACACTTATTCACATACATAACTACATACCCTCATACCTCCCGGCGAGATTGAGTATTGTTGTTGTTGTATACATAACTACAAACATAAATTTTTGTTCGCATGCTAGAATATATTATGTACATGAATACGTATAGATAAGCATGTCAAGGCCTAATTTATCTCTAAAAATATTTTCATATGTCACAAGCTATTTTAAGATTTGCCCTCTTTTCTTTTTGACCAAAAATTATGTCAAAGTAGTTTCTTGAACGTCAACAATTACTCCATACGTACCTGACCGATGCCCTACCTTTTAAAGAACCAACGTTTTCGTTGGTCACGGTTGACATCTCTTTTTTTTTTTTTTTTTGTTCCAAGTCACCACTCCATAGGCCACCAATACCAACTAATATACTCCTTTCAGAAATCACTTCAGAAATGAAATACGGTTAACCAAACACGTATAAGACATTAGGACATGCATTGAATGTTTATATCTTAATAATAAACCACCCACCCCTGCATATAACTACTCCCGACCTACCTGAGGTGAATTGAGATAGAAGGAAAAACAATTCACGAATGCAGTTTGATATAAATTGTTTGTAAGCATCACTCAAAAAAGCTAGCTCGGAAAGGAAGAGGGACACCTAGACTTTATAAACCACCAACTAATATCATATTTAGGCAATGTGAGATCATAACATGGACATGTAATGTAATGCCATAAAAACATTGGAAAGAGTTTATTACCCTTTGCGTTAAATAATAGCCGACCAAGAAAGCTTATGAGGCGAATATCATACAGTAATGCAAAGAGACTTGATTAAGCCCCTTCCCGAAGGTTATCTGCTACAACTAAACTTTTGCAATTGTTTATTCATATATGTAACCAGTTTTTAACAATTAAAACTGTTCATGTAACTCATTTCATCTTTGTAAAACTGACTCAACTCGCTCGTAGACCCCTGATGTTGTACTTGTATATGATTCTGTGACTTTTACTCAGGTGCTAGCAAACCCCTTAATCTTCGGGTAGATATGCAATTGTCTACATCCAACCTCTCCGTACCCCGTCCGGTTAGGTTTTGTTGATGTTGATCTTGTTTTTGTAAAGACATTTGCAATATATTTTTCTCAAGGACCACATAAGTTTATAGCATGCAATTAGGGGTTGTTTGTTTTCCTAAATGGACAATTGAGCTTTGCAAAACTCGTTTTGCACAAATAAAAATGAGGAACCAAACCAGACTAAGCTGATCCATCTCGCACAATGTTCATTCGGTTTTGATTCTGGACTTCTTTTAGATCGATTATGGTTTGTTCTTTTTCAAGATTTTGTCAAATATCGTTTCTCACTTCAGTAAGGTTCTGGACTCGAACAAATCTTTTGTGCCGTCAAAATATGAGATGTCGTTTTAGGCTTAAAATTTGCTCAAATAAGACACGCGTATATTTATTTAGGTCATGGTCCGGCTGGGGAATTGCTCAGATTTAGACAGGTTCAATCATTGATTTAGCTAGTTTCCGCTTTACAGTTTTGAGGATGTGTCAACCAAGTGCACATCCCAAGTGATGACGACATAATAATGTTAAGGTCTAGCTGAAAATCCAAATCATTCATTAAACATCTAGCTTTAAACCCAAATGGATAACTTACAACTTCATCAAAGTTTCAATCTTGTGCGTTTTAACCAGGGTTACCCAAGTGAAAATACAATGTTTGTTTTATAGGGAGATGAGTGTAGTGGTCTAAAACACAAGAAACAGACTGCTGCACTCTTCGGTGTTTTAAGAATAAGTAGCAAATACAGCAGTTGAAAATCCAAATCATTATCAGGCTTAGGTTCCGATAAATAGTGCCAAATATACATGAGAAACACCAGAAGCAAACTGATACACTTGAAGCAAACTGACACACAAATATCGTAAAGTTGTTTCACACCCTTGAAACATCTCAAATATGTAAAACTAGGGATCGCGACAAAGTTATAGAACAGTTTTCACACTTCTCGCATATATTTAGCCTCTTATTTGAACCTGATTCTTCAGTATGAAACCAAAGTTTTTAAGCGTTTGGATCAACCATGACCACATGTATTTATTTACCAGAGCAACCTAACTATAACTAAAAACTGCAGAAGACATCAACAAGATTCTAATTAACATTTGACAGCACCTGAAAGAAAAAGCATAAGTAACTCCTACACTGCACATGTTTCATATCTTTTAAGAAAATAAACTACATCTTGATATAGAGCTCAAAGAGACATCTACCCAACTGTACGACATATTGAACGCAAAAAGTCAGTATTACCCTCTGGCAAGAAGGTCTAGTATCGGTCATAATCTCTTGAACGTCTTCTGCTGTTGAATGACCGATGCTTGTCCCTATTCCTTCTATCATCACGAAAACCTGAACTCCAGTGTCTATCCCTCTTATCTTCTGAAAACCCACTTCTTTTGTAGCTTCGATTCCTAGCCGTTGGTGAGCTGCTAGATGATCCCACCGATTTAGAATTTCCATTCCCAGAACCTCTTGACCCTTGACTTGGACCACGACTAGCAACCCAACCTGGGCTCACATTGCTAGGGCCTACTGCCACATCCCATGAACCTTGAGAAGCAGTTCCCCAATTCATACTTTGATTTACTGAGCCCATATTTGGGCTCGGTTGTGGATCACCACTCCCACTGAAAGGCCGAACAGAAAGATTTTGACCAGTGCCCAATGGTGTAGGTGACTGAAGTCCTTCATTTCCACCATGATACAAACTAGGGACCACATACGGGACCACGAGTCCTGAATTAGCAATGGTTCGGTTTGGAGTAGGCGACGGAAGGTTAGCAGTAGAAAACCGTCCCTCTAATGCATCAGTTAAAAGAACACTGTCACCTTCTTTCTCACTCTTTTTCCATATTCTCAAATCGACAGGGAAGAATTTACTATTGTTCCATTTACGCAACTGTGCCATAGTAAACGGGCCTTGAATTTTACCAGAAGGATCTCTGTAGTGCCACATTTTCTCCATTTCTGAGACATCTTCTGTTGGGACCATATTTTTCTCTGTTTCATTTGTAGAACTTGGTTTCTTTAATATGCTTGGTGGTTGTACAACCACGTCTCTTCCTTGATCCCACAAATTTTCATTATGTGGTTTGAAACTTGCAGCAGTAATAACATCTTCAACTTTGTTATCCGACAAGTTTCTGCTTAACTCATAGTTCTTGCCAGAACTTCTAGATGTACCTGCCCCTGTACTACTCCAAGATTCTTTTGAGGGGTAGTCTTGTCTTTTGCTAGAATTTGAACTGAGATAACTCTTGTACATATCTACATATAGCAAGAGCAAATGTTAGAAGAAAGAATTGACCGATCTTTAGGAACCAAATTTGTATTAGGTCAGTTGAACCTCGGACAGGTAGGAAAAAAATGTCTAGACAATCGCAAACACCCAATTTTAAAGAAGACAAAAATAAAACTAGAGGTTGCAATTTAGACTCATTTACTTATGAGCAGAATGATTCGGGTTATATCATACTACTGTTTCGGTCAACCCAACCTGACCGGTTTTTGCCAACCTGCCCATTTTGCCAGCTCTATTTATAAAGGTGATCTGACAATAATCTATGACCGTGCCCCAGAAGGCAACAAAACCAAGTCATCTACATTTTTTCCTGTTTTGTATATTAAATACACCATAATTTGTACCACGCAAATCTTTTTATGTAATTATAAGGGTTGATAAATTCGTTTCAAAGTTAACATCATAACCTGTTTGAACACTAACCAACTCTTCTAGGTTATAGAATGGTTATTTAGGAACTAATGAATGTAACCAAATTTAAATTCTGTTTTACAGGCCACTAGATACCTTGTTTCTTGTCGTTTTCGTCTGCGTCATTATCAGACTCATGATTTGGATCCATAGTAGAATCATCATGTATTACAGGAATATCTTGTATCCTACGAGCACGTTCCTCAGGTGTCTTCAAAAGTTGTAATTTCTCTACACATTCTCTGAGCGTACACAGGTCAAGGATCACTAGACTTGAGTTCCATCAAAGAAAAATCATCAACATGGGATATGACGATATGTTGCTTAAACTAATCTACCAAGTTGTCCACAATATGTTGTTATATATTATAGGCAGAATTCAGAATAAAGATGTACAACTAAGAGGTGTTCTATTATCAGAATATTATTTATGGTGCGTTCATCCACACATACCCAAGGCAAATATGGTGACGGTCAAGGCCATGATAATATGAACTAGGAAACATCAAGTAACAAAAGGATATTCCTTCTTACGCCCTAAATCGCTTGCCCGATCACGAAGATGACTAATACGCACAACCTCTGCTTCAAGCCACTGCACAATAAACAAATATTAGGTTATACATATTAACATAATTGTTCATTCTATATTTGTCCCCTAAGAAAGAAGTCATTCAGCAAGCACTTGATAAAAAAACAAAATACCAGGTTGGGACATGAAAAAATGGTATAGTTAGCAGAATGGACTGTTTTGCAACATATGTTGTGTCTTCATTGTAAATGCTCTGTATCTAATACATAACTTAATCACAAAAGATGTTCTATGGCGCCAGCTTTTTAGATTGACAAAATTTAGAGCTAAAATTTAGTGTTTTAGTTGACTCATAGGTAAAGATTATGAAGGAGATAAAGTCAAAAGAGGCCTTTCAACAATTGCTCTTTCTACATATGTACCCTGACAAAGAAGTCCCTCAGCAAAAACTTGAAGAAATATAATATGCAACCGTAGATAAATTGCTCTCTACATACAGCTATGAAAGAAGCAAGAAAGATAGTTCATAAAATAATAATTAATAAAAAAATAATAATAATAATAAAAATAAAAAAAAATAAATAAAAAACATGCAATGTGTAGAACTTACATCATTCACCCTGACTGCCTGAAGTTCAATTGCTTTATCCAGAATGTCTCCCTACAAGCAGCTAAACAGTTTAGAAGGATGGAGCATGCTTTATAGCAATTATAGGCGTGTTTAAGGAAACAAGACGGTACCACTTTCGGACTCTTTATAAGTCCACACTTCATACTTTGTCGAAGGCGCTTGCATTCATCCTATCATATCAAAGTTAGACTTATCAGCAATTAAAGTATTCAAATCAATGTGATGCAACAGTAGGAACATAATAGTATTTCTCACTTTTAGGTTAATACTTAAAAAACTAGGGAGACAAAGAAAAAGGAAAAAGAGTAGAATTACAAAAAATATAAAATAAAATAAAATTAGTCACCTCCGTGAAGTCATGATTTGAAATGATATCTATGGATACAGATTCTGCTTTGTCAAGATTCAATATTTCAAGCATGGTATCAGTCATCTTTTTGCCAACCGCATAGTGTTCCCCTTTTGTAGTACCTACATACACATTCATCAAAGCCACAAGAAGACTGATCGTAAAATGAACCATAAAACGTAGAAAATTAAAACACGCATGCACAAAGTGATTGATCATAAAAATAGCTTAACAAGTCACCTGTAACTTGAACCAATCTATATATGTCCTGCTTATTATTAGCACCTTGTATCCTTATTCTAACGAAAGTACTAACAACTTTGCTATTAAATGTTTCGGTATCATCGAGTAAATCCTCCAGAAACTTCCTTTTTAAGTATATTAAGTTAATATTATGAACATCAATTGCAGCAAAATCTTCACGATTTGACTGAGGCTCCCGATCAGCTTTCTTACGGATTTTACGCTTTTTATCCTTTCTATCCCGTTTGGCAGTTTCGTAATCTTCATCATCATCTACCAAACCAACTTCAGTATCCACCACACTTTTGTCTATCTGAGAATCTTCTTTAATAAGAAAGTGAGATTCCAGAAGTTTCAGCATCTCAAAATGGCCTACACGTGGTTTATTAAAAAGTCTTGTGAGCCGTGCATCGCAAATAATTTGACTTTTTTTACGAGGATCACGAAGTTTGTTTGTTTTAATGTACTCAAGCAAGAGAGCTTGTACATCGAACTGCGATTGATATGATTTGTTGTTATTTCCCATGTGCGCAACAAATTCAAGAAGCTCTTCTGTAGCCCATTGAGTGTTTTCAGATTCAGGTACAGGGGTTCCCTCGGAAGCAATAAAAGCAGAATCAATAGTCTTCTGCTTCTTTGACTCTCTTCTTCTTTTCTTTGTTTGACTTTCTGGGTTTTCAGATGGGTTTTCTGAGCCTGAACCACCATCAGAATGTACAGCTGGAGGTTCTTGTTCGCCAGCTGGGGTGGATCCCTTCCAGGCATTTTTAGCCTCCAGAAGCTCAGCTAAAGATATATTTAGTTTTGGTTTCATATCAGTCCAATACTCCTTGAACATATATTCCCAGCTATCCTTGTCATCAAAGTCTACACCTTCCTATATAAATGAAAAAATCAAGCATATTAGTTGTTAAATCAGCATAATCATATATGCAAAGAAACTAACAAGTAATTTCAATGTTCAAAAAGATTTTCTCCTCAATGTGGGCACCACAGCGTGGATACACACACACACACACACACACACATATATATATATGCAGATAATCAGACGGTGAGCTTTCTGGCCTAGTATACCAGGATTGCAACAAACCGTTCATCATGTGTGATTGTGTTGAGCATTACTAGATCTATGTTATATATTCTAATAGTATATGGGTTCATAGAAATTAGAAATTAATGGTTCTAACAACTCTTCAAACTCAAGATATTTACTCAAACTTTTAATCCAATAATCGCACTCATTAACTCCTCTTCTACGTGTTCAATATTGAATAACCAGCAGAGACCATGTGTTAAGGGAAAAAAATGCATCAACAATAGAGTAGGGAAAAATACATATAACATGTGCTATTAGGATCTAACTAGCAGTTCACAAGAGGAAGAGACTTGCGGAAATATAAACAACCAAGAACACAATCGGCCGAACAATGTTATATCTGGTGTTCTTAGTTGTTTATTATTTCCGCAAGTCTCTTCCTCTTGTGAACCACTAGTGAGATCCTAACATGTGCCACAATAAAACATCCAATATTAACGTAGTTCCAAAATAAAATGATAAAAACAATCGTTTAAGTATATGAATAACGGCTGTACCTGTGTTTCCTGTGACTTATTTTCAATTAACATCACAATTTTCATGCATGGCTCACAAAATCCTTTCTTCTCTTCCTCTCTGACACAGAATATAACATTAGTTTTAGCACATGCTTTGCACAAGGAGAAGGTGCATGTATAGCACATGTATTCCGCCTTCTTAGAGCAGACGCTACACAGGTGCCAACCTGAAAGTCAAGTTAAAAGAGGAGTAAGTTGCTAGCAGTACAGACGCTACACAGGTGTAACTCAGATAATTTATATGGCACATAAGATATCAGAAGATACACAGTTACAACATGATTTATGATTAAGTGCATTGAACAAGTGCACATCAGAAGCATTAAAGGAACCATAAACAAATTTCATAAATTAGTTCCAGAGAAATTAATTAGCTAGGAAATTCGTAGTCCAGGAAAAGAAGTGTGTACGTCTAACCTACCCTTAACTAGAAGAAACAAAACAAGTATTTTTCTCCTTTTTTCTTTTTAGTTTTTTATTTGCTGCATTTATCTCTTTGTTGTCTGAAGTTCATGACAAGGTTGAAAAAAATATTATCTTGTGAAAGCCATACAAACAAAATTACAAAAAGATATATACATTTGAACATGGTTACATCAAAAGAATAGGCATAACGCCATTGGAAGTAAAACTACTAGTTCAATTGCTCGTTTGTATACAATTTTGATCAGCTTTAACAAACAAACAATGTAATTGTTGTTGAAAGTCGTCCACATATTAGAAAGCAACAGTCTTTCCTCTGACCACTTCACTACCACAAACTCTTGCTTGCTTGGATATTTAAACTAATATTCATCAAGTCACATCAGTAATCCGTATTCTGGCATCTCTGATGAGTCTCTCTGTTCATTGACACAAGCCAAATGTAGCAAAATTAGCTCTCGAGCGTGTAAGACCATTTACAGCGGAAGAAAATATATCTTAAAGAACCCTAACCCTCATCAGCATAACCATTAAGCACTTCTAATTGATGTTACTACTTGATGAGTAGCGAAGCTAGAAAGTCTATCAAAGAGAAATGGCAGGAAATGACATGCTCCCTCTGTCCAAATATAGCATTATAATTTGTAGACTTTATAGACAGATATTTTAATACAACGTCACCCCTCGTTTATTAAAATCTTAAAAAGTGACTCTTAATTCGCAACTTGAGATACTAATGAGCAGCTTAAAAGAGCATGAGAAGTATCCATTTTAAATATTATACTTACTGATTAACCCTAGAGTAGACCGACAAATGTAATGTTACGAAACAAGCATACAAGATTACAAGGCCGAATTATGGGAAATGAACTCCTCTCTTGGATCATTAAATTTTATCAAAACCGTTAAATGAAATCTGAACTTCTGAAGACTAGTTTTCTGGGATAACTTTTCTTTTTTGGATGTAGACTCCATTTCAAGACAAAGCCGGTTTGATACAGCAATTGAGCACATAATAAAGCTTGTGTGGGCATTCCCATGTGTGAGAATTTAGAGAGAAATCGTTACAAAAAAACCAGTGAATATTGTTATTAAATTAAACAGCAAAAGCATAGTATTCGAAGTAAGAGGCTAGAACATTGGTTTGGTTTTAACTCTGAATTAACACTAGAAAAATATTGTCATTTTAACTACACAATAGTGGAAGACTGTATATCTGTCTATTAATCACTAGTTGGAGCTGGTCAGAAAATATCGGCTTAATACTAACATTAATTACATCTCTTCAGTACTAACCAAAATAATACTGGTTGATACAATCAAGCTCTCTCTCCTCAATACTAAAATTAATTAAATCTCCCACAACAAATACATCTGTTTTTACTGAATTATTGTTTTCGATATGTAAACTCAGATTACACCTTATATGCAACCGAAAACCAAACACCCACATATTGCGATCTTGTTCTTCACTGAACATCAATCTATACATGAAACCATGTCTACGTATGTACTACACAACATCTATACATGACATATCCACCAAAACCATATGAGGTAGTTACATGGCTGCAGACAGTGGCGGGGGCACGTTCAACTCAGGGGGGGTCAAGCAAACCCAGTCAACCTTTGAAACTTTTTTACAGACATGTGTATATTCTCTACTTTTTTGTGCATTTTATCAAATTTGATGATTTTTGCTATGAAAATAAATTGTCTCTTGGATCTGTGGATAATTTTTAATTTTCTATGATTTGACCGATTTTTCTTTTTCTGTTTTTGTAAATGCAATATTACGTTTCTTCATCTCGTATAAGAATTTTTTTTTTGAACCAGGTGGCCTGTGTTCCTAGCTCCGCCCCTGGCTGTAGATAGAAGTTGCGGAATGCTGCCAGGCCAAGAGCCTTGGGGAATTCCTGGTGATTTCTGTTGGGTTTCATTTTCAGCTGATCGCCCAATTAGTTCGAAGAACGCTTTGTTATCATTGTTGTTGAGATGCCAATTATAATAAAAGTTTAATGAGGAAAGGATTGCAAGTAGAAACATACAAACAAAGTTGAAAGGACCAACTCTTAATTCAAATACTTATATAATCAGATATGGAAGGTACCAAAGCAATTTAAACTCCCCCTAGTAATACACACACGTTGCTCAAAATATACTTCACCAAAGATAGCATGTAACAAATCAGCTAAAATTATTTCCTGATGAACCAAAAGCCAAGAAACATCATTTAGTTCACCATTATATTCACTTTATTAAATTATCATCAAATATCGCATGCAATAAATTTGCTAGAACTGTTTCCTAATGAACCTAAAAGTCAAAACCATACATTTTGTTCATTCAAAATTTCCATTTTATAGACGCAAGCACATGGGTATGAAAAGAAATAAAACTGCAGACCCTCAATATGAGCAGATAACAAGATATAAAGATGGAAAATATCAAATACCAAAACTGAAGACAGAGGATGGAGAATGAAGATAATGATGACAACGGATAAAACATAGAGCTTTGTTGCCATAACAGAACATAGAGCTTTGTTGCCATAACAGGAACATAGAGTTTTGTTGCCATAACAGGATGCAACTCATGTAATCCTTATCTATGGTATGGAAAGAATAGACTGAAAGCTACAAATATAATTACCATCAACTAGTGGTATTAGTGTATTCACAGAAACAGACATAGCTAATATAATAACATCTTATTATTTATTGACCAAATTCCAAAAATTAGGCAACAGACGATTGTCCCATGTCTTCATAACTAGTTAACTACACTTACAAATTCAAATAGATGTATATTCCGCAAAGACGTATGAAATATAAGTTACCTAGCATAGAAGATAATTGTTCTTAAAAACAATACATATAGTATGTGTGCTCTTTCCAACCAAACTCTCATGAATGCTACATACTTCAATGTTTGCACAAACTTAACTAATAACCAAGTTGAATTAAACACACAGTGACACAACTTTATTACTCTACAGTGATGTAATCCTTCTTACAGTGAAGTCACCCTGATATAGTAACTAACCATATACTTACAGTCTAACACAAACTAAATTCAACTATGTGATGTGAACAATGAAGCCGTGCAACAAGAGAACTTGTAAACGGTAAGCCAAAAAAACAATGATTTGCAAAAGGAACAAATATACTCACCACAATTCCATTGACCCTTAGTCTGAAAGAAAGCCTCATCACGGTCAACACAAGAATGGTGATAAGCTTTTGGGCAATCCCTGCAAACACAAAACAACAAAATCACAATCAGCACATAATTCCAACCAACTCAAAACCGCGTAAACCAATGATCAATTAATCACACACCTCTTGTCACATAGCACAAGCTCTCCACCATCAAAACAAATAAAGCAAACATCCTCCTCCTCCCTCTCCTTCGCAATCACCTTCGCACTTGCTGATTTTGGTGTAGCTTTTTGACTATTCCCTCCACTTTTCCTTGACCGCCCAAGCTTTTTAATAGTAGAATCCGGCAATTCTGTTTCTACAGCCTCCACATCCTCATCCTTCTCAACCGTCTTCACACTCAATTCTGTTTCTACAACCTCCACATCCTCATCCTTCTCAACCGTCTTCACACTCGTTGATTTTGGTGCAGCTTTTGCACTGTTCCCTTCACTTTTCCTTGGCCTTCCACGCCTCTTTATAGGCACATTCGATGATTTTGTTTCGACATCCTTATTCTCGGCCTTCTCTTCCTTCTCAACCATTTTCACACTCGCCGATTTCGGTGTGGCTTTGGCACTATTCCCACCACTTTTCCTTGGCCGGCCACGCCTTTCGATAAACGCCGGTGTTTCCATAGCCTCAACATCCTCATCCTCCTTACGGTCACTCATCTTCACACTCGTCGATTTTGGTGTAGCTTTTGCAGTACTCCCTCCACTTTTCCTTGGCCGCCCACGCCTTTTGATAGACGACGGTGTTCCCACAACCTCAAAATCCTCATCATCATCCTCATCCTCATCCTCTTCCTCATTATCACTCATCTTCACACTCTTGGATTTTGGAGTAGCTTTTGAACTACCCCTCACCCTTTTCTTTGGCCGCCTTTCAACAGGCGACGATTCCTCACTTTTTCTCGGCCTCCCACGCCTTTTAACAGCCTTCACCTCCACCTCCTCTTCTTCCTTGTCATTTTGGTTCTCCACGTCATCCGTCTTTCCTTCCTCTTTATCCGCAACTAGTTCTGCTTCCACTCGTTCATTAACATCATCCTTACGATCAGTTACCATATCATCGCCCTCATCATTTTGCTTCGCAACATCATCCTGACCCTCAGTTACTGCTTCTCCTCCTTTCGCAACTTCGATATCATTCGTCACATCCATTTTCACACCCTCTGGTTCACTCTCACCTATAATCTTACCCTCACACTCTACACCGTCAGCTTTAACAGAATCCGTTAACTCGTTACCACCACACGCCACGTCAGCAACACCGCTCTCCCCACACTCTTTACCGTCAACTTTAACAGAATCTGTTAACTCATTATCACCACCACACGCCACGTCAGCAACACCGTCAACTTTAACAGAATCTGTTAACTCATTCTCACCACCAGACGCCACGTCAGCAAAACCGTCAACTTTAACAGAATCCGTTAACTCACTCTTACCACCAGACGCCACGTCAGCAAAACCGTCAACTTTAACAGAATCCGTTAACTCGTTACCACCGCATGCCACGTCAGCAGAAGGTTTGTCACCGTCTAATTTAGGGCTTATAACTTCTTCTACTGAACTATTAGTATTTGGTTCCAAATTTGTTAATTCGTTATTGTTTATACTACTATTAGAAGTTTCATTTTGTGATAGTTTTTCATTTGGTGCGGTTGTGAATTGTTGAAGGTATTGTTCAACATCCATGATGAAATTGAATGAAAATGAAAACCCTAACCCTAACCCTAATAAGTTTTATTTTGAGTTATTATGGATGGATAGACATGTGCGGATGTTACGAAGAAATGGAATTGGAGAGGTACGGAATTCCACAGGGATAGTGGTGATCCTGTTTATTGTGTCTCTTTTTGTGAGTCAGGTTGTTTCTTTTGGCTTATATAATAGCCGTAATCTACGTGGTTTGTCATGTGTCTCGCTTTACGTCCCTAAACTTTTTTTTGGCACAAAATTATCCCTCCGTTAGTAAAGTTGGCACAAAATCATACCTCTGTTAGTAAAGTTGGCACAAATACATCCCTCTGTTACTAATGAGGACTAACGATGCAATACATCGCTCCCCGTAGTTTTTTAAATTGTCACTTTTGGCCAAAAGTAGTATATGAGGGTTCACCTCTCATTTGGAAACTATAAACCTAAAAACTATTTCTCTCCCTCCTCTTTTTGTGCAACCGTCGGAAAACCAAGCCACCATCACCATCGCCACTGTACACCGCCACCACCACGACCAAAACACCACCTCCCCGCCTCTACTTTTGTATTGTGAGCATGTTTTTGAAGACCTCGCGCGACCAAAACACCACCTCCCCACCATCGCCACTGTACACCGGAAAACCAAGCCACCACCACCTCCCCACCGCTACTCTTTTCTTATTTTCTTCTTGGTAAGTGTTTTGGAAAACGAAAACAAATCTAAAGGTTTGGATCTTTAACAAGATTGTCACGTTCCACCATTGTTGTTGCTATATTGCTTTCTTCACTCAGTTTTACTTCCACAGGTTTAGATCTTGCTTACATTTTGTCTTTTTCTAGTTAATTTGGTACATGGGTTTTTCTTAGTTTTGTTAAAAATGTGTGCTTTATTAGCTCAACTGACTTATGGGTCAAAGATGGTTAGTAGGTCATTTTCAAGATTGGGTTTTGGGTTTTGTGGAGCGAAAAAGGTTGGATATTCAAGATTTGTGGTTTAATTGGTTATTTGGATAATGGGTTTGATTGGTTTTGATAGTTAAGTAAGTTATTGTAGTGAATAAAATAGAAAATGAATGATGTAATCATCCGCTAGAAGCAGTGTATAACATTAAGTGAATGGTTTATCATTCCTTTTTATGGTTCTATATAATTCAGATCATGGGTATGATGCACTTGACCTTGGCATTGATTTGTAAATTTTGGTCCTTTGGCATTGATTATTAATGATATTTCTTTTTTGTTTGTTAATTTGCAGAAGCGTATGATGCACTTGACCCAAAGGTGGCGGTGGAGTGCACCGTTAGTCCTTAGGACTAAAGATGCAATTTATTTTATTGCATCGTTAGTCCTAAGGACTAACGGTGCAAATATTTTCTCTTCCCTTAGGAAATAACAGAGAAATATTTGCACCGTTAGTCCTCATTAACTTATTTTACTAACGGAGGGATGGTTTTGTGCCAACTTTACTAACGGAGGGATGGATTTGTACCAAAAATAGGTTTAGGGATGTAAAGCGAGACACAGGACAAACCACAAGGATGTATTTTGGACTTTACTCTATGGTTTATTTTGTTTGGGGGCATTTCATATAGGAAACTTAAAAAAATATATATTTTCTCAAAACACAAGTTATTAATGTATGATGTACAATGCTATTAAAACATGTTTTGGGGAAATATGTAATTATTGAAGTTCGGTTAAGGATGTATGTAAATGCCTCATTTTGTTTTAGGCTTATTTAAGCCGAAAATTTTCAAAATAAGCAAAAAAAAACTCTAAAACCAAAAAGCACAAACAAACAACCTCCAACGCTTTGGTATATGTTGTAAACGAGTTTGGTCGAACTCGAGTCTGGTCGAGCTCGTTTAAGCTCACTTTGGTTTTTATTTTAATTATAATCGAGTTGATATTGAGTAGCTCGTGAACGACTTGACTCGTTTACTCTATTACATGGAACAAAAAAATGATGGTTTAGAAAGTGAGGGTATGAAGTTCTGAACTATTATATGAATCTCATCATTTTGAAAAGAAAGAAAAAAAGTATTGGTTTATCAAAGTCAGTACTCTCTGCACTAACTAATGTGATATAACCGTAAAGGAAAACTACCTGTAATCAAAGATCACAACTATGATACAATGCAATAACACCATAAATATGTAAAATGGAAGTTATGAAAATAAACATAATGAAATGAAAAGGCAAAAATTAGATGAAACCGAGTACAATAACGTGATCGAGACATGTGTTTGACACACTTTCCTTAAAACAGATTTGTCTTCTATTAGGCATTTGTTTTCCAGAGTACAACGATCGAAATAGTAAGTTGCATGTCGGCGTGGCTTTATGCCTAAAAATATCATCAAACCAAAACTTGTGTTGCTGGAAACTTATTAGTGTGTAGGTAAATATGTTTGACGAAACGAGTTCGAGCTGGAGCTGAGGCTGGACTGGAGGCCTGAAGCATATATTATAAGCCGGAAGCTGTAGCTTATAGTTTTATAAAGTTGTTTGACGAATTAGTTAAATCACATAAAAATACATCATATTAAATTCACATATATTTACAACTTTTGCTTGATAATTCGTTATATTTTTAAAGGTATTTAAGTGATTTAACTAATTATAAGCCCTTATAAGACTTTTTTAATTGGCTTTGGCTTATATAGGCTTATGACTTATAAAAGTTTTCATAAGCATGTGTAACAAACAAAACTTGTTTTATAAGCTAGCTTATTTTAGCAGCTCAAGCCCATAAAAGCCTCTAAAAACCCCGCCCCAAACACAACTAGTATGTATATCACTTCTATATCTTTCTTAAGGAACCAATGGGAACCAATGCTTTGTTATATAGCTTGGTAAAAAAGTTTCATATGTAATAACAACCAAACCAACAACTTTATTTCTAGAAATAAATCTGAATCAATGGCCATTACCCAAGATTTATTCTCGAAATTATAATGGTTGTTACAATTTGGACTCTCATAGCATCCAAATCGAAGCTGCTAATTTTGAGAATTGATATCTCATTTGCAGTGAAAACTCAATTATTCATCAAATTTTCCAACAATGACAAGACTAATCCAATTAATGTCGAGCAACCCGTAAATGTGCTCTCACATATCTTGCTTGTGGCCAGGGCCAGATTTGGGCATGTGCAGGCTGCCCAACTGCACAGGGCCCCCAAATCTGTTAGGGCCACATTTTATAGATAAGCCCAGTTTATAAATATATGTGTTTCAATCCATAATAGTGTATTTTGGGCCCGTATGTTGTCTGTGCAGCCCAACAACTAGGACAACCATTTGTTCATCCCTTATTTCTTCATTTCGTTCGTATTTATTCGTATTTGTTTCCTCCTCTTAATAATTAACATCTTTTGCTATGTCTATTAAAATCAATTGTGTTATGATGTAGAATCATTTCAAGATTTAGGAATTAATGTTGTACAAAAAAAACATGTTAGCATTTGTTAGCATTTTTCTTGTCGTTGTCTACATTTTGTTTTTGTATTTATAACCGTAGTGTCATAATTAAATATTGTGCGTTCAAGAGGACAATTTTCATGTTTTTAGAAAAGAGGGCCCCATTTTTATCATTGCACAGAGCCCTCGAAATCCATAGGACGGCCCTGCTTGTGGCTATGAAGTTCTATCATGCATGCACTAATGTTATGTAGATTTCTTGCCAAGAATGTAGGTACAATAATTAGAGCATCGGGTATCACGACGATTAAGCTAGTCGAATCCAATGTGTCACCCCATTTGGCGACGCCGAATCTAGCCACCATACCATCGGTGCTCGCCGAAAGCAAACTTCGTCGGAAACTCGGCGAGGTAAACGACAATATATTTATATAGTGGAGCCCTATTGGGTATGTTGTGAGTGAAGTGGTATTTTGAGGTGTGAGTGTTGAAATGATGTGACACCCGGTGAGGCCCAAATGACTAAAATTTATTAGCCATGACACCCTACCTTTTAATAGCCAACTTTGTCAGAACGCGGTTTGCAAATACTAAGTTAAACTGTCAAAATTCAAAATAAAAAGATTGCTTTTAAAAAGCCACAGGTGTTAAATTTAGGGCCCGTTTGGTTTGTAAGTGGGTTTAGGATTTGGAATTGGATTTGGATTTGAATATGGATTAGGATTTGGATTTAATGTAGGAAAAAGAAAATAATTTTGTTGTTTGGTTTAACCATTAGGTTTGGATATATAATTTCATAAAAATTAAAAATGTATTTGTATTGAGGTAGATTTTAACAAAAATAAGCAAGTTGACAATAAATATAGGGCTGGCCTACGCAGGAACCCCACATTTTCCTTGGCAGGCACCTCATAGTAGGGTGGGTCCCCCTTTGTCGGCGGCGACAATTTTCCTCTTTTTTTTTTTTTTTTTTTTTTTTAAATTGTTTGTGTAGTGTTTAGTTGTATTTAATTTAGGTATATTGTATAGTGTATTTAATTTGTGTAGTGTTTTTATATGTATAGTGTATTTAATTGTGTAGTGTTTTTATATGATATTTATTTTACGTTATGCTTTTTAATTGTGTGTTTGTTTCCATTTAATTAAACAGTAACAATAAAACATTAAACAAGTAAAACAACAATGTTTTCAATATTACAACGAAATCTACTCCACATGAAGATTATTGTTAGGTCACTAGTTTTACAACACAAGTAATATAGAAAGAGATAGAGGCGGTTGAACAACACACAATCACACACACACGTAAAAGTAAAGAAAGGTTTAGGCGTATAGTGTATGTGAAAGAGTAACTTGAACAACCAACCCTCAAATGAGGGTTTACAAGAGTTTATATAGGCAAGGAGCTAGGGCAACACTCCCTCTCCTTCCCTATTCCTTATTGGGCTTGGATCAAGCTTATGGGCCTTCTACATAAGCTTGACCTTAAACAAACATAAAGGCCATAATAAAGCTACCTATTACATATGAAATATAAATACTTGAAATACTGTTTAGGAGTGATTCCAACAATTATTAATGTCATCTATAAGCTCATAGAGTATTCCACTCGGCTGACATGCGTGATCAACTGGATTTCTTGCCAATTCGAATGATGCCTCCAACGCTTTATTTTTGCCTCGCAACAAATTGTTTTCACCAATAGCATGTTGATCGTTGTATCTTTAGTTTCAGCTTGAGCATTGCGTTGAAGAAGAGGCTTCACCAAAGTACTTTTGTTGAAATATTTCCTTCCACATGAAGTATCGACACCCATAGTCTTTAGTCCCCGGTCATTACATGACGAAACAATTATAAGAAAGGTATTATAAACAAACAAGTTATTGATATATTTACGCAAATAAGCAAACGTTTAATTATTTACCTTTGAGAAAGGACATGCATAATACTTCAGACCACAAGTATTGGGCTGGTGGGATGTTCTTTCAATTATTAATCCACGTTGACAACGACACAAGTAAGGATTTTGTTGTTGCATCTGGCCAAAAGAATTTGTATAATTATTCACAACATAAATTAGTAATATCATGGTTCACAATAACCAATCTTGTTATAAATTAATAGTTGATACATGGTTCACAAAATTACAATATAACTAGAAACTAAGATCAATCACGCCCGATGCGTAGTCGCTCCAATGATGTTGCCATCTGTCCCACACGAGACTCTAACTCAAATGCGCCTCTCAATCCGTCAATCTCGCTCGTGCTCGTCGCGAGGCGGTCATATCGATAGATGAGGAAGAACCGGAGGACGGTGTATAAAATTTTCCTCATCTGCACTGGATATATAGCCGGAGAGGAGGCACATAAGATTGTGAAGAAAGCACATAACTGGACTCTCAACACGAGCGGGTGTGTGGTTGACGTTGACACAATGAATGTCCATCCATCGAATGTCATCCGATTCTCAGAACAAAAGATGAGGAAGAACCGGAGCAGGGCGTAAATCAACAAAAGATGACGAGTCGTTTGCTATAAATCGAGAATCGCCTATACGTGTTTTGTCATTTACAATATAAATCGAATCGTCTATACATGTTGTGCCATTTACAATATAAATCAATAATTGTTTTCACGATATCTAAACATCCTTTGTCGTTGAGCAAACACATGTTCCCATGGCGCTGCCTCGGCATTTCTAAAATGTCTCCATTGTGGGTGATTATACGGGGTGGTGAGTCTTCATCAAGAACCACAAGAACGGTGAGCACAATCGTTGTTCCCCACATGAAGAATCACAACCGGAGACAATATTCTGTTGAATCGGGAACCTCTCGTGAAGACACAAAATAGATTGTGAATTGGTTATACATACGATAGGGCGGTTAAGAGTCAGTAGCAATAACCACTCCCATTTCGGCATACTCATCCAATAACGCTCGGGTCTTTGCACGTTAAACCAATTCATTGAGTTACGTGTAGATGTAAATAAATTACCCCACATTCCTCAGTAAACTTCCTCGTGATTGTCTACCTCTTCCCGGCAAGAGCTCGAATTGGGCCACATTTCTTGCGATGGCCAAGACCTATGGCAAGAGCTCGATAGCCACAATTTCCATCACCCTCCACGTTAAAGATCCCCATGATCCGGTCGGAAAAGAGTCGGAATTTCATCATACAATATTCGCTAAAGTAACTGAACGCATAAAGTGGTGTCTTAAGTCGCCTCGCTAGGTCCTTCGTTTAAGTCTTGGATGTTAGAAGGCTCTCCCACATAAGAACCGTGTCTCGCAGATTCTTTATTTACTCAGGACTTTTTAGGTTTTGTGTAGCTTCTGCGGTGCCTTGTGGGGTTCTTCGCTCAAACCGGAGATTTGGTTTAGACTTGGATTTGTTATCCTTTGCGCTCGGACGTCCACGATTACTTTCTTTAACAAGCAGTTGTTGGTGACACATTCGAGAGCGTATATACCTCGAGCATGTTTAACATATTTTTGACAAACGACGATGCTCGGTATAAACACTTTGGAATTTATGTACGTCATCTTGACAAGAAAAATATTCAGCTCTTCGGCCCTCGAGGCTCTTGAGGATATTCAGCTCATCAGCTCTTGAGTATTTCGGACAACAGGCCGTGGAACGCTTAGTGTTCTCCAAAATTATCAACAAAATCAAGCGGAATTGGCAATCCCAGATTCGAAAAAGGAAATAGTTAAAATTATCGGTATTGACGGGAAGAATAACTTGATAGGCATAAATTTTAAAGTACATACCATTTTCTTGAAGCCAATACACAGGTGATAGCATGGTAAACCATACACTAATCAAGATCGATGACCACATGCATGTGGTCAACATCCGCTTACTTTCTGCGACTATGAGCCTTAAAGCATCCATTGAAACATTATACCGCAATTCGTTAAATAGAGTGCTCTTACAAGCATGCGCTTGATTTTGCTTATATTCAAAGAGGCTCGTATCGCAGTTTCTTGCGCAACTATAATCTTGTCGACCGAACACAACAACGTGTCTAAGTTGGACCGTGTGAGCCCAAGTATAACTTCAACAAGCGTGTTGACCCTCAACTCTACATGTTGTTGTTTGGCAAGTCTGCGATATTGTTCGGTAATGTGCGACACAAACATGCGATCGTAATCTCGCAGCCGCCATTCGAAAATACCGGAAAACATCCGAGAAAACAAAGAATTACTAAAGTGAGAAAACAATCCGAGTAGTTATTTATTAAATAATAATAAAAATGTATTATTAAATAACAATTCGAGTACCCTTTTTGGACCAATAAACCACGAGGTGCCGATAATAATGCATGAACACTTCTTCGGCCGGAGTCGTAATCATCGAATCCCATGTCAATCTAACGGACTCATACTCCTTTAACGTATCAAATTTGTTTCGCAATGCTTTAGCACATTTTGATTGATATGCCATCGCAGAGTAATCTGTTAGCGTTTGGAATTCTTCCGCGCATGCCCCAACCAAAGCT
The DNA here is from genome assembly GCA_022545495.1 of Chrysanthemum lavandulifolium. Classification (NCBI taxonomy): domain Eukaryota; kingdom Viridiplantae; phylum Streptophyta; class Magnoliopsida; order Asterales; family Asteraceae; genus Chrysanthemum; species Chrysanthemum lavandulifolium. The sequence goes on from CM040246.1 coordinate 87,653,993, forward strand.
AAATCTCTTGCGGTGTATAACCCGCGGGTAGTATTGTTCTTGTATCACCAACTTAACACATTCCAACACCCATTTGAAATTTGGCTTTTTCCTTGTCCAAAAGCTAAATGCCATTGAGAATGTTGTGTTTGTTGGAGTAACCCCAACAACCTGTAAGAATGGCGGTTTAAACATGTTGGTGTTGTATGTGAGTCCATCAAGATGATTTCGGATATGTTATCCACAGGGCATATGACGTCGGGTGAACAAAAATATTTCATCGAGCTCATTTGTGTGGTCATTTATCCTAGGGTAATATGTATAACCTTTACGCCGCAAATGTACTAAAAGCGGTTGTATCGAGTCAAATCACCACGACCGTCATGCGACGTATCTTTTCTTGTGCATTATACACCGCTTTAATGGTTGACACGTTATTTGGATCCATCTCTTTATTGAAGAAAGTATAATTCGTGGTGCTACACTGCTTTTGTCATCCGCCTCACAAAACTAACTCACTTTCTTTTAATCGCATGGCTCGTGAAAACCATGCAACGAGTCCGAAAATTATGATTGTGCCCTGACACTTAACCCTCAATATCCAACCATTAAAACTTTTTATAAATTTCGCTAGTAATCGAATGGGCAATTACATTTGTCGGTACTAGTCTGCCGTTGAAGTTCATCTTCTAAACCTTCACGTGAAGACGTCCCATGTCTAGAACACAAAAATTCGATAGAGTACTTATAGCCCCTATCTGCTTTTACTTTTTCCAATAACAATAACAAAACCAATCGATTCAAAGAAGAGATCGCACCCAATTAATTAAATCAACTTCAATCTCAACACCTATACAATATAAAACACAACAACCTTTTATTAATACATTTTCTTAAAAAAACTTTTAAAAAAACGTTTTCTTATAAAAACTTTTTTATAAATACTTTTTTTTATAAATACTTTTTGTGTAAATATTTAAAAAATACTTTTAATAACTTTTTTTGTAAATACATGTTTTCATATAAAAACTTTTACTTTAAAAAAAAAGTTTATTAATACTTTTAATTTTAAAAAAAAGTTTGTAAAAAAAAAGTTTTCTTAATAACTTTTTTTTTAATACTTTTACTTTATTAATACTTTTACTTTAAAAAACGTTATTAAAAAAAACACGTTTTTAGACGCGTGCGTTTTTTGTGTGTATACGTGTGTGGTGCTTAAGTGGTTTACGCGTTTCATTTTCAAACCGTGTGTGTGCGCACATGGTTTCTCTGTCTTTTTGCTGGTGATATTCGTCCTTCGCTGTCATTTGAAACCATCTATCTCTCTCTCTTGGTGGTATTACCACTCTCTCTCTAAAAAATATTTAGATCTTATGATTTTTGATCTAAAATCGTTGATCTAACAAGTGTAAACCTTGTTAGATCTTGAATCTGAATGGGCATATTGTTAATACAAAGACGTGTTTGTGTTTTTGTGTGTATACGTGCGTGGTGCTTAAGTGGTTTACGCGTTTCATTTTGAAATCGTTGTTACAGTTTTTTGATCTGAAATCTTTTTACACTTGTTAGATCTAACAAGTTTTACACTTGTTAGATCTTGAAGCTATGGTGGTTTTGTGGCTCGTATATTATTCGTAGTTAAGTTTTTAGATCTGAAATGTTTTTTAAATCTTGAAGCTGTGGTGTTTTGGAAATTAACTTGAGGTTGGTAAAAAAAAAACTTTACTTTTTTTTTGATTATTTGATAAGATTTAAGATCTAAAAACTTTGATCTAACAAGTATTACACTTGTTAGATCTTGAAGCTATGGTGGTTTTGTGGCTCGCATATTATTCGTATGTTTCGTTGTTAAAAAAAAAAAAAAAACTCTTTTAAGTTTTTTTTTTTAAAAAATCGTCATTTCCTTATATGTTTGTATGTTTTTTTGCAGGTTTGCCTGCATAGGAGGACCCTTTTGTTGTGGGCAAAGCCTACACAGGCACCCCTCATGTTATACTTGGCAGGCACCCCACGTTTTCCTTCGCATTACTGGATGATAAAGTGATTCACTTTGCAATCAGTAATGAAAAAACTTTGTTTTATATAAAAATTTCATTCTTGGATGGTAAAGTGACCATTCAAGGTCATTTTGCAACTTTAATGAAATAAAAAGGCAATGATGATTTTTTTTTTAAAAAAACTTAAAAGAGTTTTAGCGAGGCAAACCGAATTTGCGACCAACATGAGCTATAAAGATAATAATCTGAGCCTTTGATAAGTTGTTTACCTCTTGTGTGTTAAATGGTGAATTAGACATGGTGGTTGATTGTTGTTGTTGTTGCTTTCACCTGGGATTATATGGGGTGCCTGCCTAGGATTATGTTGTTGTTGGTGTTGTTTCTGGACCACTGGTATTGTTGTTGGTGTTGTTGCTTTCACCTGGTATTGTTGGCCTAGGATTATGTTGTTGTTGGTGTTGTTTCGGACCACCCAGTATTGTTGTTGGTGTTGTTGCTTTCACCCTGATTGTTTTTGTGTTGTTGCTATCACATGGGATTGTTGTTGGTGTTGTTGCTTTCATATGGGGTGGTAACTTGAGAATCTTAGTACTTGTGAACTTTTGAGAATCTTAGTACCGAATGTGAACTTTGCGGTGGTAACTTGTGAGAATCTTGTTCAAAACGTGTAACTTGTGTAACTTGTGAAACCCGTGGAACCTGGTGAGTCTTGTGCTTGTCAGAGTTGTGAGGCTTGTGCGGTTTGTGAGGCTTGTGCGGTTTGTGAGGCTTGTGCAGTTGTGAGGCTTGTGCGGTTTGTGAGTGCGGTTTTATGCGATTCATGTGAACTGGTGACTTTGTGCGCTTGTGACTAAAACTTTTCCGAGGCGATGATGATTATTGAGCCTAAAACTTTAAAACTTTCCGAGGCGATGATGATAAAACCGAATGGACGGTAAAGTGAGATCTAATCTCACTTTGCAACCTTCGGTTTGAGCCTAAAAATTTTCCGAGGCGATGATGATTTTGAGCCTAAAACTTTCCGAGGCGATGATGAAAACCGAATGGACGGCAAAGTGGGATAAAATCTCACTTTTGCAACCTTCGAACTGAGCCTCAAAAATTTTTCGACTACGGTTTTTTAAAAAGTTTTAAAACTGAATTCGCAACATAAAAAGAACTTGTATAACCAAAAAAAAAACTTGTAAAATTGTAAAACCAAAGAAGTTGTAAAAAAGTGGTATAACTTATAAAAAAAACATGTAACAAAAACTATAAAAAGAAACTATGTAAAAAAGGTGTATAAAAAACATGTAAAAAAATAAGTTGTGAAAAAACTTGGCACGGAAATCGAGAAACCAATCATTGATACCAATGATTGGCGACTAAACCGAGGCAAAAATCACCACCCTCACCCATGGGGTCTTTGACAGGAGACCCTAAATATATATAAATAAATGGAGTAAGACACGACTAAAGTAGCAAGTACATCAAATGTGGGACCATGTGAGGGAATGAAGTTTGATACCTACCATTTTCATGAGCAATGAATTTTTTAGAATGAATTACTGTTATCATTTCCATACACATATACCAAACAATTATATATAGATATCAATTCATTCCTTTATTTCTACACCCACCAACCAAACGGGCCCTTATAACTTAAAGAATATTTCTTGATTTTGAAATGAACAAGATGATATGAAAACACGTTATTTAACAAAGTGCAAATATGTAAAATTAGCACTTTCATGCTATATGAAAGCCTTAAAGAACGTGAATCTCTTTTAGAGACCATCACATTACTTTGTGACGAAGAGATAACAAGTAAAGTATCACTTGATCATTTTAGTATGTAAAGTTGCACAAGTATTTCTCAAGTTTTTCCAAAAACACTTTCCAAACCGGCTACGAGTTTATATTCCTTCCACTTGACAGCATGTCAACAAATCCGTTGTAGTCTAGTTGGTTAGGATACTCGGCTCTCACCCGAGAGACCCGGGTTCAAGTCCCGGCAACGGAAATTTTTTTATTTTTAATTTTTCCAATATTTAAGATCAAAAACATCAAAATTAATTTCTTTTACCTAATATCAAAACCCTAACTTTTTGCAAAACAAATCCCAGTCCTAAATTTGATCCTCATCTAATCCATTCACTTCTTTCAGATTGTCACTGTTATTTATCAAATTCCTCCCTTACTCCGAAGGTAACTTTTTTTTTTTTTCCCTTCTAGTTTTACACATTTATTTGATTGGTTTGCGTTCTTTTGTATTCCCTAAGATGAATAAGCTCTTGCTGAGTGTTTGGATTGGCTTATGGTAATACAGTGATATGCTAAGGTGTTTGAATTAGCTTATATGCCGTATAATGATAATTAAAAAAAAAAAAAAAAAAAAAAAAAAAAAAAGAGGACATATTTAAAAGGTGTTTGAATTAGTTTATGGTGAAATGTTTATACGAGGTTTTCCCTCTACCCGGGGAGGGCGAGTCTTTAACTCAGATATACGTGGCCTAACCGAGGTATCCCCGGGAGCTTAATGGCTTGTTATGTTTTGAGAAAAGCTATTAAGCTCCTTGAAAATGTTTGTGATAGCTTATGTGTCTTGGTGGAGAAATTAGCATAATCCCTTCTCATAAGCTTACCTAAATTGCAAACGAGACCAAAGTGTTAATCCTCTCTACGAATGGCCAAAATGTTTGAATTTTTGTCTACACACATTTGTTAACTATTAGGAGCGACCTTTTACCTTCACCTAGTTACGACATGGAATTGATGCTGTCCAAGTATATGTTACATTTGCGTAGTTTGCTTTTGCTTTATCTGGTTGTTTGGCATCATTGTTCTAGAAAGCGTTGAACAGAGGTAGATAGTTGAGTAATTTTCTGCACAGTTTCTTAAGCAGCTCCAAGCAAGATTTTTTAGAATAATACTTGGTATTTTGAAATGGGGCTAAAGTATATATTGGTTGTAATGCCGTTGTCTGTCGTGTTGGTTAGAAGAAGCTCGATACTGACATGAAGATGATTTCTGCGCCTTTTTTAATCTGATTTTTAATAATTGTTTAAATATGGCTTTATAATCATGAAGGCTTCATATGTATGGCTTTGGGATTCCTATGTTTTACATCCTCATTACCAAGACCTGTAATGTTTCGAGTAGTTTTCTTAAATTCAATACCGTCTTAAAAAGTTCCGTTTAACATCTGGAAGAATTGAGATATAGTATTTTGAACATTCCTTACTTGATTAAATGCAATTATCATGAGAGTGTCTTTAGCCAATAATTATGCTAGGAAGGATAATATACAACGTTACATTTTTATCCTGATGTTAAAAGTTAAGGTGCTCTTTTCATAACAAACAAAATCGTTTGAGTGGATTGTATTATGGATACTACTTCTATTCGTCCTCCCAAAACTTAATTTATCTATATTTCTTCGCGTCGTCGGTTTCAAAAGATAAGTATTTTTTCGTTATTTTCTTCTTCTTTTAAGTCTGTACTATTTGCAAATATCATGGTATAGAAATGGGATGGTCAAAACAAACTACTTTGCAATAGTATGATTGTGTTCTGATGAATCCTATATGCTGCAAATTCTGTTCTGATGAAATCATCTATAGGCTGCAAATTCTGCTTATTAACATGCTGATATGCCCATCTAGGAGTGTAAGGTGAACACGGAGTTGTAAGATGTTATCAGTTAACTTATTTGGAAGTAGGACAAAACCAACGAAGGACCTTTTTGGCAGATGTGTTGTCAGAAAGTTTTATTTATTAGTTTGGTTTGTGCACGCGTATTTGGGACCATTGCTAAATAGTATTTTGGGAGCTCATGAAGGAGACTAGGAACAAACTCTGAATAGGGTTTGCGGTATATTGTTGAAGCAATATGGATAGAAGTCATTGTGCTATTGGTTTATAAATGTGACTTTTACTACAAGGGGATTGTTATATTGCTTTTCTTTTCTTTCAAAGCATATATTGTATGCACCTCAATGGAGTCAGTGTTTTAGACTGATTACTACCTTTGCCACATCTCTGAGTACAGGTTGCTTGATTGACATGCGTGAGCCAAATCTAGTGCTTGAGATGAGCAAAATTGATATGAACTGATTTGAATCATGTTCTGAGTATAGTTTAGAGAATCATCTATATGTAGTTTGTTTTTTAGATTTTTTATTTTTGCGAAGTTTTTGTTTGCAATACCTGGGAGTATTTTGCGACTTGGGAAGTCAAGCATGGTTTCTCTGCTCTTTCTGTGAATGATGGGAGTAATAAATCAAAATATCTCTTGAAGTCTTTATGGTAGGGAAGCAAAGAAAATAGACGTGAAGGTAGCTTGTCTAGTTCCACATGTAAAAGAGAGTTGCAGGACACCATTAAAGTATTTATATTGTTAAATATGTCTTCAGAGTTATCTGAGTGGTTTATTGAGGCTTAAAAAACATTCTCCTGAAGTCTAGTGGGAATGGAAAACATAGATTCATTTATGTGTTATCAGTCACGTAAATGGGACCCGAAAAATAGAACTTGTTAATTTCACATTGGAACTTAGTGGTTTATGCTGTATGCTAAAGATATGCTTGGTACTCTTGTAGCATGTAGAGCCGTAGAGGTTGCAACTTCCACCCATTTACTTATGAATTGGTCGCTTTGGGTTATGGTTTATCCCTCACGGGTCAAATGGGTTGTAAGTTGCCTAAAGAGTAATATTTGTGCTCACAGACTATAGATTAGATTACCATGTAATAACATATTATTTGCAAATCATATTTAACTCGTCCACTATTCCTGGAAAATAGACCAAATGTTTTCGGTCAACCCAAACCAGTTGTACTAAAAATAATTCATTTCGCCCTAGCCTGCTTTTACCATGCCCGAACCCGACTGGCCTGCCCATTTTGCCCCCTCTAACTACAAGTTCTTAGGGTTACTGTTTCACAAAGTTGGTTGCTTTGATTTTGCAGGTAAAATACGATACTATTAGAAGACTAGTATTGACTTGTAGTTATGGAAGATGACGAAACAACTTCTCTTATTCTTGAAAATGTTAATGCCAAGCAACAACAAGATCAGGATGTACTCTCTGCTGAAGATTTTGCATGGGCTGATTCCTGTCTGATTGAAGATCCTGAAATATCAGATACGAATATGGATTCTCTAAAAGAAGCTTTACTCGATATTCTTGATCTACATTCTGAGACCCTTGGCAACCCTTCCGTAAACAAACTAGCTACGTCAAATGGCATAAATGACCCTCAGAATTTACCATCTGTCATGGAGGAAGGAACTTCATATACTGCAGAAACAAGTATCGACAAGAATTTACCTTTTGTCATGGAAGAAGGCATTTCATATACTGGAGAAACAAGTACCGACGAGTGTTTTTCTTTCATCATGGAGGAAGGATCTTCATATACTGCTGAAACAAGTATTGGCGAGCAGTTACCTTTTGTCATGGAGGAAGGAAGGTCGTATAATGGAAAAACAAGTATCGCCAAGAATTTACCTTTTGTCATGGAGGAAGGAACGTCATATACTGGAGGAACAAGTGTCAGCAAGAATTTACCTTTTGTCATGGAGGAAGGAACTTCTTATGCTGCAGAAACAGGTATCGACGAGCATGTAGAACAAGAAAGTCATGATGTTTTATCTGTTTTAAAGCAACAGCCTTTTCTTCCAAATTATAACGATGAGATGATGAAGATTCAATATACTGAAGATGACGATTTGGGTTTTGTGCTGTCTGAATTTGTGACTGAACCACTGTCGGATGACATTTTTAAGGTGTGGGATTTAGACATCCCAGCTGAAGAAGACGAACTTGTTAAAGAACTGAAGGAGGCCCTTTCATCGGATGCAGGTACTAAAGCGACTAAAGGCCTGAAAATGGAGTCGCTTGATAGTCTTATTGAGGGCCTTGCAGATCTTTCTTTAAAGTGAAGGAGTGTTGGTTTTGTTGGTTTTGTTAGTTTTACACCAATGGATGTTAAACGTTCATATTTATCATCTTTATGCAAATTTTATTGTGCTCCTCCTTCTTCATTCACTTCTGTTTTCTATGTTTATGATATATGTTCAAATGACGGGATAAGTTTAACTGGTATAAGTTTCAACTACTACCAATCAAGTCCGACATAGTTGTATGATATCTCTAGTATCTGTGAAGAATTTTGTCTGAATGGCAAATCTAATGGCTTAGTGGTTATCTGTGAGCTATTTGAATCTTATGTATCATGATGTTGTATGCTACAATATGTTTCCTTGGTGTGATTAGTGGTCAGTATGTGACTCACTATATGTTGGATACTCTAATCGTTCTGGTTTCAATTTTGAATGAGACCACACCAGGTTCTAGGTGAGCCAAATACCTTTATGTCACATAAAACCCAAACATTTATTTAGCTGTGTTCTATATTGGTATACATTTTATCTTAGCTTGAAAATAAATAATAAAAAAAAGTACATATGTGTTATGTGTTTAGAACAAATTTTACATGAAGCCCCTTTCCTATAATTTTTTTTCAAGTAGTCCCACATAGTTCAAAGAATAGAATATGTGCTTATTTATTTGATGTGATATATATGTTTCATATAGGTTGATTTGAGTATTACATTGTTAGAGCAAACACATCAATAACTTGTGTTAAAGTTTAACATTGTCCATGTCAGAGCCACATCAGCTTTAACATTTCACCTTAACATCCCAAAAAACACCCACAACAATAACATCCCAAGTTAAACTTTAACATTTCATATTTTCAATTTCAACCCCTAAACTAAAACAAACACTTCATTTATTAAACTAAACAGTATCAATCATCAAAAACTTTTTCTCTTCCAACCTTGTTATTGTTTCATCTTTTTCTTGTTGGGCCCGATACGCCGCTTGGGCGGTTTCACGTTTGATACGATACTCGTTTGCCATAGTTTCAGTGAAATAACTTGACGAGCTCGTTCCTCCAGTGCTCGCTCCCCTAGTACTTGTCGTGCTCTCGGATCTTGCTTTCTTGGTAGCACGTTTCTTTCCCATGGGGCGTGGTTGTTCATCATGACCAAACAAAGCCTCGTTTGTTTGGCTTGGGGCATCGCCGGTTAAATCAACCGGTTCCGGCGTGTCCCATTTCTTAGAATGACGCAAAACCTCCCAAGCGTCATCGAGAGCAAACGGTGCTGCTTTGGTTTCCTCACGATACCATTCCTTTGCCCGTTTCATCACATCCATCTCACTTTCCCCGCTTCGTTGTTCCCGTTGCGCACGTTTGTAAAAAGAGTTGAACTTTGTGCAACAGGCGTTCAACGTTTTCCACTTGCTTGACATCATATCCTTGTTCACGCGTTGAAAGTCGAGTCTATTGAACTCATTTGTGACCCGATACCAAAACGTATCTTTGGGTTGTGCACGCCCAACTTCGGATCATCCGTAATGACTATGTAACACCTTGCAAGTAATTCTTCCTCTCTGGAGTCCGATTGCCCGATGTGAATTCTTCTTTATCATCATCGATTGGTTCGGGCTCGGGGTCTTCGGATTTTTTTGACTTTCGTTTAACACGACCTTTGGATTTTTTTGGAGGAGACGTGGGTGTCTCAGGAACATCATGTGTTTCAGTTTGTGAATGTTGTGAGTGTTGTGAGAATTGTAGATTTTGAAAGTTGGAGTTTAAGGTGCTTTGTTGGCTTTGTTGTTGCCAATACATATATTGTTGATGTTGTTGCCACATTTTTTGGCTCGACAAGCCTAGTGGGTTGGGAAAAGACAGGTTGGGGCTTGAAGATGAACCCGCGTTCGGGTTAGATGATGAACCCGGGTTCGAGGTATTCCACCCACCACCGAGAAGATTCAAGAATGTATCATCGTTGCCTCCCGACATTTTTTTTTTCAGTGAATGAAAGATTGAAGATTGAGAGGATTGAGTAGTGGAATTGTGAAAAAAATGGTGTTTTAGTTGGGTATTTATAGTGGTAAAAAAATGTTTTTGATTATTTTTTTTTTTATTATTATTTTTTAATAAAACTAGCCGTTAGGGGCTGTTTTGTAATTTTTTTAAACTCAAACGGTCACTAGCCGTTATAAGGGAGTGTTTTGTAAATTTTTTGATTTTTTTTAAGCCTTTAACACCCGTTGATGTTGTAACACATGGGGACTAACGTTGCAATAACGCCGGAGGTCCAACGGCCTAACGTCCGTTAACGGCGTTATTTGTCCACTAACGCCCGTTATGGCGTTATTAATGTAAATGCTCTTAGGTCATGGTGATTTATGATGTTGAATGAGAAACATCTTGGATCACTAGCACTTATCAATTTGTACAACTTCTTAACCTTTTTTGGGAGCTCATGAGGGAGACTAGGAACAAACTCTGAATAGGGATTGTGGTATATTGTTGAAGCAATATGGATAGAAGTCATTGTAAAATTGGTTTTTAAGTGTAACTTTTACTACAAGGGGATTGTTAGATTGCTTTTCTTTTTCTTTTCTTTCAAAACATATATCGTATGCACCTCAATGGAGTCAGTGTCTTAGACTGATTACTACCTTTGCCACATCTCTGAGTACAGGTTGCTTGATTGACATGCGAGAGCCAAATCTAGTGCTTGAGATAAGCAAAATTGACATGAACTGATTTGTATCATGTTCTGAGTATAGTTTACAGAATCATCTATATGTAGTTTGTTTTTTTTTTTTTTTTTTTTTTAGATTTTTTTTTGCGAAGTTTTTGTTTGCAATACCTGGGAATATTTTGCGACTTGGGAAGTCAAGCATGGTTTCTCTTCTCTTTCTGTGAATGATGGGAGTAATAAATCAAAATATCTCTAGAAGTCTTTTGAATAGTAGCCCTTGCATACTAGTTTGATAGTAAATTACGGTAGGGAAGCAAAGAAAACAGACGTGAAGGTAGCTTGTCTAGTTCCACATGTAAAAGAGAGTTGCAGGACACCATTAAAGTATTTATATTGTTAAATATGTCTTCATAGTTATCTGAGTGGTTTATTGAGACTTAAAAAACATTCTCCTGAAGTCTATTGGGAATGGAAAACATAGATTCATTTATGTGTTATCAGTCACGTACATGGGACCCGAAAAATAGAACTTGTTAATTTCACATTGGAACTTAGTGGTTTATGTTGTATGCTAAAGATATGCTTGTACTCTTGTAGCATGTAGAGCCGTAGAGGTTTCAACTTCCACCCATTTACTTATGAATTGGTCGCTTTGGGTTATGGTTTATCCCTCACGGGTCAAATGGATTGTAACTCGCCTAAAGAGTAATATTTTTGCTCACAGCCTCCTTATTCATATTTATAGATTAGATTACCATGTAATAACATATTATTTGCAAATCATATTTAACTCGTCCACTATTTCTGGAAAATAGACCAAATGTTTTCGGTCAACCCAAACCAGTTGTACTAAAAATAATTCATTTCGCCATAGCCTGCTTTTACCATGCCCAAACCTGTCCGGCCTGCCCATTTTTTCGACTCTAACTACAAGTTTTTAGGGGGTTACTGTTTCACAAAGTTGGTTGCTTTGATTTTGCAGGTAAAATACGATACTGTTACAAGACTAGTATTGACTTGTAGTTATGGAAGATGACGAAACAACTTCTCTTATTCTTGAAAATGTTAATGCCAAGCAACAACAAGATCAGGATGTAGTCTCTGCTGAAGATTTTGCATGGGATGACTCCTGTCTGATTGAAGATCCTGAAATATCATATACGAATATGGATTCTCTAAAAGAAGCTTTACTCGATATTGTTGATCTACATTCTGAGACCCTTGGTAACCCTTCCGTAAACAAACTAGTTACGTCAAATGGCATAAATGACCCTCAGAATTTACCATCTGTCATGGAGGAAGGAACTTCATATTCTGTAGAAACAAGTATCGCCAAGAATTTACCTTTTGTCATGGAAGAAGGCATTTCATATACTAGAAAAACAAGTACTGACGAGTGTTTTTCTTTCATCATGGAGGAAGGATCTTCATATACTGCTGAAACAAGTATTGGCGAGCATTTACCCTTTGTCGTGGAGGAAGGAAGGTCATATAATGGAAAAACAAGTATCGCCAAGAATTTACCTTTTGTCATGGAGGAAGGAACGTCATATACTGGAGGAACAAGTGTCAGCAAGAATTTACCTATTGTCATGGAGGAAGGAACTTCTTATGCTGCAGAAACAGGTATCGACGAGCATGTAGAACAAGAAAACCATGATGTTTTATATGTTTTAAAGCAACAACCTTTTCTTCCAAATTATAACGATGAGATGATGAAGATTCAATATACTGAATATGACGATTTGGGTTTTGTCTTTATCGAACTTGTGGTCGAACCACCGTCGGATGACATTTTTAAGGTGTGGGATTTAGACATCCCACCAAGAAGACGAACTTGTTAAAGAACCAAGGAGGCCCTTTCATCGGATGCAGGTACTAAAGTGACTAAAGGCCTGAAAATGGAGTCACTTGATAGTCTTATTGAGGGCCTTGCAGATCTTTCTTTATAGTGAAGGAGTGTTGGTTTTTTTAGTTTTACACCAATGGATGTTAAACGATCATATTTATCATCTTTATGCAAATATTGTTGCCCAGCGGGGTTATAATACTCGAAACAAATTAAGTAACACGAAACAATAAACCAATAACGACTTGTATTAATTATAAACGTATTTGGTTTTTACACTAATGCTTTTGTACAATATCTGATATATCTAAACTGAGATTCGACCCCTATATATACTTGGTGAATCGACACCTTGCCTGCAGCCTTCAAGGAACCGTTGAAATGGTTCTGTGTTTGTGTCGATTCCATAATAACCGTTATATGCAGTTATTAGGTTTAGTATATCCTAAATTGGTCCTTGTGGCTCTATATATGTACACGTAGGCCCTTTAACTTTGGTTAGGGGCGAGATTATGCCAACAATCACCCCCTAATCTCGTGCCTAATCCTTTCAGATCTTTTACCCCTAACAGCTCTCTCATTTCTGCGTACTTGGTCCTTGCCAATGCCTTGGTAAGTATGTCCACCTTTTGTAAGTCTCCATGTAACACCCCAACCCGACAAGGGTAGAAGTGTCACATTCTGGTGTCATATCAGAACATACAAATAAAATTTTACAAGCTAAAGCATTATAAAATAAATTTCCAAGTCATATAACGGATGACTTACAAAGAAAATACAAAATCCAATATGTCCAAAACGGAAATAAAATCTGAAAACAATAACGCTTCAAATTAAATCCAAAATGATAAAGTAGTTAAGGTCAACAAGCCCATCTTCAAACCTAAAACCCGCCGCAGAAAAGAAATGCTACCGAGCTTAAAAAGCCCAAAGCGGATATAACAAAACGAAGCTACATAAAATCAGAAATGCGAGATGAAATAAGGAACTGATAACAAGGTCGCAACGGAAAGGAATCAATGAGTCAATGAGGATCCTGCAGAACATAATTATACCGATATCCAGAATGAACAGATAACAAGGAGAACGAAGCAGGGTAAGGCATCCACGACATGTACATAATTACATATAAGCAGACCGACATACAAGTACCGAAAACAAAATCAAACCTAGCAAACGCCGTATTCACTCAACAAGAATAACATACAATCAATTCAGGAAGTCAGAATATAATTAAGCCAAATGGAAAACTAAACGCAAGCGGAAGCAATTAATTTAGAAAGTGAGCATGGCAATCATACAAGTCAAGTAACTACGCTTAATAACATCACAAGTATCACTACAAGAGAAATACTATCGAGCTAGACATGGTAACCACACGTATCAAACATGAACTCGGCATGAACACTACAATTGAATGACTTAAGGACATAGCGAGCAAATTGACAAGTTAACAAGCCGAACACATAAGTCGAACCATTTATCCAATCATACAAGAATATAAACAAAGAATGTACACATGGCGGATCAACAATAAGCGGAAAAGATACTAACAGATATTCATAGACCACGAGGTTAACAAAGCGAGTTTACATGATAAGTCAAAACAATCATTTATACACTAACATGGACCGACGAATCAAAGAGTCACATAACAAGATGGTAAACCGTTTGTCGCTTATTAGCATGTCAATAGATGAATCGACAATCACATATTAATCATATAGTAGCGAGGCAAACGATTGTCACCTAAAACATGTAAAAGCATAATCAAATTCAATAACCATAATAATAATAACCCGGTACATGAATGGAATGGTAGAAGAATAAGTCACATAAGGATACGTGGTAACGGCCAACAATACGTAATATGGTGCGTTGGGGTAAACAGATGGTACAATATAAGTATATCAACAGTGTAAGGGTTTTCGAAATCTATCCCGAGCCTACAATGCAAGACAAGAATATCGGTGGTGGCAATAGCGGCCCAAGAATGAATAGTAACCATCGATTCGGAGGGTGACCTCGGAATACCGGACAATAGGAGGGAGACCTCAAGAACGGTGGAGTAGCTAGCTCCCGATGTGAGGGGTGTATTGCACACGCACCACATCACCGTAACAAGATATATATCGATGTGATGACAATGATGGATCTAGGATGCATCCATACGCCCTGCAGACAAATAGTGGCCATACAATATATATCGAGCTCATAATCGATAACGAAAGGGACGGTGTGTAACATCACTCATACACACCGGAGTCATGCCATTGGTGCATCAATGACACGGTCATGGTACCTCCATGACTAGTTAACGATATTCACTGTATAAATCAAGGGTCAAACAAAGGTCCACAGTGTAGCAATATATACCACCATCATAATCGAGGTTCAATATCGGTGGTCACAATTCAAAGGTTCATAACAATAGTCTAATATCAAGTCCAATATAAAAGGTTCGATATGAGGTTCAATATCAAAGGTTCGATTCAGAGGTCAATAACAAAGGTTCATATGATGAGTTTAATAACGGATGTTCGAGAATGTAGGGTCAATAGCAATGGTTCAATATCGAGGTCAATAGCAAGGAGTCATAGCAATGAAATATCATGTTTAAAGTCAAAGGACCGAGTCATGAGAAATCCCTCACCGAAAGGGATAGAATATCTGTACCTTAACGCCGATGAAAGGAAGCAAACGAATGAATGAACACAAGAGACAATGCCGCGTCTTCTTTAATGAATCTACACGGATTACGGTTCGTACAATATTTGTTAGCTCATTTAAGTCATAACGGATTTATTGCTGATATAAGTCGTATTAATATTTTTAGGGTTATTAAGCGTATTCTCATTTTTAGTAATGGACCGAAATAAATACTTTAGGGTAATAATTATTAATTAGCCAAACTTAGGGGTTACAAATGATAAATGGTAAACTTAAAGGTGTAATATAATAAATATTCTATTTGAGGACTTTATATGTCAATTTATAAAATTCAGGGTTTGCATGAGACATTTACCAAATATTAAGGTTCAATTTGTAAATAACTTAAATGCATGAAATATAACTCAAGTAGTAATATACAGATTTATGTTTCATTTTTCATCTTGATGTCCATGTTTGATCAATATTCAAGCTCGCTCGCGGTCTAAATGACTAACATTGACGACCAAGTAAATGCGTATTATGATTGACCCCGACTCAACTATCCCGACACGGTTTCAAAATACTAAATGACTCGACCGTTTTCCCGCTGATCGCCTCAAACATACCCCCTCGCAAGACTTTACACATGTACTCTTTTTTATAAAAGCCAACAGTTACTAATAGCCTCTTTGATTAATTCCAACGAGGTAACATGCATGGAAACTTGCTAATAGCCTAACAGACACTTATTCATTTAGCCATAAACCAATCTCATTATACATATTAAAGACTCAGTTCGACACCTCCTTAGTTCACATACTCGAGACTCATGCGAACACTACCTCTTAACAGTTATGAACGAAACATATTATTTAAACACGCCTAAACTCTACCATTATTAATGAGACACAAACTTACCTACGAATGGCAATGTATAACACAAAATCACCAACCAGACCTTTACATATCTAACACTTATGTACGCCCCTCCTCACTTGTTTAGGTTTATATTCGAATTTTTAGAAATATATGTTAAAGGTTTTAGACCAGATTGGTCGAGTAGAATAGGCCGAGCCCGATCGATTATAGGTCGCTTAGAACATGTAAACATTAGGTTCGACTATACAAGTTTTAAACGTTTTAAAGTGTGATTTTATGTGACGATTTATTAGGCTTGTCTTAGTTTCATGCACATGGAGAAGAGACATCAGGAAGTAAACTGAAAGCAAGACAAGACGATATTCGCGTTACCTTGAAGCATGTAATGAGGAAGAAAAACAAGACCGAAACCAAGACATCAACACCTCCTTAGTTGCTCCAACACCCTACGATCAGTCGCGGTTCACGCCCACTACAAAACCAACAATCTTTGAGCCACAAACCACAATTACATCCCCCCTTAGACGCCTTACAAACCGTTCTTTGAACCTCTTTGTCGACAGAAAGAAAAATGGAATAAATAAAGGAGGAGCCGTCACTTATGTTTAGGAGACTTAGGGTTCTCTTTTGATTTTTATAGAATGTGATATGGGCGTTTCTTATGAGGAGAAATTAAGAAATTGTGAGGAAATCATGGCGTGATACTTTACTGAAAATAAGGGAACGGAGCGTGAATTGAGGAGACTTAATAAAATACTGATTAGTTACCAATTTTACCTTTGATACATTTAAGTTAAATGTTGTAGCTAGTACTTGTATGTAGTCCATTTAATTTGTAATGTGTGATATATTATATTTAGTAGACATAAATATAAGTAACTTTTATGCATTAATCATTCACTTCTTATTTAGGTCGGAACGCAGTTAACGATATTGACGTATTATACGTATTTCACAATTTTTAAGTCTGAGGGGCAAAATGGTCATTTAACGTGTTTACGATTTTTAGGGTTTTACAACTCTTCCCCTCTAAAAGAAAAATTTTCGTCCTCAAAAATTGAAGTCGCAGGGGTACATAGAGACGTACGAGTTCAGGGCAGATGTAGCAATCCATAGTCTCACGCAGATCATAACGAGTTCGGTTCCAAAGCGTACAAAACTTATACGTAACAGATGTCGATGAAAATCTCACGAAGAGGTACAGAATTCCAAACGAACATGAGGATTGACAATTAACGGATATAAGTCCTAGTCCATTCACGTACCAACCCCAGGCATTTCCCAAGATGTCGTATGATTTCAATAAGGTCAAATTACATGATCTCGGTATTATCACGTTGATCAGGTTGCATCACATAACAAGTCCTTATTGTCATCATATTCTGCCTCGGTTCATGTCAAACCACATAACCAATATCACTACAAAACAGATAACATACAGGTAGCAAGTAACATACCAAAACAGATCAGATCCACATTCATACAGCATATAACCTATCAACCAACTTACCATACCACAAAAGAGAGAAGGCCACCAACTTGCTCGAAACGGTTCCTCATGACTCATTACTGACGATCCAAAAGAAAAACTGAGATATTACCAAAATGCTACACGATAAAACTTCACGATTCAAACCGAGTTCTGACAGATCAAAGAAAAGTAGTACTTATCAAATTCACATGACAAAACATCAAACCGCCTCAAAATGCATGACAAACAAATCGAAGTAACACAAGTTGTGCCCAATCATATGAAGTAGATGAATCTTCTCAGTCACCAGTTGAATCTTGTCTCCGTCTTCTGCGTCTTTGATTGATTTGTCCAGCTTCCTCCAAAGAAGATCCCGATGTCTCCAAAGAAGACGGCAATGGTCGGCTTCGCTTCATGAACCTCTCTAGCTCGGTGGATCATTGCAAAGAACGCAGGTCGGCACCATCATCTTCGGCTCCACGAGTAGTCTCCATCTAACGATCGACAAATGGATGTGCGAAGACAAAATAACAAAATTCGATGCGAAAAGAGGAAGGCCAAATCAGTGAAGACAAACGAATATCAAAGTCAAATCTGAACGAAAATCAAACGAATCGGAGAAGATCATAACAGACGGAAGCCTAGTGTCTACCCAGTCCTCACAGGTCAATCCTAAGGTCAACAAGACGAAACCTTTGCTCTGATACCATAATTGTAACACCCCAACCCGACAAGGGTAGAAGTGTCACATTCTGGTGTCATATCAGAACATACAAATAAAATTTTACAAGCTAAAGCATTATAAAATAAATTACCAAGTCATATAACGGATGACTTACAAAGAAAATACAAAATCCAATATGTCCAAAACGGAAATAAAATCTGAAAACAATAACTCTTCAAATTAAATCCAAAATGATAAAGTAGTTAAGGTCGGTCTACTCGACTAATCCAACTCTCAGCCCAACAAGCCCATCTTCAAACCTAAAAACCTGCCGCAGGAAAAGAAATGCGGCTGATCTTAAAAAGCCCAGTGAACAGATATAACAAAACGAAAGCTACATAAAATCAGAAATGCGAGATGAAATAAGGAACTGATAACAAGGTCGCAACGGAAAGGAATCAATGAGTCAATGAGGATCCTGCAGAACATAATTATACCGATATCCAGAATGAACAGATAACAAGGAGAACGAATCGGGGTAAGGCATCCACGACATATACATAATTACATATAAGGCATCGACAAACAGTACGAAAACAAAATCAAACCTAGCAAACGCCGATTCACTCAACAAGAATAACATACAATCAATTCGAAGTCGAATATAATTAAGCCAAATGGAAAACTAAACGCAAGCGAAGCAATTAATTTAGAAAGTGAGCATGGCAATCATACAAGTCAAGTAACTACGCTTAATAACATCACAAGTATCACTACAAGAGAAATACTATCGGTGGCGGACATGGTAACCACACGTATCAAACATGAACTCAGCATGAACACTACAATTGAATGACTTAAGGACATAGCAGAGCAAATTGACAAGTTAACAAGCCAGAACACATAAGTCGAACCATTTATCCAATCATACAATAACATAAACAAAGAATGTACACATGGCAGATCAACAATAAGCGGGAAAAGATACTAACAGATATTCATAGACCACGAGGTTAACAAAACAGAGTTTACATGATAAGTCATCAAAACAATCATTTATACACTAACATGGACCGATTTAATCAAAGAGTCACATAACAAGATGGTAAACCGTTTGTCGCTTATTAGCATGTCAATAGATGAATCGCATAATCACATATTAATCATATAGTAGCGGGGCAAACGATTGTCACCTAAAACATGTAAAAGCATAATCAAATTCAATAACCATAATAATAATAACCCGACGTGAATGGAATGGTAGAAGAATAAGTCACATAAGTGCAGGTAACGGGCAATCAATACGTAATATGGTGCGTTGGGGTAAACAGATGGTACAATATAAGTATATCAACAAAGTAAGGGTTTTAAATCTATCCCGAGCCTACAATGCAAGACAAGAATATCGGTGGTGGCAATAGCGACCCGAAGAATGAATAGTAACCATCGATTCGGAGGGTGACCTCGGAATACCGCATAATAGGAGGAGACCTCGGTAACGATGGAGTAGCTAGCTCCCGATCGTGAGGGGTGTATTGCACACACGCACCACATCACCGAACAAGATATATATCGATAATAAGACAAGAAAGATCTAGGATGCATCCATACGCCCTGCACAAATAGTGGCCATACAATATATATCGAGCTCATAATCGATATATGAAAAGGGACGGTGTGTAACATCACCGACACACCGGAGTCATGCCATTGGTGCATCAATGACACGGTCATGGTACCTCCATGACTAGTTAACAATATTCGCCTCGTATAAATCAAGGGTCAAACAAAGGTCCACAAAGTAGCAATATATACCACCATCATAATCGAGGTTCAATATCGGTGGGTCACAATTCAAAGGTTCATAACAATAGTCTAATATCAAGTCCAATATCAAAGGTTCAAGAATGAGGTTCAATATCAAAGGTTCGATTCTGGTCAATAACAAAGGTTCGATTCTGAGGTTAATAACAAAGGTTCGAAGAATGGTTTAATAATGTATGTTCAAGAATGTAGGGTCAATAGCAATGGTTCAATATCAGAGGGTCAATAGCAAGGAGTCATAGCAATGAAATATCATAAGCGAATAAAGTCAAAGGACCAGAGAGTCATGAGAAATCCCTACTGAAAAGGGATAGAATATCTGTACCTTAACGCCGATGAAAGGAAGCAAACGAATGAATGAACACAAGAGACAATTCCGCGTCTTCTTTAATGAATCTACACGGATTACGGTTCGTACAATATTTGTTAGCTCATTTAAGTCATAACGGATTTATTGCTGATATAAGTCGTATTAATATTTTTAGGGTTATTAAGCGTATTCTCATTTTTAGTAATGGACCGAAATAAATACTTTAGGGTAATAATTATTAATTAGCCAAACTTAGGGGTTACAAATGATAAATGGTAAACTTAAAGGTTTAATATAATAAATATTCTATTTGACGACTTTATATGTCAATTTATAAAATCAGGGTTTGCATGAGACATTTACCAAATATTAAGGTTCAATTTGTAAATAACTTAAATGCATGAAATATAACTCAAGTAGTAATATACAGATTTATGTTTCATTTTTCATCTTGATGTCCATGTTTGATCAATATTCAAGCTCGCTCGCGGTCTAAATGACTAACATTGACGACCAAGTAAATGCGTATTATGATTGACCCCCGACTCAACTATCCCGACACGGTTTCAAAATACTAAATGACTCGACCGCTTTTCCCGATCGCCTCAAACATACCCCTCGCAAGACTTTACACGTGTACTCGCTTTTATAAAAGCCAACAGCTACTAATAGCCTCTTTGATTAATTCCAACGAGGTAACATGCATGGAAACTTGCTAATAGCCTAATGACACTTATTCATTTAGCCATAAACCAATCTCATTATACATGTTAAAGACTCGATTCGACACCTCCTTAGTTCACATACTCGAGACTCGTGCGAACACTACCTCTTAACAGTTATGAACGAAACATATTATTTAAACACGCCTAAACTCCACCATTATTAATGAGACACAAACTTACCTACGAATGGCAATGTATAACACAAAATCACCAACCAGACCTTTACATATCTAACACTTATGTACGCCCCTCCTCACTTGTTTAGGTTTATATTCGAATTTTTAGAAATATATGTTAAAGGTTTTAGACCAGATTGGGTTGAGTAGAATAGGGCCGAGCCTGATCAGATTATAGGCTGCTTAGAACATGTAAACATTAGGTTCGACTATACAAGTTTTTAAACGTTTTAAAGTGTGATTTTATGTGACGATTTATTAGGCTTGTCTTAGTTTCATGCACATGGAGAAGAGACATCAGGAAGTAAACTGAAAGCAAGACAAGACGATATTCGCGTTACCTTGAAGCATGTAATGAGGAAGAAAAACAAGACCGAAACCAAGACATCAACACCTCCTTAGTTGCTCCAACACCCTACGATTAGCCGCGGTTCACGCCCACTACAAAACCAACAATCTTTGAGCCACAAACCACGATTACAGCCCCCCCTTAGACGCCTTACAAACCGTTCTTTGAACCTCTTTGTCGACAGAAAGAAAAATGGAAGAAATAAAGGAGGAGCCGTCACTTATGTTTAGGAGACTTAGGGTTCTCTTTTGATTATTTTAGAATGTGATATGGGCGTTTCTTATGAGGAGAAATTAAGAAATTGTGAGGAAATCATGGCGTGATACTTTACTGAAAATAAGGGAAGGGAGCGTGAATTGAGGAGACTTAATAAAATACTGATTAGTTACCAATTTTACCTTTGATACATTTAAGTTAAATGTTGTAGCTAGTACTTGTATGTAGTCCATTTAATTTGTAATGTGTGCTATATTATATTTAGTAGACATAAATATAAGTAACTTTTATGCATTAATCATTCACTTCTTATTTAGGTCGGAACGCAGTTAACGATATTGACGTATTATACGTATTTCACAATTTTTAAGTCTGAGGGGCAAAATGGTCATTTAACGTGTTTACGATTTTTAGGGTTTTACACTCCACTTACGTGCTCGACTTTGATTTGATTCTTTTCAACACATTCTCTGATAAAGTGATAGCGTATATCAATGTGTTTACTTCTGCCATGAAACACGGGGTTCTTCATAAGTGCTATAGGTGATTTGTTGTCGACTTTGATCATGATCTTCTCTTCTTCCCAGCCTGTTAAAGTGTTTAATAGTCTTTGTAGCCATACTGCTTGACAAGCTGCTGCCGTTGTTGCCATGAACTCTGACTCGCATGATGATAATGCAACAGTAGGTTGTTTTTGTGAAACCGAGCTTATAGGTGAGTTCCCGAAGTAAAATACGATCCCTGTTGTTCCTTTGCCTTCTTCTATGTTGATGCCATAACTGCTGTCACTATATCCAAGTAACTTGCATCCTCCGGTCTTGTGATAAGTTATACCAAAGTTTGAAGTGTCGTTGATATAACGTAACACTTGTCTAATTGCCTTCAGGTGTTGCTCCCTTGGTTCTTGCATGAACTGGCTTAATAAGCCAACTGAGTAACTGAGGTCTGGCCTTGTATGAAGTAAGTACCTCAAACATCCAATTAGACTTCTATATTCTGTAGCATCAACTAGTTCTCCTCCTTCTATTTTTACTAGCTTTGTTCCTGGGTCCATGGGAATCTTGGTTTCATTGCAATCTTCCATTATTGCGTCTTTAAGAATCTTGTTTGCATATCCTGATTGCTTTATTGAGATTTCATCCTCTGTCTGGACAACCTCTATTCCCAAATAGTAAGCTAATAAGCCTAAGTCTCTCATCTCAAATTTTTCTTCCATTTGTGACTTAAACTGTTGAAGGTCTTTCTTGTTACTTCCAGTAACTATTAGATCATCCACATAAACTTCAACAAGCACCATAGAGTCATTTCTGACTCTTGTGTAGATTGCTTGTTCTAATGTACATTTCTTGAAACCTAGTGATTTCAAGGTTTGATCTAACTTCATGTTCCAAGCGCGTGGTGCTTGCTTCAATCCATAAAGTGCCTTGTCGAGTTTATACACTTTATTTTCGTTCCCTGGTTTCTTGAAGCGTTCTGGTTGTGCAACATACACTTCCTCTTTAAGTTTGCCATGTAAAAATGCTGATTTTACATCTAAGTGGTGAACTTCCCATCAATGATAAGCTGCCAATGCAAGAATTAACCTGATTGTTTTCATTCTTGCTACAGGAGCAAAGACTTCGTCGTAGTCTATTCCATGCTCTTGTACGTATCCTTTAGCCACTAAACGAGCCTTGTGTTTTATAATTCTTCCATCTGCATCTCGTTTAGTCTTAAATACCCATTCTAAACCAATAGCCTTTTGGTTGTCTGGTAGGGTAGCTAGCTTCCATGTCTTGTTTTTGTTGATTGAGTCAATTTCTATCTGCATTGCCTCAATCCACTTCTTATCTTGTGCGGCTTCCTTATAGTTTCTAGGTTCTTCTTCTAATAGCATTAGTTCATCAGCTTGAACTCTTCGTGCGTGATCATATATGTTAGATAAGTTTTTGTATCCTTGAACTGGAGTATGATCATATTGTCTTGCTATAGATGAAGTTTGTCTAGTAGATTCTTCTGAGTTTGGTTCATAGTTATACGGTGTAGGTGCTGATGGATAGTCCATTTGTTCAATCTCATCATCAGATACACTATGAGCAGTATTTTGTATAGGACTTTAAGCATTATCTTCATCATTTTCTTTCGGATCTTGTGTGCTCTCTACATCAATGATATTTGATGTTTGGTTTTCATTTATAATGAAATCCGTCCATTCTGGTTCAGTTGGATTGGGATCATCCAAATAACCTTTCCAGTCCCATCCTTCATTCTCTTTGAACTTTACATCTCTACTAACAATCATAACCTTACTTACAGGATCAAACAATCGATAAGCCTTTGATCCTGATTCACTTCCTAGGTAAAACAATTCCTTGCTTCTATCATCTAATTTCTTTAGATGTGGTTTGGTTACCTTCGCATATGTTTTGCATCCAAACACTCTAAGGTGTTTCAAGTTTGGTTTTCTACCCTTTAGCGTTTCATAGGGAGTAGAATCCTTCAGGGCTTTTATAGGCACTCTATTTAAGATATAAATAGCATGCCTAATTGCTTCAGCCCAAAAATTTTGTGGCATATGCATAGCCTTTAACATACTTCTCGTTGTGCTCATTAGAGACCTATTCCGTCTCTCTACAATACCATTTTGTTGTGGGGAGTATGGTGTTGTAAGTTGCCTAAGTATGCCTTTCTCTTTACAGTAGCTTGTGAATTCTTTTGATGTGAATTCACCTCCTATATCTGTTCTAAATGCCTTTAAGTTTTTCCCGACCTCATTTTCCACCTTTAACTTGAATTCCTTAAAGGTCTCAAACGCCTCATCCTTTGATTTTAAGTATACCCACATGTATCTAGTACAATCGCTCACTAGCAAAACATGTACTTCTTTCCCGATTACATTTACGGGAAATAGGTCCACATAAATCTCCAAATACTAAGTTTAAAGGTTCCAAAGACTTAGTGTTTGTTTGATTTGGAAACGAAGCTCTATTGTGCTTTCCTAGTAAGCATGCATTGCATACTTGACTCTTGTGATTAATCCTGGGTATTCCTTCCACTAATTTCTTCCGAGTCATTTGTTTGATGGAATCAAAATTCAAATGACCCAACCTAGCATGCCAGAGCCATGCATGGTTTTCTAAATTAGCCAATAAACACATAGGCATACCAACGTTCAAGTTAATCTTGTAAAGTCGGTTTATTGATCTTTCAACTCTCATGAGGAGTTTTTGATCCTGACCATATAGCAATAAAATGTTGTCTTGCATAATGATCTTACAACCATTCTTTGTTAATTGTCCTAGGCTCAAAATATTGCTTTTTAAACTGGGAATGTAATAAACACTGGGAATCACCTTTTGTTCCTTGTTTTTACATTCCAGCAATATGGAGCCTTTACCCTTAATCTCTACATATGACCCATCTCCAAAACGGACTCTTCCTGAAATTTTCTCATTAATTTCCTTAAAGTGTGTCCTAACTCCGGTCATATGGTTGCTAGCACCATTATCTAAGTACCATAAGCTTTTATTTGAGCTTATGTACTTCTTGGGTTCAATTTCCTTTTCAT
The DNA here is from genome assembly GCA_022545495.1 of Chrysanthemum lavandulifolium. Taxonomy (NCBI): domain Eukaryota; kingdom Viridiplantae; phylum Streptophyta; class Magnoliopsida; order Asterales; family Asteraceae; genus Chrysanthemum; species Chrysanthemum lavandulifolium. The sequence continues at coordinate 87,679,181 of CM040246.1, forward strand.
TTAAGAAAATTTTCTCTCCCACGTCTCCTTTTCCTTCAACTACCATTAAGAGCGTTGGTTCAATGTCTTCTTGAGCCAAGTTTGATTACTCTTGTCTCCTAATCTTTTCTTTGCAGTTAATCTTGAAATTTCCAAGCTTGTTACAGTTGTAACACTTTACTTTACTTAAGTCCCTTTTCTGAAAATTACTTTTCTTGAACTTATGTGAAGTTTTCCTATCATTGTTGTATTGCTTGGGCTTTCCATCTTGGTTATCTTCTGATGATCTAAACTTCTCTTGTCCACCATTCTTATGACTTGTACTCTTGTCATAATTTGTGAACAGAAGTTTGTCCTGATTGTCACTAGGGTTTCCATCAAAGAGTTTTACTCTTTCCTCAAAGGCTTTTAACCTTCCAATTGTCTCATCTAGGGTTGTGTTTTCTAGATCAGAAAATTGTTCTATGGCTGCCACGATTTGTATAAACCTTTTGGGTACTGAACTTAATAGTTTTCGTACTAAGGTTTGTTGATCAAAAGTTGATCCTAAGCCACTAGCCCTTGTGACAATACTATTGAGTTTTGCTGAGAAAACGTCAATACTATCATCTTCTTGCATTTTCAACATCTCAAATTCAGTTTTGAGAGTTTGTAGCCATGCTTTCTGCACTCTATCTACACCTATATGCCTAGTTTGTAGTGCTTCCCAAATTTCTTTTGCACTCTTACAACTAGCTACTTGTAAAATAATATCTTCTGGTAATGCCTGATACAGATATGCAATTGTAGTCATATCCTTTTTTTGTATTCGGTTCCTCATTACCCGTAGGTTCTATCAATTCCCACAGCCCATTTGCTTTTAGTATGGTTTTTATACGAAGTGCCCATACTGTATAATTTGTAGATTTTAAAACGGGACATTGAAATTGGGAAAATGATGTAACCTCTTTGTGAATTTCAATTTCCTTGTCTGTTTCCTTACTTGAGTCTCCAGTCATTTTGTCTAGAAACTATTCCTAATTCTAATAGGGATTATATTTAGGGATATAGGAAATTCTTATAAATTCTACTAGGAATCAAAAGCAAAAAAATTTCTAATCTTACAAGACTAAAAATTATATAATTCAGATTTTAGTTTAGAATGTAAAACCCGAATTTGCGATTCCTCCACGATATGATTTTCCCTTCCGGTAGGAACACCGGAATGTGTTCACTTCCTTCCTTGTACAATTAACCAAACACTCCTCTTGATGTTTCTTCCTTTTTGCTCTTCTTGTTCGAACCAGAAAACAAAAAAAAACTTACAACTTTTCTTTTGTGTTTTTTTTATTTTTATTTATGTAGCCAACAAACAAAAATTGTTCCCTTTGGTTTTTTTCTTTGAAACAGTAGAACACAAAAGTGTTCCCTTTCCTCCTTTCTTTTCGATCCAGAAAAAATAAACACCAACAAAGTTTGTTTGTTCTGTCTTCGAACCAAACAGAAAAAACAACACTTTTTCTTCTTTTTCGCCTTTAATCTCTTCGCCAATGAACGGTTTGTTCCTTCTTGAAAAATCGACCAAACAGCAACTGCTGTGTTTTTTTTTTATGTTCAGCGCTTCCAGAAAAATCGACCCCAACTCTTGATCTTGTGTCTCCAAAACAAACGCAGGCTCTGATGCCAATTTGTTGCCCAGCGGGGTTATAATACTCGAAACAAATTAAGTAACACGAAATAATAAACTAATAACGACTTGTATTAATTATAAACGTATTTGGTTTTTACACTAATGCTTTTGTACAATATCTGATATATCTAAACTGAGATTCGACCCCTATATATACTTGGTGAATCGACACCTTGCCTGCAGCCTTCAAGGAACCGTTGCAATGGTTATGTGTTTGTGTCGATTCCATAATAACCGTTATATGCAGTTAATAGGTTTAGTATATCCTAAATTGGTCCTTGTGTCTCTATATATGTACACGTAGGCCCTTTAACTTTGGTTAGGGGTGAGATTATGCCAACAAATATTATTGTGCTCCTCCTTCATTCACTTCTGTTTTCTATATTTATGATATATGTTCAAATGACGGGATAAGTTTAACTGGTATAAGTTTCAACGACTACCAATCAAGTTCGACATAGTTGTATGATATCTCGAGTATCTGTGAAGAATTTAGTCTGAATGGCAAATCTAATGGCTTAGTGGTTATCTGTGAGCTATTTGAATCTTACGTATCATGATGTTGTATGATACAATATGTTTCCTTGGTGTGATTAGTGGTCACTATGTGAGTATGTGACTCACTATATGTTGGTTACTCTTAATCATTCTGGTTTCAGTACTGAATGAGACCACACGAGGTTCTAGGTGAGCCAAATACCTTTATGTCACATAAAACCCAAACATTTATCTAGCTGTGTTCTATATGTAATCAAAGTTTTCTCACCGCTTTATCTTTGGGATGATTGTTATGTTGGTGAACCATTGATATACATTTTTTCCTAGCTTGAAAATTAATAACAAAAAAAAGTACATATGTGTTTAGAACAAATTTTGCATGAAGTCACTTTCCTATAATTTTGTTTCAAGTAGTCCCACATAGGTGGAAGAATAGAGTTTGTGCTTATTTATATAGTTGGGTATATATGTTTTCCGTAGGTTGATTTAAGTATTATGTTGTTAGGTCATGGTGACTTATGATGTTGAATGAGAAACATCTTGATTCACTATATCTTATCAATTTGTACAACTTCTTAACCTTTTTTTAAAGAGTTTTTCTTTTAATGTGATGTTTTTTATTTGTTGATATCCGATCAATGGGTACATCTTTATATATAAAAAAGTGCATTTAACAAATACCTAAATACATGTCTAATATTAAGATCGTGACATGCGATAAAATTAAAAGTGAAAATTATGAGAGCGAAAATGCATATTACATGTGTCACATGATGAATGTTTTAGGCACATGAGTTATGTTTTCTTATCACTACTCTTAACTAAAACTTTTACTCTTGAATATGCACTAACACGTGTCTATTGTCACATGTTAGTAAAACGGTAATATAATTAGTAAGCAACCTTAATCTTAGTAAGCTTTCTCAAAGAAATATATTAATATCTGCAGTTGTTGTTGCTTTATGCTCTGTTCTCAAGTCTAAATTTTAAAGAATGGAAGGGGATGAGACGGGAAGGGCAAAGTAAGAGATGAAATAGTGAAAAAAGTGGTTATTTATTTTTTTGTTCTTGAGTTTATTTTTGAAGTAGCAAGGAAAGAATAAGAAGCTACCTAAATTACCAATATACCCTCAAAACTATATAGAGTAGTTAATTTTTGCACAACAAGATCATCCACCTTTTTGCTAATATGAAAGTAATAGCTACTGTATAACATGGTTTGCAATAAATTCTGCAAGTTGCGTTAGATTCTCTTGCATTCAACAGTTTATGAAACTGTGTTTATAGTTTGAGTGTTACGGTCTATTTTTTTTAATTTATTACAAACTTTGGAGGAATTACTTTGCACCTGGACCATCTGTACCTGCTAAGTATGTAGCAGCAAAGGTGAGCATTAGGGGTGGAGTAGAAATTTCTTGGTGTGTTGATTTCTTAATAATATATTACATGCTGTAAAGATACAATATTGGTGATTCATACAATTTTTAACGTCATGGATTACAACATATAGCTTTGAGTTGAATGTTTGTGCATATAAAGATACACTATTGGGATCTAGTTATTATCAATTCAAACGTAATAACTTGGCATATATGTTGTAACTAGGTCAACTTTATGGATCGAATGATAAATGAGGATATTATAGTAATTTAACATAAGCCCATATTGTTGATTACCTACTTCCCTTCCTAATCTCTTCAATTTTGGGAGGAAGACATATGCACATAAAAACTCATACAATAAAACTTCTATAAATTAATACTCGATAAATTAATAACCTCTATAAAATTAACAATTTATCTAGTCCCAACTTGAGACCAGTACAAATTTGGACTCTAATCGATAAAATAATAAGAGAATAATTTTTTTGAAACCCTAGTGTATATATATTAGTCCTAACGAAACTATAAATTAATAATCACTAAAAATTTCATATATATGTATATATATGTGTGTGTGTGTGTGTGAGAGCGAGTGAGATACACTTCTAAATCCTAAGATTGTTTAGTAAAAATGAATTCATAGTCACTTGCTTTTTGTTGAACTTCAAATTTAGGGTCCGTTTGGTTTAAGGTGATTGGGTTAGAATTTGGGAGTGGTAGTAGAAAACTTTGTTTGGTTGTTGACTTGCCTTTTAAAATTAGGCATGAATGCTAAATATGTGGTCTATCACAAATCTTATAGGTGTGCTTGGGTCTTTTGAAATTATGTGGGCCACATTAAATTAAATGAGTATCTCTCTCTTCCTCTTAGTATTATATGTATTATTTTTATTTTTATTACACTTATTATATTATAAAATATATTAATTTAAAACACATTTATTTTTTAATCTATTTTTTATAGTATTTTCTCTTTCTTACATCAAATCAAAATCCTAACCCTAATCGAAATTTAAATCCAAATCCTAATCCTAATACTAAACACACCTACAAACCAAACAGACCCTTATATTAAGTTTATCATAAAATCTCCTTATTGCACTAAAGAGTTGATGCGTTGTCTTCTCGTATTGCAACAAAAAGTGTTAATTTTATTTTCATAAAGTGTGAATGTGTATTTATAAAATGTTAATTGTAACTTGTTTTTCAAATTTATTTTTCGTCTCTAATGAGTATAAAATTGTAACTAGCTGGTATATTAGACATGGAAATTTAAAGTCATACGTAAAACCTCTTTAAATTAATAAATTATTAATTTATAAATATAATAATATCTCGTTAAATTAATAAAATATTCCGGTCCCAACACTAATTTATAGAGGTTTTACTGTACATTTCTTCCCTCCCACATACCTGTACCTTATCTTTCCCTTTTAAAAAAAACTAAAGAACACATTTTTTTTCAATTTCCCTTCCCATCCTTTACCTTTCCATTAAAAAATAACTCGAAAACGGAGCGTTAGTGATTCACTCAAGGCACAAACTCCCTCATTATATAGCTAGCATAGGTGCTTATTGAAAGGTGATATGTTAGGATCTTCACGGTAAAGAAAAAATAAATAAAAGAAAAGAAAAATAACGATTATAAAAAAGTGTTACTAACCGTTCATAAAAATAGTAAAATATGAATGATTAATGACATAAAGATCCAACATATATGTTTAAACTAATGTTAAACTTATTTTACAAGGGCGAAGCCCTTCTACATAAAAAAAGAAAAAAAAAAGAAAAAAAAAAAAGAACTAATGTTAAACTTAAAAATCACGTGATATCTTAACAATTGTCATAATATGAGAGTTTTCACGCGTCCCCACCACCACACGTCATCATATATAACACCACCACCACTAAGCGTCGTGGTGTTTTTTTTAGGAAATTGGCCATGTTGAAGACCCACATGTCGAGAAGAAAAAAAGTGCCAACCTTTCTTAAGAGTGTTAGGTGTTATATCTAAATAAAAACTTATTTAGTCATAAAACAATTATTATAAATACCTAAATACCTTTTCATTTTTATTCACATTTTCAAAACACATTCTTTCTTGTTACCCAAATACATATTCATCATTTCTGACATAGTTTACATGGATTCCGAAGCTTTCATGTTTACATCATTAGATGAAGAATAAGAAATTAATAGTATTATTTCGAGATATAAAAAGTATGTGGAACACTAGAAGGGGGTGAATTGTTTTACCGTTTTTTAAATTTCTTTTCTTTGAAAATTTTATGTGAATTCGAGATGTAAATGATAATAGGGGTGAGCGCGGTTCCGGAACCGCACGGAACCGAACCGGAATCAAGGGAACCGAAAACCGAAAAACGGATGGCCAAGGAACCGAGAACCGGACCGAGTAGAATGTCTCGGTTCCGGTTCGGTTCTATGCGGGTCTAACCGATTGGAACCGAAATATGTATGTTTTCATGAATTGCTTTCATTTACTTGAGCATTAAAAAAAACAAAAATAAAGATGAATTTAACGCAATCTACAAGTACCAGGTGCTTAAATTTTGCAAAATAAGGTTAGTAACTATGTCAGGTAAATAACCACATATCACGTCGAACAAATTTATATGACATTTTAAAATCTTATAGCATATTTGTTATAAAATTTTGTGCAAAAGCTCGATTCTCAGAGTTTTGCAAATTTGTATCTCCGAACATAAGGAACAAAAAGATTTTTAGATGTCAAGCAGTTTCAAAAAAAGAATGCTTGAAAGATATATTAGACCATGGCTCACTGAGTGTATAGACGATTGAGTATATGAATTGTCTAGTTTTTAGCCTTCCACTATACCAATGACTTATGAAGCTCTAGGTCAACAGGTTAACCTTCTATTTGAAAATTGTGCGGTTCTTCGGTTCTGAAACCGATACCCGCGGTTCTGGACCGAACCGAACCGAGAACCGACATTTGAAATATTGAAGAACCGAGAACCGAACCGCGGTTCTAAAAGTCAGTTCGGGTTGGGTCAGTTCTGGTTCGATTCTCGGTTCATATGCTCGCCCCTAAATGATAATAAGCAAATAAGTAAAGATAGAAATGATCAAACCACAACACAAGGATTTATAGTGGTTCAGTCTACAAGGACTCTTTTTCCTTGCCCTACTCCACCCATCGAGTATCCAACTCAAGAGTATCCTTTCACTAGTCAACATGCTCCTTTAACCGGAGGAGAAAAACCTTTACACGTCGCTTACACACTATTTTCGACACAAAGCTAGATGTCGAGTTCTTTTACAAGGGTACAACCATTCCCGTCATACTACTTATTTTGAGTACTAAAATACTAACCAATCACTACAGGGGTTTTATGATGGTTTGATACAAACAATGATGTATGAACAATTTACAATACACACTGAGATGAATACACAAGACTTGCAACACTTGTTGAAGCTTGTAAGTCTTCAATAATTTTAATCTTTTTGCTATTTAAGAAGTTCACTAAAATGAATATGAATGAGTTAGATACAGGAAATATGAGTGAGAGAGAATGTACAATATTTATTTATATTAGTGGTGAAGGAAACAACTGAAATTGAGCTGCTATTTATAGCCATTTTGGCTCAGCAACCCACATATTGGCCGGAACCAAAAAAAGGGGTCCGCCCTTGTTATTATTTGGTTCCGCCAGTCATGACAGGATATTTTGCAAATCTTCCAAATCTAGTTCAAATCTTTCCAATATATTCTCTATGATCCTACTAGATTTTGCAATCTCAGATTTTACTAGTATAAGATGATTCAAGTAGTGATGCTATAAATCAATTTCATTTTGATTAAAACATTTAACAAAATTAACTTGTAAAGTGTATAATGTAACTAGCTAAAGTGTGTTTAATAAAATGTATAATGCTGGTTTATGACTTACTAACAATGTTTGATTACTTATGCTAGTGTATGACTTAGATAAATATGTTATGGTCATTTTTTTGAAGAAATGTACAACACAAGAAGCATAGTGTACATGTGATAAAAATTAACAGTGTGTAATATATGGTTTGGTCCTTTTAGTGATGTTAAGTAAAACTTATATCTATATGAATAAAAGACTTGACTAAATTTATATTTTGCTTAAATAAAGTTTATTATAGTTATCAACAAAACATAGCAAAGATCATGCAATCTGAATAACCTTTTTTAGGCGATATCTGCATTAACAAAGTACAACGTTGATGCTTGTGAATAATCAAGGTGAAAGTTCACGAAGAAGAAAAAGAAGCACATTACCACGAAACACGGTAAATAAAGATCGTTTTGGTTCTAATGATCAACCATTGGCCGTTTTTTTCCCCGAAAGCCCCAATGTCTGACGAAAACAGATTATATAAGCGATAACAAACGATTTGATCCCTATTCACACACATTGTTCAAGATGTAACTGATCATTGTGAAAAAACTTTAACAAAATAATGATTGTACAAGAAGTGTTGTCATTTCCTCATTGATAAAGTGCATCTATGCAATTCGTCAACTGAAATACGGTACTCTTCATGATGCTAGATGAATATTTGTAAGTGGGTGAAAAAACTTCCTTCACGACTGATATCTCTTAAGAGAATAGTGAATATGATACATACATTTGAAAAACAATAAATAAGTTATCTCTTAAACTTGGTTTAAAATTGCGCGCATCGCGCATTAGAGTGATGCGTTTAAAAAAACGCAACGCGAAACCTGATGCGAGGTTGTTTAAGGATGCGACCTAATGCGAACGCATGAGGTCGCAACAGTGTGATGCTCGCAGCGAACACAATGGACGCGTCATGTCGCAACAGTGTATTGCTCGCATAGTAAATAATAATCGACTTTTGACATTGTCGTTACTCGCTAGAAATATGTATGTAGGTGACATATTTGCTCTTATAACATTAAGTAATATCACTATGCAGGATACTATTTAGCTTAAATCAGTTTTTCAACATAACTCTCTATTTTCTTAAGAAAATACAAAATAGTGTGTTAATTGTTGTATTTATCTTTAAACATAGAGAGTTATGTTGAAAAACTGATTTAAGCTAAACGGTGTCGTATCGGTCTGACCCAACCTCCATAAAACAAACACACAGTAAACCCAAATCAAGTGTGTGAAAGAGAAACAAACAAACCGAAATGAGCCTGGCAGCTTCCTATCTAGCTCGACGAGCAGCGCAAAAGGAGCGAGTTCGAATCCTATACCGACGTGCTCTCAAAGACACTCTCACTTGGGCCGTACATCGTCATCTCTTCTATCCAGATGTAATTTTATTTATATCCCCTCTTATTAGATTCATTTATAATTAATTAAAAATTAATCATCATCAGCTAATAAGTTTGTTAATTTTTTAGGCCGATGCGCTTCGTGAGAGATTCGATGATAACAAAAATGTGGTATGACTTTCATTTCATCCTGATTTTTGTTTTATTCATCGACTTTAATTCATGATTTGTTTTAAAACTACAAGTTAATATTGGCAAGTGTTAAATTATAATTGGAATCAGTTATCTGTGTGGTTTCGATGTGCAAAAGGTGCTTAAGATTGCTTATTTTGTAAGCAGTTTGAAGTGGTTATATCGTTCAAACTGCTTTTGTTTATATGCTTATTTTTACGGCGAACTGAACAGTTTTCAGGGGGTGTTTGTTTCGGCTTATGAGCTCGCTTTTTGTGGCTTATTTTGAAACTTTCCGGCTTATATAAGTTTATTATGTCGTTTGAAACTTATATAAGCCGGAAAGTTTCAAAATAAGCCATAAAAAGAACCAAAGCCGAAACAAACACCCCCTCAATTGGGACATGCTAATTTCAAACTGCTTATTTGAGATGAAACTACATTAGCTTTTTTACCATCATATATATAGGCTATAACCCTATATAAATGGATGAGATTATAATTATCTAAAAAAAAGTCGTATTTTTTGGGCTTATTGCATTTTTTTTTGCTGTTCCAAAGTATGCGAATTCAAAAACTATTTGCTGATGTCAGTGTTGTAAAACAAGGGTTACAAGGCCAGGTAATTGGCGATTACTCTCAACAAGGTCAAAACTGATTAGACTCGGTCAAAACTCAGGGTTTACTTGGACAAACATGGTCAACACTCAGTTTGAAGTATTTGAACAATTGTGTTAATGTTTCTAAACATATATGTATGGTCCTATCAACATGCTATAATACTTCCCGCCTAGCGTCTTTTACAACCATGGCTGAAGTGCTTATTTATTAGCATAAAAAAGAAGCAATTCCAAACACCCACATTGTCTAAATTTACTACTACCTATATTATAAATAATGAGCTACATGATGTTTTTTTATTATTACCTTTGAACTGCAAATTCAGTTGGTGTTATTTGGCAATCACTGCGAGTATGTTTCGGTCTGCCTTACTTGTTAGAAACTCTGAGGTGGTTTTCAACATTGATTTAAATTACTTGATGACTTACTGAGCATCATTTTTTATGAGCTTTGGAAATATTTCGTTTCACTCTTTTCGTGTCCCTAGTTGAAGTGGTAATTGCATGTACATTTCTGTGTCCAAACTCCAAAGACCGTTGCTTTTGCAATTCAAAGAATTTCTGGTTTAGTCAGAAATGTGTTTTATCTGAATTTTATTAGATTTGCGTGTTAGTCTGTGTGAGTTAGAGATCTCATATACGTTAAGGGGTTATGATGGGAGCGTTCCTTGACTCTTTTATAGGTCAAATTATCAAATTAAGAAGAAAGGTGTACTTAATCTGTCACTTTCTGTTAGATGGATAAACAGAATACTGGTTGTCTTTTATACTGCTGTTGTGGATGGGTGCACATGATCCTGAACACGTAATATGTGGATCGGTATCTGCTGTAAGCCTGCAAGATGCAAAACTTACTTGAGAAAAGGCAATCTATGGAAAGTGTGATGCTTAAGATTTGCTACAAAGGAACAGTTTCATTAGTTTTTTTGAACGAAGTTTCATTAGTTGGGTTGAGCACGAAAGATGTAATTTAGCATTTTATTCTTCGGTATTGACAAAGGAGTTTGTGTTTAACTCCCTAGAATATTCTTTTAATTTGTGGATGCTTTATTGGGCAGTTCTGAATAGATAGCTTCACAGCTTAGGTAATGGTACCAGGTTTTTTTATATAGTGTTTTTAGGCTGTTTTGGACATATCATCGTATCCCTAAATTTCTCATCTTTGCATTCAGTTGTATTGTATCGAGAATATTTTAAGTTGAAAGGAGCAAATAGACACTAGGTCCTTGATCTTGTCGCATAATGTCACATCAATTCGTGAGGACTAGGAGAGGATGTAAGGTCAATAGGTATATATATGTATTTCTCCTAGTCATTTCATGTTTTTAGTTACGATGTTTCATGATAGTTGAGAAATAGATGGATGCAAGTCTAGGCAGGTGATGTCAAACCACGGCCGATTGTAATCTAGGGTTGTCTTGATATCTTGTATCAAGTATTTCGGTGCATTGGAACCAAAGTCACACGAAACGCGGTTCGCTTCGGTACGGGAACGGGAAACGGGAACGGGGAAACGCTAGGTCCCTAAAATATGGTACGATGGGGGGTAGGCTCATTTCGGAACGCTACGGTACGCTCTGGTTCGATGTACCATAAAACTTGGTACGATGTACCCGATTCAGTACAATGTACCATATTAATAATAATATCACATTTCTACATTACGATACGTATAAGCCAAATATCCATATGATATTATTAATATTCAAAAGATTGTTAGGCACATATATCATAAGTGATTAAAAATAAATTAGTTGAAGTAATTATTGGTTAAAATTTGGTTTGTTGTACCAATTCGTTTAGGTACGCTGTACTAATTCATTTTGGTACGTCGAACCAGTAGACTTCGGTACGGCGATTGATGATGTTTGGGAACGCCGAAAATAATGATCCGGATCGCGATTCCGAGCGATCCGGATCGCGATTCCGAGCGATCCGGATCGCGATCGTACCACGTTTGGGTACGAACGATCCGGAACGTGGAACGCGGCCGAGTCTGCGTTTCCTGTGACTTTGATTGGAACCTTGGACAGAATATAATTTTGAGACGTACTAACAAAGTAGAACCTGCTGCCTGCGAAAACCTAGGTTTTTTGCGTGTCTATGTTCCGTTTCTACCCTTTGACCTTGATATGCTGTAACCTAGGTTGTGAAACCTGATGTGAGATTCAGGTACTAGGTCACAGATGATACCAGGGGCGGATCCAACCTTTGGCCACCTGTGGCACATGCCACATATGGGTTGGCTCTTTAAAGTGAGTTTTTTCATGGTGCTACTTGCCAATCCTTTGTTATGCTACGTTTAACTAGTGCTCAGGCTCATTTTGGTTAAGTTTCTACTTTGAACTGTCAATCTTTTACCTGTGTTCATTGATAAAGTTGAAAACATATGGGTATGTGTGCTGAGGAAGAAGAAGAACCAGGAGAGAAGTACAAAGAAAGAGGATATAAATAGTTATTTTGACTTTTGACCCTTATAAACCAATTAGCTTTTGTTTTATATTTAGTTTTATTTAACAAAATTATGTTTTCTACTATTGATTAGATATTTAGATCTACTTTTGCTTAGTTGATTCACAAATTCAAAAAAACTTAAATAAAATTTACTTGATAAATGTCATCTATGGACAATATTCTTTTGTAACCAAAGTTCAGCCAATTTTTCTATTGGTTTTGATTTTGATATTCGTTTTTTCGTTAGCATAAAATGAAGTGAAATGAGCTATAAATCAAAGTGAGCCAAGATATATGTTTTGTGCTACCCACGACTTAAATTCCTGGATCCGCCACTGGATGATACATATACTGTTTTTTACATATGTTGTGCATAAGGATAAAAATCATTTGATTGGTAATATTGGGTACTTGGTTTTGCCTCCCCTTTTACCCATGGGGGGTGTTTGTTGTTTGATTTTAATAATATAAGATGCTTTTAAGAAAAGGATACACTTTAGGTATGCAGGTATTAGGATAGTTGTGCTCCAGTGCTATATTACTTGACCAAAGTATGTTTTTTAAATCTTATAAACAGGTAATACAGTCTTACTGTTTGACCTCTATACTTCACCTTCATTACAAGGAAAAGGTTTATATATAATAGCTCCAGATTGTAATGGCTATGAACCAAGAAAATACAGGTCATTTTTGTGTATCTACTTGTTAATGCATATCTATGTGGCAACTCATGGGCGAATCACAGTGTAAACATTAGAATCATATTGAGCTGGCTGAACGCTAGGATGATTAAACTGCTGTGTGTATATTATGCAATATCTTTTCTACATCTGTTTGACTATCTGATGTGCATTGTCTTATGTTATTGGGCATCCAGGAAGATATAGAAACCATTGATAGAATGATTGCTGATGGTGAGGCACAGTACAATAAGTGGCGGCACCCGGACCCTTACATTGGTAAGTCTATCATGATGAATTACAAGCCCGTTAATAAATGTTGATTAAATGACCTATTTTTTTTCTAGTCACACCAACATTCTTGTGAATATACCTGTTATGTACTTGCAACGAAGTTGTAAATGATAAATTACTTATGTTTTCCTGTATGGTTACTGCTTCACTGATTGTCTAATTGGCTAATGAACAGTTCCATGGGCTCCTGGCGGCAGCAAATTTACTCGCAACCCTGAGCCACCTAAGGGGGTAAATCTTCTACTTTCATTAGTACACTATCTAAAGTAGTACAGAGATTTTATATTCCTATGCTCATGAGAACTCTCATGCTGGTTAATTATGACTATGTAAATGCTGAATGTGAATCTTATGTTCATAGTTTTGTTGCCTCTAGTTTACTACTTTACTGTAATCTATTGGGTTTGCATTTCAAATAGATCAATGTCTAAATTATAAGTAAATACACTCCACTTCTGGAGCTATATTTTTTTTTTCAACATGTAGCCACTGATGATTATGAGGATGTTTTTAGCTTAAATTGCCACGTGGGGCGTGGTTGTTGGATATGATTAGCGTTAAGACGAAGCTGGGTATATTTGATAGCCAATTAGGGCTCTTGTAAGGCATGTAAAAGCTAGCATGTCAATCGTATTCTCTCTCTTTTTTTTTTTTTTTTTTTTTTTTTTTTTGGTATTGTTTAAGCACACATATCAAGCAGTTATATCTGGTTGGCACGTCATGGCAGAATCCACTTACGACACTAAAATTAAACATCAAAGCTGTTTATCTGACTATATATATTGATTTAATGGCCAAAAAGTATCTTAGGTTTGTCAAATATGTGAATGTTAAGCTGCCCACAACTTTTTTGATAATTTCCCTGAAAAAGTAAGTCAATGTTTCAAGTAGGTTTGGAACTCCCATCATTATTTTCTTAGTCTAATAAAAAGAACAAAATAGTTATGTGTATATACTTTGAATCCAGTATGAATATGCCTTTGTGCTTAAGCTCTTCAATTTATGGTTGCTGCAGATTGAGATAGTATACGATTATGGTCGAGAGGAGCATTTAACCTGAAGTAATACAGGCTCCATCGCGAATAAATCAAGGTTTGAACGAAACTAAACATTTGATTCAATGGTTATGTACACACTAAAAATGCTAACTCCAAAAGCAAAGTTCTATATGGAACATTGTGATACCTGACCTATGCCCAGGGTGTGTTAGCATTGAAATCTATCTATTTTACATGATAGAGATGAATTCTTGATTCAACTTAATTACATTTTTTGTGCCCATTTTCACCATAGTTACTCCATCTGGTCTGTAAAAACTTCCCAAAAAAAAAAAAAAATTGTTTTTGTATTTCCAGTATTAAGCAGACACTTTTTATCTTATCTCCGCAAGTTTGAAGCTATAATTTTATTTGTTGTCAATGTTTATCTTCAATGCCATTGATTTCAAACCGCAGAACTTTCCCAATTTGTTTTTTTTTTCATTAATCTTTGTATTTTGTTTTTGTAACCACCAGGTGACTCGAGACGCAAGTGTTTTGTATGGCATTTCGTCATCAATGAAAATTAGACATTGGTTCCGTCATTTTAATGAATGTGTTGTAGTATGAGTGCTGATGAACACTTCCCCGTTTCATCCCATGACTTTTCCTTTCACCAAGTTCTTGCAAGATTACTTTTCTTCCTGCGAATTTTCATGCAGAACTCACATGCTTGTATGTTATCTATGTCACAAATAAATTGATGCTTTTGGGTCATGCACTCTAGGGGTGTTCATCGGTTCGGTTTTCGGTTTCGTGGGTTGTATGGTTCGGGTTAATCGGTTTGAAAATTTTAAAACTCTAAACCAAAACCAAACCAAACCAATTTTAGAATCGATAAAACCAAACCATTAACCAAATTGGAATTCGGTTTGGTTTCGGTTAAAACCAAGAAAACCAAATTCAAGTAAACTTCAAAATATAATCTAAAAGTTACAAATAAAAACCTAAAAGTTCAAATAAATTTATCAAATCAAAAGGTCTCACAAAGTGCTTAAGTAAATCAACAAAACAAAAGTTTAAGAAACCAAAAGGTTTCATAACTTAACGGAAATAAATTAAAGCGAAATATGGGAGGAGTGGATACGATATATGTGAATTTATAGGAATCAAGTAGGTTAATTGCTTCTGGAGTCCTAGATATGCATCAATCCTTGATTTAAGGTGTGGTTAGTTTATAATTAATTTTAAATTATTAGGATTTTTTGTTAGGAAGATAAACATATAAAATCCGTATATATATAATTTAAACCTTTTTTGTGTGGATAGATATATATTTGGTTTTTTCGGTTTGGTTTGGTTTTGTATTTGTCAAACCCAAAACCAAACCAAACACCAACTAAATACTTCGGTTTGGTTTTAAACCAAACCATACACCAATTAAAATTTTCGGTCCGGTTTTATTCGGTTTCGGTCCAGTTTATATTTCGGTTTGTTAGGTGCCAAACCAAACACTGAACACCCCTAATGCACTCGTGATAGTCCTTTATTTGTCTTCACAGAAAGCTGCTTTACAGGTATTGATGTTAAAGTTGTCTAACCATATTCTTCATGAAAGGGATTAAGGGATGAACTTTGGAACTGCTGAATGTGAGTTCTTTGGTTTGGGTAGGGGTGTTCATGGGTTGGGTAATACCCGAATAAACCGAAAACCGAAACCAAACCGAACCAAACTTGTAACTGAACCGAATTTGCCAAAACCGAAACGAACCGAATTAAATATTCGGTTTTCGGTTCGGTTATGGTTTTAGCAATCCAAACCGAAAACCGAATTCAAATAAATATATATATATTTTTATATATTTATATAAAAAAAATATTAAAACTCTTTTAAATATAACATTTTTTAAGCTTTAATTTTTTTTTCTTTCTAAAAATCTTATAAATAAATGAATAAATAATTAAATTTATGTAATTCGGGTTATTCGGTTCGGTTTTCGGTTATTCGGCTCGGTTTTCGGTTCGGTTGAATCATTTTAATTTCGGTTCGGTTCGGTTCTTGGTTATACTTAGAAAAAAAAATTAACCGAACTAACCGAACCGAACAACCCGATAACCGAACCGATGAACACCCCTAGGTTTGGGGCCTAAAACATTCACCCTTTAATTAAAAACCCAATTTTATCTTATCTTTGGGCCTTCATCAAGTAATAATCATCGGTTCAGTTTTTGAGTTCTTTGGGTTTTCTAATCAGGCGCTGTTTATGTTTTGAAATCATAGACCCAGTTCAAAAGCCGGATTAAATTCCAACTCAGAGTTCTAAAACCAATTTGAGTTTGGAGATCCACATTTGGTTTAAGTATGTTTTGGATTTGTTATTTAAGTTTTCAACTAGCTTGTATTATTTGGCACAAATCAGAGGTGAGGTCGATAAACAACTACAACAAACCTACTATAAGGGGTCGGTGGATATCGTCCTTAAAAATAAGCTTAAGAAATAAAAAACAGATTAAAAACCGGTAGACGGTCGTCCTTAAAAATAAGCTTAAGAAATAAAAAACAGATTAAAAACCGGTGGAAGGTCAAATCAGCCTAGAGCAGTCGTTTAAAGATGGAGATTCAACTGAGGTTATGTGACTGGGATGCAAAAGCTGAACCCAGGGTGCTTACATCAATGGATTGTGTGAAACGGGAAGAATACATCATGGACCTGCAGCTTCTTGAGCAAAGGGAAAGAGATTCTCTTAAGCAAAAAAAGTAAAGTGGGCAGTAGAGGGTGACGACTAAGTATTTTGTTTAAAGTATTATGAAAAAGCGTTTGATAGTGTGAATTGCTCTTTTCTTCTCGAAATAATGTCCCAAATCAAATTTAGCGCTCGATGGTGTAAATAGATAAACTCTTGTCTCTCTTCGGCTTCGATTTCCGTGCTCATTAATTTTTCTCCCTTGAAAGAATTTAAAATTGAACGGGGTTTGAGGCAAGGAGATCCGCTTTCTCCTTTTTATTTCTTATGGTAACAGAGGCATTACAAGTAATGATTATTGAGGCTTCTAATAAAGGAATTTATCTAGGTCTATTCCATGCTGAACACTGCGCCAACATTTCTCTTTCAATATGCGGATGGCGCTCTTTTTTTATGGTGAATGGTCAAAATCAAACGCTCAAAATTTGGTTAGCATTTTAGACTGCTTTCATGACGTTTCGGGTCTTAAAATAAATTTAACAAAGAGTCGTCTCTTTAGTATCGGCGTTCCTTCAAGCGACGTGGCTAAAATTGCAAGAGCAATTAAATGTCTCATGATTTGCTGCCTTTTACCTACTTAGGGTTCTCGGTTGAAAAAAGCATGAAAAAATGCGAAGCTTGAAATGGCCTGGTCAATAGTATTTTTAAAAAGCTTGCATCTTGAAAAATTAATCTTATGGTGGTAGACTTACCATAGTTAAATCTATATTGGGGTGTCTTCTTTATATATATTATATGTCTATTTTAGAGTACCTGCATCACTTATATCAAATCTTGAAGCTATTATAAGGTGTTTCTTCTAGGGATTCAAAGAGGAAGAGAAAAAGATGGTATGAGTGCAAAAGGTCTTAACGGACAAAAAACATGGTGGTTTAGGGGTGGGCAACATTAAAGCAAATAAATGGGTCTTATAGCAAAATGAAAATAGCAGTTTCTAAATCAAAGATGTACATTATGGAGAAAAGTGATTGCTGAGATCTATGGTTCAAACGGAGGCTTTGAGGTGAATAACGCTACCAAGCTGAAATTTGGTATCTGGTCTAACATTATTAGTTGTTTGGACATGAATCATATGGGTATTTCTCTTAGCTCTATTATGATGAGAAAGATTTCTAATGGCAGACATATAAATCCTTCTGGTCTATAAATGGTCATGTGCCTTTTAACAATACGTTTTCCACGTTTGTATGCTTTAAAACTTGTAAAACGTGTTCGGTTGCTGATAGATGGGTGAGTGAAAATGGTCTTTGGCTTGGCAAGTGGTCTTGGAGGCGACAACCCATTGGGCGTGCAACTGATGAATTGTCATGTTTATCTAGTTTGATTAGTGGGCTTGTCTTCAACTTTTCTCGTAACGATACATGGATATGGTCCCAAGAGGCTTATTTGTTTTCTCGGTTCGATCTTTAAGCAATTTTATTAAAAAAAAGATGCTTGCCATTGAGGATTCAAGTATGAGTTTCAGGTGGAATTCATGGGTTCCTAGGAAGATAAATGTTTGCTCTTGGCAGGTATTGTTAAATCGTTTTCCTACAAAGGATAACCAGATGCAACGTGGTATTGCTTATCTTTGGCTGTCTGTTTATTTTGTGGTAAGGAAGAAGAATTACGATACCATTGCTTTTTTTATGCCCCATTATAAAGATTATATGGAATAAAGTTCGGAACTGGTGGAGGTCACCTCTTTTATTTAGCCTTTCTCTTTGATGACATAGGGAAATTTTGAGTTTCTTGACAATAAGATGGTGTCAAAGCTTTTAAACGCCGTATACCTGTCCCTTTCATGGCACATACAGAGATGGAGAAATAGAATTTTGCATGCACAAACGGAAGGTGAGGAGACCTCAATACGTTACGATGATATTTTTCCTTCGCTATTAAGGATGTAATTCCTTTGGACATCAAATAAGGTTTTTATTAATAGCTCTTGATGTCATTATGCTCTAGTGCCTGTTGTAGTTTCTTGTTTGGTGGCTCTGCCTTAGAGCCTTTTTTTTTGCTGTTTTCATTTGTTTTGGGACAATTACATACATCACCATTTAAACTTACTAATTACATATTTCCTTAAAAAAAAATTTAAAATAACAAAAATACCCAATCATATCACTTTAATTATCATATTCACCTATTTTATCTATTTTATTACTACCTCCGTCCCATTTTTATTGTCCCCTTTGACTTTGACCAGTCTTTCTTGTTCAACTTTGACCATTAATATATTTATTTGTGTTATATAATACTTGATAAAAATTATACCAAATTAAAATACATTTAAAACCTAATACATTCATATATTTTTCATCAAGTATTATATAACACAAACAAAAATAATTATGGTCAAAGTTGAAGAAGAAAGACTAAAAAAATAAATATGGGACAATAATTTTGAGACGGAAAGAGTATAAATTTTTTCAAACTCTGACCAGTCTACCTTTTCTTATCGGTCTCCAATTAGATTTAGGTTAACAAATAAGCCTGTTTATACAAATTAGATTATCCTAGAAACATATAATATATGTGTAAAACAAAACAAAATTTCAAAATTAAGTCAAATGCGTGGCCATCATTTACAATCACACATTCATTATAAATTTTTTTAATCCGTGTTAAAACGATGCCGTATTGCTACAGTACAAACCCGTTTTTGACCCGGTTTCACGTGAGTATTTGCTACAGTGCTCAGTCCCTTTTTGTCGTTTTGAGTGTTACAAGAACTTAACCTTTGTCGTTTCGGGTAACAAAAACCCAGATACCATCGTCACCGCCTCAATCTTCCCCTCTTATTATTAAACATAAAACCCCTCTTATTATTAAACATAAAAATCACAAACCCCAGAAACTTCACGAAGAACACCACCAATCTTGCGCTTGCCCAGAAACTTCACGAAGAATCAAAACCCCGGATTACAGCATCGCCGACTCAATCTTGCCCTCTTATAGGTACACTGATACTATTGCAGATGCGGATGGACAAAAGATAACGGGTCGTTCCAACACACATTCAAATGATGGGTCATACACGGGCAAGTAGTTATCGATAATGATGACCGTATGACCAATTGTATATTCCAGTTTCAGTTTGAATTTGATTATATTAGTAGCTTAATTGGTTTTCCGGTTGCACCTGTAGAGGTACGATCTATATGGATTATTTGATAGCCTTTGATAAACCATGGGATTGTGTACATGGTGGCGAGGCAACCTTTTTAAGGTTGCAGCCAATACCCATGTATTTTCTTTCTTAGATTCCTAATCTATCCGACCTCCATTGTCTATTTGATGCCACAGTTGCTGTTTTTGAACGTCTTATAGTATTATGTATAGTACTATAACAATTGGCTGTGACGAGTCTCAATGAGTTCGATTAAAGCTGAGATTGCTCGCACCTTGGCAGGGTAACCTGGTAAGGTTGCAGCCATGGCGGGTTGATCCTCTTTTTCGATCCTTAATCTTCTGAGCCTCAGTAATACATAATACTAATGGGTTTATTGGCTTGCTTGACTTGAATATGATTCCATTTTCTTTTGGTTTCTTACAGGATAATGATGATGTCGTTGTTTGTGAGAGGTTGTTGTGGCAAGTTTGGGCCTGTTCGATTGGAATTTAGATTGTCTAACCCTTGGCTAGGCAACTTATTATAGTTGCAGCCATGGGGGATGTATATAATGTTTTCCGGATAGGCTATGATGATTGTTGTGAACTGAGCAAAATTAAATGTGTCGCTCAAGATCCGACTGTAACTTGGCAAGGCAATGACCGGATGGCATAGCATATATGTATGCCGTGCAACCGGGTCTATTTGCAGCCGTTGCGAATTCGGACATTTCAGTCACTTGACCACTATATACAGATCTGAGCCTAATCATTTGTTGCACCACAAATAGGTGTGTCCGGTATTGCTATTGTAGATATTGTATATATTAATGGTCTTGGTACAGGTATGTTTCATGTCTAAACATTTTTAGATCCAATTTTCTATGAATTTTGAGTTAATAGCATATATTAGAAAAACAAATTTTATTGAATTGTTTGTTATGGTTTTTGTAAGAATTATTGCTTCGTGGTGCCTAAATCGAAAGCAAACGGATGGGCAAGGCAACCTGTTTGAAATCAGGTCTGCAGCCATGACCGGTATTGCTACATTTGTTTAAATGTTGTTGCCCAGGTTTGTCTTTTGGCAACAATGCGATTAAAATGGTTGTGATATTAGCTGTGATGAGTACAAATGGCTTCGAAGAATATGAGATCACCCGCGTCTTGGCGGGGCAACCCATGATGGTTGCAGCCACGGCGGATGCATTCTCTTTCTTCAATTGTTAGCTGATCTGAGCTTCATGCACAATCATTTTGACAATTCTTGCACTGCGCTTTGACCTCTGATTTTTCGACAGTGTCGGAAACGACGTCGTTTGCTACAGTTGTGGACCTGTTTCCAACCCAACTGAAAGTCAGTGTGGGCTACAATGCTTATTCCCTTTTTTTGTGAGTGTGGGTTCAAAGAAACAGTTAGTTGTACAAGAGGCGTAGCAGGCATCCGTTGTTGACAGGTTTTTTACTTACGATTTAATCATTTCAACTGTAGATTCTTGCATTTGTGAAGATGGTTACATAACGGCATAAATACCCTTTGGTAATGGCATAAACCTCAATCAATAAGAACTGGCTCTTTGTTGATTTGAAAAAACCCAGATATTAAAACCTCCTGCTTTCTAATACTTTTTTTTTCCGTAATTTGCAGTTGTCTTCTTTTGAGCAGCATGGGATGCTTTTTACTGGTACAATGGCTTTTACTCATATACCCAACGATCAGGCCACATGCGAACTGAATAGCCAATCATTTGTATACACAATGCTGAAAATGGTTATGGATCATAAGTTGCCTTTCATGGCCCACTTCAAAACTGCTTATCAGGTTATAGTGCTTCTAAGTTTTTGGACTAAGCGAAGTGTTTGGTAGCTTATTGTAGTTTGTTGAACTAGATTAGGCATCCCAAACACCGTCGCTTGCCTTTGTAAGTGTTTATTTCTTATTCGTAAATTTGTGACATCTAATGTGTTAAAATTTTATTCTGCAGTGATGCAGGGTCATGGGCTTATAGACGTGCACCAAAGTATTATTACCTTGATGATATGCCGTTGATGGTGCTCAAGAAAAGGTCGGCAAAAAGGTACGACAGATTTTTGCATTCGAGATGACTGACCGGCACGCGTGTAAAGGAAAGAAACGAGCTAGACACAACTTGCTAAGGGTGGACCATATAAGTTATCGCAGACGCTTCCACCAAATGCAATAATATATCTTTCGGGCTTTTATGCCGAGGTAATTTTTGTTCTTAATGCCTAATTTATCTCAAGTGTAGCTGTTACTATTCAGTAGAAATGGACACATAGGTGGGCTGGATAATAGGTTCAAATCAATATTGGTCAAATTGAGGAATTATAAGTTCAGGTTATATGTTAATTAATTATTTTATTTAGTTTAGCTGACCTTATTTTGCCAGTTATAGTTTTGTGAAGTTTTTCGATGACAGGCCAGGTCAGAATAATGAGGGAGTGCCGGAGGTGGCGGTGGCATAAGTTGTGCGAAATGTGACAAGGATTTTAGGGAAGAGAACTAGGAATGACATTGCTATGACTGTTATTGAGATTAGCCAAGATGAGTTTGCGAGGAATCGCCAACGTGAGGATCAGGTTAAAGCGGCTGGAATGCTTTTTTGCATGTATCAGGTGACACCAGTTTTTCTATCTGCATTTCACCAATAGTAAATGTGAGCTGTTGTTGCTTTTGATGTGCTAAGAGGGTCTTTGGATTAGCTTATTTTACAGCCTTAAGACCGACTATTCAAACAACCCTTGAACTGATTTTGTCCAAACAACCCCATAAAGGTGTTGATGTTCAAACATCCCTTTAAAGACTATTTCTGTCCAAAGAGACCTTCATATGTGATTTCTTTCAAAGCCAGCAAACGAAATCATGATATATGGCCATTATTTTTGCAGATAAGCTATCGGCATGCAAATCGTGTCCAACATCTGATTATGGTGAATATGTGGACACTTTCAAATAAAGAACTTGCTCTATACTAAAAATCCAATACAGTTCACAATTACCATCAGATTGTCGGAAAAAATTATAGTTAGACAGTTATGTCGGTGATTAAATATGACATTTTCGTCCACGGCATAAGCTTTTACAGAGGAGGTATGCAATTTTACTATCACAAATAATGTTGGTTTAAGAATGGTTTTGCCTCTCTCTTTCATTAGGGTTTCAAGATATATGTAAAACCATTTTCTTGATTTTTTTTTTTTTTTTTTTTTTTTTTTTTTTTTGTATTTGCAGACATTGCCTTGATACACCACCAGAATTAGATAGATATAGAAACATGATATTGTACGAAGAACTACAGGCAAAGCAATGCGTAACATATACTTTGGTAATATCATACTTTCGCATGTTGTTTGATTGTCTTTGTTTTAGGCAATATACTTTGGCCAGAAAAATAGATGCCATGGTTGCATAGAATAGATGGCATGGTTGCATAGAAAACATTATTTGAGTTACGTATACCAGGGTGTTTTTCATTGGCCTTAACATTGACGATGAACAAGCGTAACCAAGTAAGATTGCAAAAAACCCGCCGCAACGCGCGGGTACAAAAACTCGTTTCAAATATTTTATCACGCGATTAAATTTTTTTTTTTTATGATAACCGTTTCATATTCAATTAGAGGATATGAACAACGCATTGTCACTTATTCACTTTTATGCATTTTTATTTGGGTCATGTTACCCAGGCACCCCAAAGGACTATGGGGTGCTTGGCAAGTGAAAATATAGGGTATTTGTTAATCATTAGGGGGAATGTTTTTTTTCGATTTCCGTGCCAAAATATAAAAAATTTGAAGTTAGGGTGCTTTGGTTTGCTTTGGTTTGCCAAGTAATACAAGTTTTTTTTTTTTTTTTTTTTTTTTTTTTTTTTTTTTTTTTTTTTTTTAGTTTTACAAGTTTTTAAGTTTTGTACAAGTTTTTTTTTTTTTTTTTTTTTTTTTTTTTTTACAACTTTTAGTTTTTACAAGTTTTTTAGTTTTGTACAAGTTTTTATTTATTGTTTTACAACTTTTTAGTTTTTTACAAGTTTTTTTTTTTTTTTTTTTATAACTTTTAAAAAACTTTGTCGGAAAATTTTGAGGCTCAGGTTCGAAGCTTGCAAAGTGAGATTTTATCTCACTTTACCGTCCATTCGATTATTATCATCGCCTCGGAAAAAAAAATTAAGGCTCAAAAATCATCATCGCCTTTTTTTTAGAAAATCATCAGTCACAACAGTCTCACAAGTCACAACAGTCTCAAAGTCACATTAAGTTCACAATGCTAGCCTAGCCAAACTGCACAAGTTCACAACAGCAGTCTAGCCAAACTGCACAAGTCACCCCATGTCTCAAAATTGCACCACGCCTCAAAACTGCACAAGTCACAACAGGTCTAAAAACTGCACAAGTCTAACCATGTCACAACAAGCAAGTGATATATGGGGTGCCTGTGTAGAGGATGCCCGCGAGCGAAATACCCTATATTTTCATTTGCCAAGCACCCCATAGCCCTTTGGGGTGCCTGCATAGCACCCCATGTCTCAAAACTGCACAACATGTGTCAAAACTGCACAAGTCACAACAGGTCTAAAAACTGCACAAGTCTAACCAAGCACAAACACGTTTTCATTGTGCAAAGAGGTACGATTCCCTTCTACAAAACATCACAAGAAAGTAGAAAATGTGCAGGCATTCAACCTTATAAGCAACAGCAGTACCCATCAACTAGCAAGAAAGCAACAACACAACTAGCAATATCTCCAAAAACCACAACAAACAAGTGTCACAATCCACCAAGAAAGCAACAACACAACTAGCAATATCTCCAAAAACCACAACAAACAAGTGTCACAGTCCACCACAACAAGCAACTAGCAACAACAACAACTAGCAACAAGCAACAACCATGTCTAGTTCACCATTCGACACACAAGAGGTAAAGTTATCAAATAGGCTCAGATTACTAGCTTTTTAGCTCATGTTGGCTGCAAATTCAGTTTTGCCATGCCAAAACTCTTTAAGTTTAAAAAAAAAATCATCATTGCCTTTTTTTTAGAAAATCATCAGTTTTGCCATGCCAAAACACTCAAGTGTTTTTCATTAAAGTTGCAAAGTGAGCTAAAGTTGATCACTTTACCATCCAGTAATGAAAATCATCAGTTTTGCCATGCCAAAACACTCAAGTTTTTTCCATTAAAGTTGCAAAGTGAGCTACAAATGATCACTTTACCATCCAGTAATAAAACGGCATTACCAAACAAGACAAAATGGGGTGCTTGGCCTGTGATGGGTCATGCTACTGAGGCACCCCAAATCTGCAAAACATAACAACAAAGTCTAGTAAGCAACAACACCACAACATCAGAAACATCACCACAACAGATACAACCTCATAAATAATCAACCAAACCAACCCACAAATAATCAACCAAACCAACCCACAACCTCAGAAACATCACCACAACACCAGAAACATCACCAGTTTTTAGATTTACAAAAAATAAAATAAAAAATAGGCATCCTCTACAGATACCAAACAGATACCAAACAAGTTTTTAGATCTAAAATGTTTTAGATAATCAAAGAAAACAAACCTCGGATTATTTTAAACCAACAGATACCACCAAAACAGATACCATCAAAGAAAAATTTTAGAAGCCTAAAACTTGAAACAGATACCACCAAACAGATACCACAACAGATACCACCAAAACAGATACCACGACAACATATACCACCACAAATTTTTTTCAAGATCAAGTTTTTAGATCTAAAATGTTTTTAGATAATCAGAGAAAACAAACCTCAGATTTTTTTAAACCAACAGATACCACCACAACAGATACCATCAAAGAAAAATTTTAGATCTAAAAACTTGATCAAGTTTTTAGATCTAAAATGTTTTTAGATAATAAGAGAAAACAAACCTCAGATTTTTTTAAACCAACAGATACCACCACAACAGATACCATCAAAGAAAAATTTTAGATCTAAAAACTTGAAACAGATACCACCAAACAGATATCACCAAACAGATACCACAACAGATACCACCAAGATACCACCAAAACAGATACCACCACAACATATACCACCACAACATCACCAATCTCTCTATAATTTGTACATGCAACCAACGATCTAACAAGTTTTATACTTGTTAGATCAAGATTTTAGATCTAAAATGTTTTTAGATCTAAAATTTTTAGAGAGAGAGAGAGAGATAAACAGCTTTGACAGATATGAGTACCACACCTTTGACAGGAGTGGTAATATCAAGTCAGAGAGAGAGAGATACCACCAAAACCATGTGCGCACATGGTTTAACAAAAAACGCGTATACAGCCTCAAAACCACACACGTAACCACACACACAAATAAGGGTATTAATACTCTTTTATAAATAAAAAGTATTATATATAAAAAAGTATTTTATAAAAAGGTTTTTCTAAAAGAGTATTTTATAAAAAGTATTTTATAAAAGAGTATTATATAAAAAGTATTATAAATAAAATTTTGTATTAGTTTTTAAAATAAAAGTTGTATTAGTTTTTTAAAAATTTGTATTAGTGTTTTAAAATAAAAAGTTGTATTTTTAAAAGTATTAGTTTTTTAAAAATAAAACTAATATAAAAGTTTGTAAAAAAAATGTAACAATAAATAAAGTTGTTCAAAATGTACAAAGTTGTATTTTTTATAAAAGTTTGTTAAAAATGAAAGTTATAAAAGTTGTTTTTTATTTTTTTGGTGTTCGGTACTGAAGTTGCTTTAACTGATTGGGTGCAATCTACTGCTGAATCGATTGGTTTTCTTATTGTTAAAGGAAGAACTAAAACAGATAGGGGCTATAAGTACTCTATCGAATTTTTGTGTTCTAGACATGGGACATCTGCACGTGAAGGTTTAGAAGATGAACTTGAACGGCAGACTAGTACCTCTAAAATTAATTGCCCATTCAGATTATTGGCAAAATTTATAAAAGGTCGAACTACTAACACTAAAACTAGTGGTTGGATCTTGAGGGTCAAGTGTCCGAGGCATAATCATGACTTTGTAGACTCGTTCCATGGTTTTTCACAGGCCATGCGATTAAAAGAAAGTGAGTTAGTTTTGGTGAAGCAGTTGACAAAACATCAAGTAGCACCACGAATTATACTTTCTTCACTAAAAGAGAGCGATCCGGATAACTTGTCTAGCATTAGAACGGTATATAATGCACAAAACAAGATACGCAGCGCCAGTCGTGGTGATTTGACGGCGATACAACTCCTTTTAGTACACTTGAGGCGTAAAGGTTATACTTATTACGAAAGGGTAAATGAGCACACTGATGAGCTCGAGGAAATATTTTTTGTTCACCCGACGTCATATGCCCTGTGGACAACATTCCCGGAAATCATGCTGATGGACTCCACATACAACACCACGTTGTTTAAACTGCCATTCTTTACAGTTGTTGGAGTTACTTCAACAAACAAAACATTCTCAATGGTGTTTAGCTTTTTGGACTGTGAAAAAGAGCCAAATTTCAAACGGGTGTTGGAATGTGTTAAGTTGGTGATACAAGAACAATATTACCCGCGGGTTATCATCACCGACAGAGATTTAGCGTTGCTTGGGGCATGCAGAGAAGAATTCCCAAACGCTAACAAATTCCACCTCTTTTCCGACGCTGGATCCTAGGGATCTTTAACGTGGAAGGTGATGGAAATTGTGGCTATCGAGCTCTTGCCGTAGGTCTTGGTCATCACGAACGAATATGGCCCAGAATTCGAGCTCTTATCAGGGCAGAGGTAGACAATAACGAGGAAGTTTACATGCAAATGTTGGGGAATTGGTTTGCAACTTTTCGTAACTCGCTGAATTGGTTTGAAGGTCCGGCACCCTACTTCATCGGATGACTATGCCGTAAACGTCGTGGCTATTGCTACTGACTCTACCGTCCAATTGTATGCATATCCAATTCACAATCTATTATGTGTCTTCCACGAGAGATGGTCCAAATACAACACAACTATTGTCCCCCGTTGTGATTCTTCGTGTGGGGAAGGCCAGTCGCTTCACTTCGTTCATGCGGTTCTTGATGAAAACTCACCACTCCGTATACTCACCCATAATGGATATGGTTCGAAATGACTTGGCCGCGGGATGGGCACATATGTTTACTCAACGATGAGCATGTTTAAGGACGTGAAAACGATTATTGATTTATATTGTAAATGACAAAACATGTATAGACGACATCGATTTATATTGTAAATGACAAAACATGTATAGACGACATCGATTTATATTGTAAATGACAAAACATGTATAGACGACATCGATTTATAGTAAATGACTCGTCATCTTTTATTACTGATTTACGCTCCGCCCAGCTTCTTCCTCATCTTTTATTACAGAATCGATGACATTCAAAGGAGGGACGAAATGAATTTTATACACCGTCCTCCGGTTCTTCCTCATCTTTTATTCTGACCGTCTCGCCTTGACGAGTACGAGCGAGATGCCGGATTGAGGAGACGATTTCGAGTTAGAGTTTCGTGTGGGACGATGGCGATCATTGGAGCGACTACGCCTCGGGCGTGATTGATCTTAGTTTCTAGTTATATTGTGATTTTGTGAACCATGTATCAACTATTAATCTATAACAATATTTGTTATTTATGTATTCGAAGCTTCTAATTTTGTGAACCATGATATTACTGATTTATGTTGTGAATAATTATACAAATTCTTTTGGCCAGATGCAACAAGAAAATCCTTTCTTGTGTCGTTGTCGACGTGGATTTATAATTGAAAGAACATCCCACAAGCCCAAAACTTGTGGTCTGATGTATTATGCATGTCCTTTGTCAAACGTAAATAATTAAACGTTTGCTTATTTACGTAAATATATCAATAACTTGTTTGTTTAGAATACATTTTTATAATTGTTTCATCATGTAACAACCAGGATCAAGACTATGGGTGTCGATACTTCATGTTGAAGGAAATATTTCAACAAAAGTACTTTGGTCAAGCCTCTTCTTCAACGCAGTCTTAAACCGCGAAACTAAAGATAAAACGATCAACATGCTATTGGCTCAAAACAATTTGTTGAAGGCAAGAATAAAGACGTTGGAGGCATCACTGGAATTGGCAAGAAATCCAGTTGATCACGCATGTCAGTCGAGTGGAATACTCTATGAGCTTATAGATGACATTAATAATCTTCACGTGGAGTAGATTTCGTTGTAATATTGAAAACATTTGTTGTTGTATTTGTTTAATGTTTTAATGTCTAATGTTTTATTGTTATTGTTTAATTAAATAGAAACAATACACAAATAAATACTCTACATATAAAAACACTACAAAATAAATACACTATACATATAAAAACACTACACAAATTAAATATACCACACAAATAAATACACTATACATATAAAAACAATACACAAATTAAATATACAACACAAATAAATACACTATACATATAAAAACACTACACAAATTAAATATACCACACAAATAAATACACTATACATATAAAAACACTACACAAATTAAATATAACACACAAAATAAACACTATACAATAAAATTAAAAAAAGAAAAAAATGACACCTGCACCCGTACGGAGGAGCCCCATTGCCTATGGGGTGCCTGTCAAGTGATATATGGGGTGCCGGATTATCCTCTCCCTTTTATTTTAACAAGGGAAGTCTAGTAAAATTGCTTTGTCATACGAAGTACAACTTTTAAAATACGAAGTACAATTGCTTTGTCATAAGCTAATCATAAGTTGACTAGTACAATTGCTATGTCATAAGTTAATTATTTAGTTCTTGACTATACAGAGGAACGGTGACATATACTGTATAAAGAATGATGGCATCATGTTAAGAGTGTTTTAGTATTAGAAGGGTATAATTGTCTTTAGAGTAAACTGCAAAATATATTCATGTGATTTACAGTTTTTGAGATCTTACATCCTTGTCAGAAACTATTGGCACCTTACATCCTTCGTTAGACAAACATTTACCATCATACATCCCTTGGGACGAACGGTGCAAATACTTTTTCGTTAACTTTTAACGTGAGTCTAATGGAGGGCTATTTTTGTCTTTTTACTTATAAGAAGGATGTATTTTGCAGTTTACTTTTATTATTATTATTATTATTATTATTATTATTATTATTATTATTATTATTTAAAACAATTTTTGGGTGTATAAAACTGTGATAAATGAAAACTGTTTTTTAAGGGTATTTCAGTTTTTATATTCTACAAGATAGCTCAAAACTTTTTTTGAAGAAGTATTTTGGTTTTATAACTCCGTTTTTAAAGATGTAAATTGAAAACTTTGACCTCATACCATTATCACTCATCTTGAGTCCACGAAGCAAAAAGTCAATCGAAGAACAAACAAAGATCCTAAAATTTTAAAAGTTAAGAAATTCGAAAGTTCAAAATCAACACATATTTCAGATGACATAAACATTCATCAGTGTAATAACCATAAACAATCTGTCCCTTGCCAACTCTAACAACAATCAACTATAACAACATCACAATCTTATCTCTTAACAGTCAAACAACACATCTGTCAACAAACCTATCTCACACAACCACAACAAAACTAGAAACTGAATACAAATACTAAATAAGATCTCAGTTTTGGTCATATCAAGACAAAAGATCATTTAAGATCTATACAACAAACCCATCATTGATCTTTTGAAACTAGAAATAGAAAATCAAAACACACCTACCCGATACCTTAATTAAAAGATCTTGAAGCCGAATTGAGACCTTAATTATAAGATCTTGAATTCGATGGTTTGAGTCTGAAGCAGAAACAAGGGGTTGGTTATTTATGGTTCGGTCTTGTGAAGATAGAATCAATTAAGGGTGATGTTCGGTTTTAGTTAAAAAAAACCCTAGGGAAGATTGTGTTACAAATGAATTAAAGAAGAAAATTTTTTATATGTGTTTGTATTTTTGATTCGTTTTGAGCAGCTAGAGAGAAAAGGGATTTAGTATGTGTGTGCAAGTTTAGAGTGTGGTTGTGTGTTTTAGGAGAGGGGAAAGTGTAGCTAGGAAGACGAAAAGACAAGAATACCCTTTAGTGGGACTGGATAACGAGCCAAACTAACGAAGTTAGGGTCCAAGGATGTATGATGGTAAACGTTTGCCTAACGAAGGATGTAAGGTGCCAATAGTTTCTGACAGGGATGTAAGTGTTAGCCCATATAGTTGTAGTTTATGTATGTAACGGGCCAAGCCCGGTTCTAGAATGTACATTGTTGTAGTATATATCTTTATCTCGTATCAAAGGAAATCAATCAATCAGTTTACTACACAAATATTCGGTAATACCCATTATCAATTAACATGGTATCAACCTAATTTTTCGATCCTCTTCCCAACCCTAAATCAAACCAGCCGACTACTAACCTCCAGTTTTTCAGACTCTTAATGTGTTGGTGATTAGAGCTAGGTCTCAATCCGCACTTTTCTTTGTGTTACTTGTGCAAATTAGGTCACAAGTCGTTGAATCTCTTGTCCCATCTCCACTGTTCTCACAGCCCTTATAATACTTACCACCAAAACTTTTTGTGAACCCTCATCACCATGACAGGAAGCAATGAAACACCCACTATCTCCCTCTCCGACAAGCTCTCTGCCGTCACTCACCACCATCTCCATACTCGGGTTCCTGTCAAACTCGAGTTTGACGATTGGAATTATGCATCATGGCAATTTTCCTTTGAACAGTTATGCGACACTTATGATGTAACCAAGTTCATACATGGCACAACCACTATCACACCCACGCCTTTTACACACGAAGAACAAAAGGTTGATAAAATAATCACTTCATGGATCTTTTCGACCCTCTCCGATTCTCTTCAAAAAAGATTGGTCAATGCAAAACCCAAATCTGCAAAGGAGGCTTGGGACTTCATTAGCAGTCTCGTTAAAGATAACAAGAGGTCACGCACTTCGGATTTGAAGACGGAGCTACAGTCCATCAAGCTTGGTTCGTTAACCTTGGAGGCATACTTTAAAAAAATCGAGTCTATCATAACCATTCTTACTAGCCTCGACTCCCCCGTTTCGGATGAAGATGCGGTTCATTATGCCCTTGATGGCCTTCCAGATACATATAACCAAGTTTGTGGGTATATGCACTACACAGACACGTTTCCGGACTTCAAAACGGCGCGCTCTTTGCTTGTCACCGAGGAGATGCGGTTAAAATCCAAAACGATTGCCCTACCCGTGGACTCGTCATCCTCTTCTCCCGTGGTGCTTTTGACGGACAAAGGTAATAATCGACATCCCTCTAATCCGCAAGTTAAGTCTAGAAATCCGTGTATTAACTATGCTAGAGGGTCATGTCGTCATGGTGCGGGGTGCAAATTTGTTCATGACCCAAATAATAACCCTTTGAGAAGTACGGTTGACACTAGGGATCATGCAAATTTGTTCATGACCCAAATAATAAACCTTTGAGAAGTACGGTTGACACCGTACCCTTCATAAACTTTTTGCTGACAATGGCATTCAGTTTCGCTTCTCATGCCCCAAAACATCCCAACAAGCAAATCCGAACGAATGGTTCGCACCATCAATAATCTTATTTGGACTTTGCTATTTCAAGCCAACCTTCCACCCACCTTCTGGGTTGAGGCCCTTAATATGGCTGTTCACTTACTAAATATTTTACCCTCCACTGCCATCTCCAATGACATACCCTATACCAAATTATTTGGCCACGATCCAGATTACAGCCTTTTACGCACTTTTGGCTGCTTATGTTACCCCCACCTTGAACCTCACCACAAACTTGAACCACGCGCAACACCCTCTATCTACTTGGGATAAAGCCTCAAATCACCGCGGCTATCGCTACCTCGACTTAAACACCCATAAAATTATAATTTCCCGACACGTCACATTTGATGAGACTGTCTTTCCCTATGGCACCCCTAAACCCACATCCGCACCACGCTATAACTTCTTAGATGATTCCCCTGATATAAACCCGACCTTTATTCCCTCACCTCCACCTACCCAAACTCCAGTACATTTTACCACATCTGATCCACCCACACTCACACCAACTCCTATTCCACACGACACGTCTCCTACCACTTCAATTGCCATACCAACTCCCCCGACACCCCCCACTACATCCCCAACTATTATTCCTGACCCTCCGCACAACCCAAACCCTGTGTCAACTCATTCCATGGTCACACGATTTTGTGTCGGGACTAACCGTCCCGCTATCCGTCCTAACATGCTTGTATCTACAATTTCTCCTTTACCTAAATCTTATCGTGAAGCCGTCCATGACACTAATTGGCAAAATACTATGCGAGAGGAATACACTGCACTTATTAAAAACGGAACTTGGACTCTGGTACCACGCCCTGTCGACACCAACATTATACGCTGTATGTGGCTATTTCGTCACAAGTTTTTGGCTGATGGAACTCTTAGTCGCTACAAGGCTCGCCTTGTGGCGAATGGCAGTAACCAGTTAGATGGGGTAGACGTAGATGAGACTTTCAGTCCGGTTGTTAAACCGGGCACCATTCGGACTGTTCTGAGCTTAGCTGCTTCTCGACACTGGCCGATTCATCAGCTTGATGTCAAGAATGCTTTCTTGCATGGTGACTTATCTGAGACTATTTATATGTACCAGCCTCCGGGATTCAAAGATTCAGTACACCCTGATTATGTATGTCTGTTACAGCGCTCTCTGTATGGGCTCAAACAGCCACCTAGAGCTTGGTTTCATCGCTTTGCCTCTTACATCACTCGCACTGGATTTTCTCATAGTCGTTGTGACTCATCTCTTTTTATCTACAGGCAGGGGACAGATACGAGTTACCTATTATTATATGTAGATGACATTGTTCTCACTGCCTCTTCTAACACTCTTTTACAGAAGATTATTCACTCTTTGCATAAGAAGTTTTCCATGACAGACCTTGGTTCACTTAATTATTTTTTGGGCATTTCAGTTACTCGCGATTCTTCTGGATTGTTCTTATCCTAGAAGAAATATGCTATGGAAGTTCTAGAGAGAGCTCACATGTTATCATGTAACCCTTGTCGGACTCCTGTTGATACTGAGTCCAAACTAGGAGATGACGGTGATCCGGTTTCTGATCCGACCTTATATCGGAGTCTTGCAGGTTCATTACAGTATCTCACATTTACCAGGCCAGATATATCCTATGCATTTCAGCAGGTTTGTTTACACATGCATGATCCTCGGGAGCCTCATTTCGCCGCTCTAAAACGGATCTTGCGCTATGTTCGGGGTACTTTGGATCATGGCCTACAGTTATTTTCCGCCTCTACTACAGACTTGGTTGCCTATTCTGATGCTGATTGGGCTGGTTGACCAACCACTCGCAGATCCACTTCTGGTTATTGTGTTTTTCTGGGAAACAACTTACTTTCCTGGTCCTCCAAGCGCCAGCCTACGCTTTCTCGTTCCAGTGCAGAGGCCAAGTATCGTGGTGTTGCTAATGCAGTGGCCGAGACTTGTTGGTTACATAACTTGCTTCGTGAATTGCACACTCCATTATCTTCTGCTACTATTGTATATTGTGATAATGTCAGTGCAGTCTACTTATCTTGTAATCCAGTTCAGCATCAACGTACGAAGCACATTGAGATAGACATTCACTTTGTTCGTGACTTGGTTGCCACTGGACAAGTTCGGGTTCTGCATGTTCCCTCCCGCTATCAGTATGCCGATATTTTCACCAAAGGCCTGCCTACTGCTCTGTTTGGAGAGTTTCGCTCCAGTCTCAGTGTCCGGTGTCCTCTCGCTTCGACTGCGGGGGAGTGTTAGCCCATATAGTTGTAGTTTATGTATGTAACGGGCCAAGCCCGGTTCTAGAATGTACATTGTTGTAGTATATATATATGTATCTCGTATCAAAGGAAATCAATCAATCAGTTTACTACAAAAATATTTGGTAATATCAATTAACAGTAAGGTCTCTGAAAGTGTAATCCACAGGGATGTATTTTGCAGTTTAAAGTTAGATGAAAATGAGGAAATTTGTAATTTCAATATTTGGTTTGGGAAATATGTAATTTATAGTGTTTAAATAAGGATATATGTAATTCCGTCTTGTTTTAATATCGTCGTCTTAAAAAAAACAGACTATAAATAACAATTTCAAGTTTCAATTTCAAGAGCCAATTTATTTCTAAAGCGCCAACTAGCCAAATTAAACCATTATGTTGTTTACAAGTTAAAGTACCAGTTTGATTTGAGTGTCAAATAACAATTGCCCGATACACAACGTTTCATAGTTCTAGACTCGGAGTTAAGGGCCCAATCAAGCCAAGCTTTTATCAAGCAACTCGAGCTTGAGCTTGACTCGAGCTTTTATCAAATTCAAGCCCGAGCCCAAGTCCAATAAACAAGCTCGAAACACATAACGAGCCGAACTCGAACTTTTAATAGCTCGAGCTCGAGCTTTTATCAAGCTTTTCAAGCTTTTAAGAACATATATATTTTTAGTATACATATTTATATAAACAACTTAAAAATAACTTGAATATTGGTATATTAATTAAATATATGTAGGATAACCATTTAAACCCTAATTTTTCCGAATGTTTTGTAAAGTTATTTCCTCCCGAGTTTATCGCGTATTTTCTTGAATTTATTGATGAGTTTGACTATCAAATTTAATGTTTATATATGAATTCAAGTTTTTCGATCTGAGCTCGAGCTTTACTCGAGCCTTACACGAGCCGAGCTCAAGCCTGGATGATTAAAGGTCGTCAAGTTATCAAGTCAAACTCAAGCCTACCGTATACATTTCAAACCAAGCTCAAACCCTGTCAAGCTCGAGCTCGGCTCGACTCGATTACACGGGAGTAGCCAAGATAGCAATTTTGATTTTCAAAAGTATTGAACCAAAATCACAACTTCAGGCAAAAGGCGAGAATGAAGAATTAGTTGTGACAGATTTTCAAACTTGTAGCATCTAACACAATTCTAATATGTGTACAAAAAAAAGTTTGATGATACATATGTAAAACTAGTTTATAGACCCGTGAATGTCAAAGGCTATAAAATGTAAACATTTTAGTAGATTGAGAAAAGATAATTGATACGGCTATGGATTTGGGTTTCGGGTTAGGTGTAAATGAAAGTCTCGAGCTTGAAAACGTAAATTTTCAAATAAGTTTCAAAACCCATTTGAAACTCTAAGACCTGATTCAATTTTATGTAATCAATAATTCATTTGATTCAAAACGTTATGACAAATTTATAATTTACTGTAATATTTTATCAATCAGTCGACAAGAAAACACTCTTTTAAAAATTGTAATCCGTAGGATGGGACCATTTGTGTTGTTCTTTTTCTTGTTTAACTCAATTTAATTATTCAAGGAGACAAAGTAACATGGAGATAAGTTGAATCTTGCTATAAATATGTTAATGTTTAGACATAACTAGCAGGGTATCCGCTTTTCTTGAAGAGAATGGCAGCGTTGGCGAGCGCGCATCAAATAAAATTTTCCGGTGGATCGTGTATTTTAGTTTATTATGTTTTTTTACAATACGGATATTAAGAATTTCATTTAGCCGTGCATGTCTGTCGGGTTGAGCCGCTGGCTCGCGCTCTGCTCGGCTCGAGCCCGCTTACCTCGCGCCCATTCGGCTCGAGCCGCTTGGCCGTGCCTATTTGGGCTCAAGCCCATTTTGCCGGCCGTCTGCTTCGGCTTTAATATTTATATAACGTCTTTATTATTATTCAGATTATCGACATTTAATGCGGGTACCCGCGTTGCGGCAGTACTCTCAAATAAAATTTCAAGTGAATCATGTATTTTAGTTTATTATGTTCTTTTGACAATAAATTTACGGATTTCAAGAATTTCGCTTAGCCTGCGCCTGCTCGGCTCGAGCCTGTTAACTGCTACCGTTCGGCTACAAGCCCATTTGGGATGTTGCCTGCGGGCTTGAATATTATTTGTATTAGTGACATAGTAGGCACCACGTGATGCGGCGGAGACTCAGAATAAAATTTGTGGCACAATAGCCTACTATCAACCAATTTTGGATTTAAAATGAACAACCCAGTAGCAGCCAAATAAAATCAGATTCAGTCCAACTTAATTATTTTGGTAACATAGGCCCGATCCACATTGTTAAACCGATCCAACAACTGAATGATATATTCAGTTTTGATATGAATACAGCTCACTTGACCTAACCCTAAAAACACTCATACTTTTTACTCCGCCCCTATCTCCTCTCTATCTTTCTTCTCCACCCAAACCCTAAACATCAAATCGATCTAATCTCCAATTAATCAAATAGATTAAAACTCAATCAAACCTCATCTTCATCATCTACTAATATTTACCATAAACAGCTCGACACAAACAAACCACCGTATTATGACCTTGTTATCATTTGTAGTTCAATCCGAATCAAGAAGGCGTGTTAATGGCTTCAAGATCCTTTGGAGGGTCTCAGGTAGGTTCTACAAAAGTGATTTTGTTTTTACGTTTAGTTCTTGTCTTGTGTGTCTATGAATGAACCAAAGAGGATTATAACAAATTTGTTATAGATCTATCTTTTATAGTTCGAATATAAATAGAAGTGAAAACTTCAAATTGATCAGTGATGATTTCAATTCGTGTGTATTTAATCTTTGAGGTTTTAAAGTTCTTTTGTAACACGAAAAGGATGTATCTGAGATCTTATGGATATTATCTTTTTGTACGTGTCTAGGTTATGTATTTTAGATGGAGGATGGGATTACGTTGAGTGTTGGTTTGTTGTTGTTGTTGGTTGATATTGGTATTGTTGGAAATGATTGTGGTTCATTTTTTGGTTTCGGGATATATTTCTTTTTGTTCTTTCCTTTATGTTTTCGAACGAGTAGAAAACCCGCCGCCGCGCTGCGGCGGGGTTTTTTCAAAATTTTAATCTCGCATTTTTTTTTTCTTTTTTGCAAGGTGCATTTTGGAATGTGACTCATGGTCTAAAAGTGGTTTTGCTTAAATCCGGATTGTATCGTGGTTAGATTTAGCTTAAAAAACGTGCGGTTTAAAGTTTGTCGCAATTTTTTCTTTATTTTTCTGAGAGTGCATATTTTGTATGTGTCTGCGTTATTTGTTTATGTCTGAACCTTAGTTGTCTCGTGTTTAGATTTATTTTATACAGTGTTAGCTGAACCGGAAAAAAAATATTTTAAAGATTCCGTTGTTTAAAAGTGGTCTGTTTAAGGTTTCCCGGGTTTTTTTAGATGCTATTTTTGTAAGCTATTTAAGTGCATGTTTTTTTGTCCAATTCCCTATGCAGTGTTTTGTTTTATAGTGTAAGGAGTTTATATTTGAACTAACTGAAGTTTCGTTTGCTACGTTTTTAGTTATGTTTTGTAATAATTCTTTGGCTCCTAAATTTTTTCATTTAATGAGAATTTTTTGGGTTGGGTTTGATGGGCTTTTGGGTATATATAGCCAAATTATTGTTGAGATCCCTAATTTTTTTCTAATCGTTGATCGCCGTTTTGTCTCCTCCTTAACCGTAACGGCAAACGATGGCGAGCACTCCTAACATTGATGACCTGAAGCATGCGTGCGGTTCGAGTGATATTGCCACGTGTTTTAAGTTCCTGTTCAAGAGCGAGGTTGTGGAGGCTCGTGCTTTGTTGCTGAGGTTGGAGGACGAATGTAGGCAGTTAAGGGATAAGGTACAAAAGCGTAAACGTACATCTTGGGAACTCGGTTCTTTTGGTCCATTTCATGAAAAGGCGGTTGACACGTTGGGATGTGTTGTAAACGCCCAAATAGCTGAGCGTGATATTTTGCAAGGTCTGGAAGGGACGGTTGGTCTTGTCCGTGATACGGTTGCTCGGTTGGAAGGCCATGTGACACTCATGGAGATCAATGAAGAACTCTCGGATGGTTAATGGGGTTGGTAGTTTCTCTTTTGTGTTTTGGGCATTTTCTAATCAAGTATTGTTGTTAGTTGTGGTTTGTATATATTGTAATTATGACGGTAGGTTTCAGCTGATGATCTCTGTGGTACTTATGCATATAGCTTGGTTCTGTAGTAGGTGGTGTTTGCTAGGTTGGGGTTGCGAAAGGTTCTTTTTTTGGGGTTAGTGTTATTGAACCTGTTGTCGTTGTAGTGACCCCATTTTAGTATGAACAAAAAATTATCTAATGTATGTCTTGGTTGTGCAGTTGTTATTTTCCTTGGTAACTCTGTTTGTTGATTTCATGTTTAATTGTTTCCTTGAAATTGTGTGCGCAAGGGAATGCACTATTATTTTCGTAACATCACCGAATGTTCCTGAAATGGTTGTAAGAGTTAGTCAGAGATGTAGCTATTATAGAGCTATTTTAGTAAAAGCGTGTGGTTCAAACAGCTACATACAATCCGTAATGTATGTGCAGGTGCTTTTGTGTTGCGGCTGATCGGTATTTAAAACCGTTTACTTGCAGTTAGTATTTCATAGTAGGCGATTTTGCTTTGTAGTTTATATTTATGTGTTGTTTATGTTAACGGGAACAGTTGATAGTGCCTGTACTTGTAGGCGTTTATATTTTTTGCCTTTTGAACTCTGTTGATTCACTCAGCTTTTTGAATCATGTTATTCCGTAGGTAGTGGTCTTGTAAGTATTTGTAGGCTTTATTTTTATAGTGGGTTGCAAGCTTTTGCTTTTGTGGTTTTGGGCAATCACCTTTGATAGTGCAGTGTTGGCTGTAGATAGTGGCACGCCCTATGCAATTTTTTGGTTATCTATAAGTTTAGGCGCGGGTATATATGTATGAGTGTGAGGTTTTATGTGCCGTTGAGTGGTGGATTATTGAGATGTCGCGGAGTGATTGCCTAGGTGAACTTGGTTTCGCGTGTAATAGCGATGCTTTGCAAGATCAGCTGGTATTGTTTTTTGAAAGGGAGGTAATCGCAGCTCGTGAATGGGAAAGCATGGTTCGCGGTCGTTGTTTGGAGATCGGAGCGCGTGTGGCGTATTTGGAAGACCTTATTCAAGAGGTTTTCCAGAAACGGGATAGTCTTGCGGTTCGAGATTCTGCTATATTTCTCAGACAGGTTCAAGCTCGTGAACGGTCTAAGCAGACGGCATTGCAGGGAATGCTGCGCGAAGCTCATGTTGCGCTACGTGCTGCTACAGGATATATCAATGGCATTCGAGCTTTGTGATTTTTTTTTGCGTTTATATTGTTTGTTTTGATGGTTGCATTAGTTGCTCAACTTGTTGGCTTGTGTGTGCTCGTGTTTGTTGGTTGTTGAAAATGTGTGTGTAAGATTAACATTTAATAAAAGTTTCTTGATGCTGGCAAAATGTTTTATGTTTGCGTTTTTCCTTTTTTTCTGCTTTTTTTCGCGATATTCCTACGTCTTACAATTAGTTAATTTCCCTACTGACTTATGTATCTTGTTATGTCGAATTAGGAGGCAGAAGAATAAACATATAATATAGACGTTGTCGGCTGACTTGTGCTCGTAGAGATAGCATATAATACTTATCATTTTATTGCAGCTAAGCCGCAAACACTGGTGAAAATTTGTACACGTATGTACTGTGCACACCATCTTGTGAACTTGTTCGACTACAACACGACTATGCATACATTTTTCCTAGGTCAGGCCCACTAAGTAGTAGAGCTAGTGTTTTTGCAGCGATCCGAAAACTGCATTACAAAAGATTTAGATGTTGCCATGGTTGTCATTACGCCGGTGGCTGTGCACCGGCTTTGGTTTTTAATTTCTTAGCAGCGCGGTTATCCTTAGGCTGTGTTGGGTCTGTGAATAATTGGCTTCGCGCTGCAATAGTGTCTGTCGGCACAGGTGATCCAGTTTTGTCGAAAGGCTCAACAGTCAACGGTGGAGGCGCGAGTATTTCCGTTAGGACCTCGTCGATAGAACCTGTTTCTGGTGTGACCATTGCTGATGTTGACGGCTCTTCAATGTCTGTTAACAGTAACAAAGGTTGTGTTGCATCAGTGACGTTATCGAGTATGAGTCTTGGTGCCCCTTTCTTGCTTCCGTTGCCAAAGTGGACTTCAAACATGTGCTTAGTATTTTTCAAGTCCTTGATGATCGACGGGATCTTCTTTGGGTTTGGTTGAGGAACATAACTCAACACCTCGGAGCAAACCGGTAGCAAAGCGTGCGCCTCTGGGCTGTACCACGTTAGCGAAGCCTCACCAGTAACGTCGGCGATAGTTGTCTTGAAACAGTAGCTGAAACTCGTTAACAATTACTTGAGTGTCAGGAATCAATGATGTTTACTAACATACGATATTGCGTGTTAGATAGTTGTCTATACCTGTAATTTGGCACAACGGTACCCCCGGTTGATGACAATGCCAATGAGGTTGGTCGTCTTCAATGTTTTTCCTGCACCTTTTGCAGCGGTTGGTGTACCACTCCGTTTCCTCATCCACTTTGGTTATGACGCTTTCCGTGACAAACCTTTGCCTTTGCTGTTGAAACGAATAGTAAGTTTATATGTCGGTGGCTATTGAATTTTTAGTGGTGTTCTTGTCTTACCGTTAGCAATCCCGGGTTGATTTGTAGCAGTGTCGCTATCTTGACCGGTGCCTCACTTGAACTCTCGGCTTGCGCTTCTTGTTGCAGCGAAGGCAGCATTAAAGGTTCAGTAGTGCATAGGAACTGAGTATAACTGGTATGGCATTCAGTAAAAATTGTTAGTGCTAAGCGTTTATAAAACGTGTGATACGTGTTTATGCAATATTATACACTTACAAGTGGCGTATTTCATTTGCCTCCGGAACATCTGGGTTGAAATAGTAGCGTGTTGCGGGGGTCCCCAACAACTGCATATTGCCAGCAAAAGTCTTGACCAAACATGAACTCATGGCCATTATG
The DNA here is from genome assembly GCA_022545495.1 of Chrysanthemum lavandulifolium. Classification (NCBI taxonomy): domain Eukaryota; kingdom Viridiplantae; phylum Streptophyta; class Magnoliopsida; order Asterales; family Asteraceae; genus Chrysanthemum; species Chrysanthemum lavandulifolium. The sequence continues at coordinate 87,720,924 of CM040246.1, forward strand.
ACTGGTCGTTCCTGGGGAATGCTTATATCTATTTCGAACCTAGTTGCCATGTCATTCCAAAGACTAAGCGTGACGTTACTCCCGCTGTTAGAGAAATCTAGTTAGTATAGCTCTATACAAATAAGGTTCTCTTTTGGAGACTAACAGTTTAAGCATGCCTACTTCAAATTTTGAATGTCAACATTCTTCCTGAGTATGCGATTCGTGGTTGAGCTCCCGAATGATCTGATTTTGCCAACACTCCGAATGATCCCAATGTAGTCTGGAAATACATTTGAATATTTTGTATTATTTATGTAGGCACTTGCTATGTTAATCTAGAGTTCAGTATTTATATGAGGATGTCACCTGTTAGTATTGCATCTCGCACATTGACCCTAGTTGCAAGTTGGTTATAAGCTAGAAAATTGAAGTGGTGGTTTGGGAAGCCTTCATCCTCAATCGTAGAAACGTCTGTGTACTTGCCCAGCAGCAACGTGGTGCCATTCTGAAGTGTGTGTTGCCAGGAATCTGTGCCTTTGCAACCAAACCTAGTGATTTTGTAACATGAACCAATTTGCAAAGCTAATTCAAACTGCTGAATGTCCTGAACGTCTGCAACTGCTTGAATGGCGTTTCCCTGCATTGAAAGTAAATTTTATGGTTATGACAATATTACTGTTATAAGTTTAATATATCTCTGGTATTTGGTAACTTACGCGCTTGTCGAGCAGTATGAAACATAGGCTAGTGGGGCTTGGATCAGGAACTTTTCTTGAAGCCCATTTGCGATAAACCTTCATATACAATTCCTTCTAGAGGTCATGTGGTTGAATATTTGTTATGTCAGCAACTCCAGTTGCTTGCAGCACAACCTTTCCTTCATCGTTAGCATCGCTGGTCGCGCCAACTTGTATAATCGCGGTTTCGACTGTTCCCTTTTTTCCTCAGTGTTCTCGATACTGGTGCTGTCGAGTTTGGGAACTGACTGCTTCCCTTTTTCTTTCATGTCACTAATCGTAACAACAGTTTTTACTGAAGTGGTGCCAGATTTAGGAACGTCGATACCCTCAGGTTTTAGCCCTGTTGCCAGAGATTTGTGTGTGTCTTTCATGTTGCTTGTTGCGCTAGTTTTTACCGTAGCAACCTCTTCTGCACTCATGTCTGATCGCTGACCTTTTTCTTTATCCGCCATAGTTCTGCAGAGAATACGAAAGCTTGTAAGTAAACGTATTATATCGCAGCGCAATCATATGTAGGTATCCTCAAATGCCCCATAGAAATCACGCATTAAGGTATGCTACAGAAGGTGTAAAGGGATACCTATGATTAACATACATGCACCTGTGCCTTTCTATAACTTAACCAAAAAGATCATAAATTTTATGATGTGATTATATCACCACGGCAACCATTCGCTTGTATGCATCAGTCAGGTGACAAAATTTCCACAAGAATGAATACGAATAACAGGTCGAAGTATCTACATTAAAGAAGGCATGTTAAAAAGTTGCAATGGGATTGCATACCTAGGAAAAGAACATTACATAAGGCCAAAAAAAATCTGCAAAATATTAGACGACGCCAACAAAGATTATGCAAGACCGATAACGCTATTTCTAGTACGCTAAAACTACGTATGGACTAATTTATAATTGTGTTAAGGCAAATAATTTTTTATCTTTCTTAGGAAATCCCTGTAAACTATATTTTTTGTAGTATTTGGCGGTTGTTGCGGAAATGGAAAACCACTAAGCCTGCTTGGGCACAACGATGCTGTTTGCATGCTACCGAAATCCACCCCCTCCTGAAACGATCCTGAAACCGCATTGGCTAACGTTATGTCCCTCGTAAAACGCTACCCCTGACTGGGAATCCAAGTTCAACGGAGTTCATGCGTCACCTTTAATAAGATATATAGCAACGAAAGCAAAATCAAAAGTTATGCAATATCAAACAGAACGCGAAACATAGGACAACACAAAACATAGATACATAAACCCACAAAAAACTGTACCTTCATACCGCTGAGGCATATGTTGAGCCAAACAAAACACCAAACGGCTAGAAGCTACAACCGCTGGTCCCACAGCCCGCAAACTCCTGAGGTTCTTATCAATAGTCAACGAATCGCTAACAGAAACAACAAACCCCGTTGTTAAATCAGTTCTCTGTTCCTTCCGAACAACCAAGGAATCCAAACCATAACCATAACCATCACCAGCCTTCCCAACACTTCCAACAAAGGAACCATGCGGTGAGTCATGGAACACAGACAACCCAACAATCGCCAACTACATTGTAACACGGACTAATACGAATAACTGGAAGATGCCCTTAAGCATCCTCGCCAATCTACGCGGAAAACATACCTCTAACACGCTAGCATCTATCATTAAGGTCTACCTTCTTGCGCTCCCTACTTTTAGTTCTCATAATAACCACCTTAACACAGCTGGTTAAAAGTGCAACCCTAATGAACACGCATACGTAAAAACAAAAAGGCAGCAAAACATCTCTAACAACCTCCGCCATCACACATAAAAAAGCCAAGAAAGAAAAGCAACAAACCACCACTACAACCTAAACCTACCAACATAAATAACGGCTAGACATCCTAAACGAACATAAAGTTCCTAACACTTAAACCAAAAGACTGGAACATGCATTGGACGTATCTAAAAGAGCCACACAACACATGCAAGTACACAAAAAACAATATAACAAACCATAAACCTAGAATTTAACTATCAAGACAGCCTAGCGTTGAAAAAAAGGACATGCAACCTAAATTAAGACAACATAAACATTTGCAAAACATGTAACAACACCAACAGTAATCCAACGACATTAAAACCTACGCATGGCAACGAAACTATACAGAAAACCTACTACAAAAGTAACCGCTACACAAGAATATAGCGAAAACCTAAAAAAATCCGAGATCTACTCTACCTACCAAATTTCCTCCCGTGTGAAGAAACGTAGCACAAATGATTCTAGAACAAAAATGAAGCATCCCACTCAAATTTATAGGTAGAAACACCGGGCCGGTCATATACTATGGCTACGGGCCAAAGGCCCAAAACGTGCAAAACACAGCCCAAAAGCCTAGCATGACGTAAGGGAGCTTGTCTCACTCGCAGACCATTAAGTAAGCAAATATAAAATGGCCACCGTCGTTGCTCTTTACATTAGAGATATAATAATAAAAGAAAAGTTATCTACTTATCTTCTAATGGATCTATGATGGTTGTATGTTCAAAAAAACATGTGAATCTTAAAGATTTGTAATAAGTTGAACAAAACTGAGATCTATTCTTCCTTCGTTTGTGTTCTTGTTCGTTAGTGTTGAATTGAATATTGTGTAGTTGTGTGTTTATTTCTCAGATTTATTTTTTAGTGTTTGTTTGGCTTAGTATCTTGATTAAATTGTACATTGTGATTAAATTGTTGTTTATTTTGGTGTAGGGGTGAATTAAATAGTGTATTAATTGAGCACTTTAATAGCATTAATGTGGTGTTTTTTTAATATGTGCATTAAAGTGTTGTACACTATGCTTATTTGGTTGTAAGTCTGAAAATTATGTGCTTTCAAGTGTTGTACATCATGCTCAATTTGTTGCAAGTTTAAAAGTCTGAAAAGTTATTAGGAAAGATATGCATCCGTGTATTATAAGTAGTAGAGATAATGCCTTATGCTCTAATAAATCGTTGCATGTTGTCTAAACTTCTAAAAATAATAAAAGTACATTTCACTAGGACTTAGAGGAGTTAGGAATTCATATCGTATTCGTAATTTATTTGCATACTTCAACAAATAAAAATTTGCAGGGGGCAAATTTCGCAATTGTGACGACTATAGGTTTTCTTATAATTTGGATATGCTATTTTGGGGTCAATCTATTAGGAATAGAGCTACATAGTTATGATTAATTATTTGAAAATGTATCATACTTGTCACTTTTTGTTATTATATATACTAAAAATTTTTCCATTGTGTATGAATTTTTCAAATTTCGATTATTGTATGTATTTTGTAACTATTCAGCCATGTAAAATGACCATTTACCTTTCAATATTTGGAAAAAGTAAAGGTAAACACAATAACCAAAAGTGGTAAGTATAATATATTTTCAAGCAATTAACCCTTTACGTTAACCTCTAGTTAAAACCTTGTGTTGATCAGTATCTTACTTATTTTTAACTGTGAAATCCACGTAAAATCAAATCGTATATGATGCCAACACATGGATACATTGTAGTTTTGCTTCATCTCTTTGAACTTTATCTTAAGCTACTGCACATACTAGCTAGGTGACAATACTCTGCGATTTCTTCTGAAGCCTTTTGTTTAGTTTTTCGTCTTTTTTATGCATCTAAACGGTGTTCTGATGCATGGGTATTGAGTTGCAGCAAAGTAGATGATGAAACTTGTTGGCTTTTGCTTATTTTCGTCTTTTATTTGTGGCATTTAGACGGTGTTATGATGAATAGGTAATTAGTTGTAGCAAAGCTAGCTAGTAGACGATGACACTTGTATATGTATATCCTCTTTGTTAATGAGTTGTTTCTGCAATAGTGCAATAGACGATCACGCAATATCAACGGATATAATGAAAAATATAGGGTTACAAACATGTTTCCTAAACTTTTTAAAAAAGTTCGTCTAAATTACTAAACTTTTATTTCGTTCATTTAGATACTGAACTTATATGAAGTATTTTTTTTAGTGTTGATATGACAGACTTAATCGTATATTTTTTGATATGTTAAGTAACATAAATGATTAAATGTCATGTTTTTTCAAGTCCAGTGTTGTTTATGAATATTTTGTATAACTTCAATGACCTCAAATGTCATGTTCTATATATTTAGTAACCTAAATGAACAAAATAAAAATTAAGTAATTTAGACGAATTTTTTTGAAAAGTTTAATAACATATTTGTATATTAACCCGAAAATACATATTAAAAAAAACGACAGGAGTTATCACAACCAACTTCACCTTAGTCATTTCACTGGTACATCGAATTTCTCTCTCCACAATTAACTCCACCACTAATTCTATTTTCTTCTCATTTTCAGTTTTTTTAAACACTAAAATCAAAATATTATTGATAATTAAAAAATATTACATTTATAATTTAAAAAAAAAATAAATAAATAAACAAAAACTAGAAATATAACTAATGGTTAAAGTTATATTTCTTTTTGATTTGTTGTTTCATCACCAACAATATTTCTCGTTGTCTTTCGGTCAAATGGTCATCAGAACTATGATAAAACACAGTGGCGGACCTAGGTGTCAAACTAAGGTAGTTCCCTTTGCCTACTTGAAATTCACAGGTCAACATGTCCTTATGATCGGGTCGGGTCGGACATCAGAAAAATTAACGTATTTGTAAACTATGATATATAGTGTATACATGACAGTTTTTATAAATTGTGACAGTTGCAATGTTTAAAAATAGACGAAATGAACACAGTTCATTGATTTATAATTACTACTCCAATTAACATTGAGTGATATAAGAATGTAAAGTAAAGTTAAAGAAAAAGAAAAACAAATTTAAAATAAAAAAAACTCGTGTGACACTTATATCACTTTCCAACACAATGAATTTAATATATTTATTATTATTTCATCTTCCAACACCCTTTCTCTCTCTTTCACCATTGTTTTCTCTTCTTCTTCATTATTTTTGCTTCTTTCTTCTTCATCAGTAACTTTTTCCAATGAATCCTTAATTTTCACCTTCTTCTAAGTTCAATCTCATCTCAAGATGGTTCCTACTAGTTTTCTAAGGTAGGTCCCGATAAAAACTTGCATATTGCTTACAAATGAACTCGGTTTCTAAGGTGGTTCCCGGGAACCACCTACTATAAGCATAGGTCCGCCTCTGATAAAACAAGATATTTTTTTGCGTTGTTTTTCTTATTAAAAGTTGAACATATGACATTGTAGCTTATTCTCTTCTTGCCTTTGTGCGTACTTCTTTCTTCTATTTTTATTTGTCGCTGCTTCATCTCCAAAAAAACATCTGAATTTCTTTCTTTTTCGAAAAGAGACCCTATACATTTAACCATGACTAAAAGGGTAGAACTAAATTTGAAACGAATGAAGGTTAATGTATTAAGTACAAAGATAAACATACCCTTATTTTACTAATCCGTATTAATTTCAAAGTTTGATTGATAAATGATATTAGTGTTTTGTTAACCACAATCTTATGGGTTGTGCTTAAACTTCTCATAATTATAATAATCAACACTTAATTAAAACAAAATATTCCATGTTTAACTATATTTTCGATAATTATAATCATTAAATAGGTATAAATATGTAAATAATGAGTTCATTAAATGATATTTTACATAAATTATGAGGTTTAAACACAACACATAAGGCTATGGTTAACAAAATACATGATATTAAAGATAGATGCTTGATGTGTGTAGGTGGTGGAGGGAGATGCCTAGTGATGTCGCCTCATGTCTAGCGGTAAGTGAATGATGTTGCTTCCGCTCCCCATGCTCTAAGTTACTAGCATATTCGGAGTACAAATCAACTAAAATGACGAGTAAAAAAACTGTCTTTGGAATGGCTCATATGTGAAAGAACCTCTTATTTGGTTTTGTGTTTCTTCAATTTATAAACTAAATAGAATTTCTTTAGGGGACAAGTTATTGAGACCCCTTTATTTTTACAAAGGGGGCTCTCTTTATGTTTTTGCATTTTTTTTTTATTTTTTTTGCTTTTTTTTAATTATTTTGTTTATATCAAAAAAACTATAAACCCTAAAGTGCGGAACAAAAAATATAAAGTTTAATAAGTTAAACGCTAAAAACTGTCAAAAATACGAAACAGAAACTGACAAAAAACTGTGTTGTAGTGAAGAAAAAAAATAAAAATACAAAAATTTCCTAATATGGAGGGTCTATATAACACAACCCTTTCTATAGATACACTTTGTTGAAATATCTAGTGTTTGTATGCAAGCTCATGTTTGACTTTAAGTCAAAGGGCTTGTTCTGCCAAGTTGGTCTAATGTTTGTATGTTTGGCCCTTGTTAGCAGGTTCTATTTACTTGAGGGGTTAAAGTGTATCTTGCTGCTATATAAGCTGGATCCTAACCTTTTTGGCTGAATCTCTCTCATTATTTTCTCACACTAAAGTTTTGTATTCTCTCTCAAGGTCTGGTGTTGGTCTGGTATTGATAATTTGGGTTAACTCTGATCATCTTGATCAGTTTCATAGTTTGATAGGTATTGTTTGAGTGTTGTAGTGAGGTTCTTTGTATTACAATCTTTGTAGTGAGATAGATAGGATCCTTCTGAAGGGGACTATCTTTGTCTTGTGTATTTGTTTGGTGAGCACACGCTTTGTGGACTCATCTTCTTGACTATTCAGTTAATAACAGATTTCACCAAGGGGTGGTTGGCTGGGTGATTTGATTGTGTTGTGGTTGTTTTTGAGATCAGATCTATTAGTTTAACATGGTATCAGAGCCACTGCTTTGATCTCCGTTGGTTCTTGATATTAGGGTTTTTAGGGTTTGATCTCAAATTTGGGGTTTCTTGTTTCTTGAGCAATTGGGATCTTGTGAGGCTGTTTTCTTAACGGCCCATGGTGTTAATTGTTGATTCTAGTGGTGGATCTTGGATTTATCAGTTAGGGTTTTTTGAAACCCTAATTTGGTAAATTTGGGGATCTTGATTTTGGTGATTCCTGGTGGTGTTATTGGGGTTCTTGGTTGGTTATTGACTCTCTTGACTTAGTGAATCGAGAGGGTTGGTAATCTGGTTTCCGTTGCGTTACTTTTGAAAGGTTTATTTCTCTTCCCTTAATTCTCTGAATACTTTAGTTGTATCACTGCAAACTCTGTGGGTAACATCTTGACCTGCCTCCTTGAGAGGTACGGAAACCTGCTCTTCCCACAGATAGGTGTGAGACCGGGTATTTCAGTAGAATTGGGTGTGTGTATTAGTGTTCTTGGTAGTTTTATTGCTGGTATCTTTAGTTGGTTTGGTTATTGTTTGTTATCTGCTTTGTTTCTTTGGTATATGTTATCTGGTAGTTTCTTTTGTTTTGTTATTTGTTTCTCTTGTTTCTTGTTGTTATGGCTGAAGTTCTCATTAGTTCTTTGGATGCTGGTAATTCTCTCTACTTGCATTCTAGTGACAATTCTAATGTTTCTATTGTGCATTTTAAACTCACTGGGTCTGATAATTACAAAATGTGGTCCACTGCTATGAAAATTGCTTTAAAAGGTAAAAATAAAATGGGATTTGTTGATGGTTCTTGTGTTAAACCTGTTACTAGCCTTGTTCTTTCCCAACAATGGGAAAGATGTAATGCCATAGTTCTTGGCTGGATTCTTGGGTCTTTGTCTCCTGAGTTGTACTTAGGACAGGTTTACTCAGAAATTGCATCTGAAGTTTGGGATGAATTACAGGAAACTTATGATAAAATAGATGGTTCTGTTATCTTTAATGTGATTCATAAGATTAACTCTCTTAAGCAAGGTGAATTGTTTGTGCCTGAGTATTATCATAAGTTGAATTCTCTATGGAGAGAGTTTGACACTTTAACCTTGTTACCTGCTTGTACTTGTGCTGCTCATGAGGGTGTGTTGAAACATAATCAGCTTGTTAGACTTATGTAGTTTCTTATGGGCTTAAATGATGTATATCAACCTATTAGGAGTAATATTCTGGCTAGGGATCCTTTACCAGATGTTAAAGAGGCTTTCAATGTGGTCTCTAGGGAGGAGTTTCATAGAGGACTCCACCCAAGTTCTGGTTCTAACAGCAAGGTTCAACCTGCTGCTTTTGTTACTAAGACCAATAATAATTCCAACTCTAATAACAACTTTGTTAGGAGAAATGGTAATAGTAATAATAATAATGGTAATAGGGGACCTAATCCTAATCTGGTTTGTAAACACTGTGGTCTAATTGGGCATACTATTGAAAGATGCTTTGAGTTAAATGGCTATCCTCCTGGTTTTAAAAGGAATCCTAATTTTTCTAAACAGTCTGTTGTTGACAAAAAGTTTAATGCTAATAATGCAGATGTGTCTCAACCATCCACTTCTTCTGGTTCTATGACTGGGTCTTTCACTAATGACCAAATGATGAAACTCTTAAGTCTCATTAATGAAAAACCCTCTGCTAATAGTTCTGCAAGTATGGCAGGTATTTCTCCCACTTTCTTCAATAACAATGTGATGTTTAATCTGCACTTTGAGAAATTTTTCTGTGTTAAGTCTAGTTTTGTGAAGTAACATGTTACTTTAGGATGGGTTATTGACTCTGGTGCTAATCAGCATATGACTGACTCTACTAAGAATATGTTTAATGTTGTTGATATTTCTAGTCTTATGTTAACTGTTGGTCACCCTAATGGTACTGTTGCTAATATTACTGCTATTGGTAGTCTTAGACTCACTTGTGGTGTGGTTTTATTTGATGTTCTTGTTGTTCCTGAGTATAATGTGAGTCTGTTGTCTGTCAATAAGATGATTAAGGACAGTAAGTTCTTTGTTGGTTTTGGTGAGCATAAATGTTACATTCAGGATTTGAAACTGGGCAAAATTGTGGGGACTGGTAGTGTTTCTGGTGGTCTCTATTTGTTTGATGAAACTGATTGTGGTGAGTCTAATCTTGCTATGTGTAATTCTGTGTTTGTTTGTCATGTTTCTAATGAGTTGTGGCACCAAAGGCTTGGTCATCCCGCTGATCAAGTCTTGTCTACTTTGGGTAATAAAATTGGTTTTAAAAAGGTGGATCATCTTTCTCCTTGTGATGTATGTCACAAGGCCAAACAAACTAGAAAACCTTTTCCATTAAGTGAACATAAAACTAAATCTGTTGGGGATCATATTCATTGTGATGTTTGGGGTCCTTATAAGGTTTACTAGTAAAGAAGGTTTTAAGTATTTTTTAACTTTGGTTGGTGATTTTAGTAGAGCTGTTTGGGTTTATCTTCTGAAATCCAAAACTGAAGTTCGTGATCATATTACAAATTTTATAAAACTTGTCTTTATACAGTTTAATAAAAAAGTTAAGATTATAAGATCTGATAATGGAACTGAGTTTGTCAACAATCAGTAATCTACTCTTTTTTCTGAATTAGGGATGATTCACCAAACTTCTTGTGCCTATACTCCTCAGCAAAATAGGATTTCTGAGAGGAAACATAGACACCTCCTTAATGTTGCTAGGACTCTTATGTTTCAGGGGGGGATTCCCTTGAATATGTGGCCTGAGTGTGTTTTAACTGTTGTATATCTTATTAATAGGCTTCCCTCCTCTGTCTTGTCTGGTGGTTCCCCTTATTTTCTAGTTTATGGTAAGGATCCTAGTCTCTCTCACATCAGATCTTTTGGGTGTCTGTGTTACTCCATTATTTTAAATTCACATGATAAGTTTGGTTCTAAATATGAAAAGTGTGTCTTAATTGGTTTTTCTAGTGTTAAAAAAGCTTATAAATTGTATGGTTTGGAAAGTAAATCTGTTTTTACTCAAGAGATGTTACATTTTATGAAACTGTGTTTCCTTTTAAAATGAAGTTATCAAATGTTTTTAATAAGTCTGCAAATGATTTTGATAAATCTAATACTGAGTTTAATAATTCACAACCAAACTTTGATGAGAATGGAGTAAACAACTTGAACTTTTTTGACATTCATGGGTCTGAAAGTCCCTATGATGAAGAGGGGGACCCTTCTAATGAGGAAGGTAGTGGTATGGTACCTCCAGATGATTGTGCTAGCACGGTCGATGAAGGAGGTGCAACCACAAAGAACCAGATAGAGGATACTATCACCTCCGAGGGCACAAATCAAAATATGAATAGTTTTACCAATTTAAAACTTCATTTTAAAGTATTTAGATCGACTTATGTCAATCTATTTAGATGTGTATGTTGGACGTTGATAGATAGATATATAAAAGTGTAATGAAAGATAAAGAGTAAGAAGCACATAACCACGACACGAGTATTTATAGTGGTTCGGCTACAAGGACACCTTCCTTGCCCTACTCCACTCCCTGAGTCACCTACTCGAGAGTTCGTAATCACTACACGACACCAACTCCTTATGGCGGAGAAGCCTTCACAACGTCGCCTACTCTTTTTCGGTACTAGGCTAACCATCGGGTTCTTTCACACCAAGGTGAACCACACCTACCACAACGTCGCCTACCCTTTATCCGGTACTAGGCTAAGTACCGAGTTCCATTACAATGGAGGAACTACTACCCAACACTACACAACACCTAATCCCAAAGGAGACCAACTCCTTATTACAACACCATCAAGGATATCAACATCCTTGAATATAAACTATCACTATATGTATAACGATGCACCTCATCGATTATCGACCTAGGCATTCTTCACTAATGCCACTTGATTTGATTTCTAGGCATCCTTTACCAATGCCCTTGACACAACGCTTGGCACCTTTCACTAATGCCTTCGTCTTGACACCTTTAGCATTCTTCACTAATGCTCTTGACACGGACGTTAAGCATCTTTCACTAATGCTTTCGTCTTGACTCTTTCGGCATCCTTCACTAATGCCTTCGACACAACACTTCTATGGAGAAAGAAAGAACTATCAACAAGAGAACCTTAGTAGTCTTGATGATGACGAAGCATGGCAACTCATGGACTTGAGCTTGCTCGACTTCAAGAAGTGGTGATCTCGCCTTTAAGAGGAACCTAGAGAATCACACAAAAACAAAAGACAAACTACATAGAAAGATCCCTTAGGATCAGTGGTTAGAGAGTTACAATACTTGGGGAAAGTATGTGTGAGAGTGGCAAGCCAAAAGGAAGAAATGGCTCACTATTTATAGAGGAGAAATGCTTATTGTTCCCCGGATCCCACGGATCCCTCCCACAAGGGATCCGTCTAGTGTAAAACTAGGGATCCGTGGGACGCTCCTCTTTGCCCATGGGTATTTTGGTTATGGGTCATGGGTCATGGGTTGATCCATGGTTCTTTTATTAGATACAATGTATCTTATGAGTGCAATGCACCTAGTCAAATGGGTATGGGTCAATACCATGGGTTATAGTTTTTACCCATTCATAATACATACTTGTTATGTATATATATTTGCCCAATATGTAAACACTAGTTGTTGTACATATGTATTACTAAATCATAAAATCACTTATGCTTGTTTTAGTATTTTATGTGAAAACTTAAGTGTGTTAGAAAACTATTGGCTCAAACTATTTAAGTATTTTATTTGTTTCGTTAAAATGATTTTACGTTTGTTATCGACAAAACATTAGAAGATCGTAAAATATAAATAAACGTTTTACGGCTTATTTGTATTAACAATCTCCCTTTTGTTGATGACAAAACATAAAATTATTTTAAGGAAAAACTAAAATTCGTAAACGTTCGAATTGGAGTTTTACTTTCTTCTCCCCCTTTTTGTCAAAACAAAAAGAGTGTCGAAAAGAAACTAACACATTTTTTTTAAGAAAAACATGTAAAAAGAAAATATGTAAAGAGAGCAAGTGACAGGAATGGTTCTCGTCTTAACTCCCCCTTGACGAGTCCATCCCTTTGTGAGGGCGTCAAGTAAATATAAACTAACAAGCTAACGAATTGCAATTTTGTTTGCAAATGGTTTCGTCCTTGTGACGAAAATGCTCCCCCTTGAAGATTGCAACTTTGCAATGGGGTGTCATGAATTGTAATCCAAATAAGGATTATGTTGCAAATGGTTTTGCAATGCATTGTTTGACACAAAGCTCTCCCTAGCTTAGGGTGTCAAGTTCTTCATGTGTATTTTGAAAATCTACAAAATAAAGGTTAGAAAACAAGAGTATAGTGCATAATTTCCTGCAAATAAGACTCAAGTTAGTAGAATTTTGTTCTTCTGTACCACGGATCCCACGGTTCCCTCTTTTGTGGGATCCGTCTAGGCAATTTCCAGGGATCCGTCTGTCTGGTGACAAATTATTCAGCAAAGGTGATATACCAAACAATGCTAAAATATGAGAGTGAGATATGTATACAAACAACAAACATATACTCAAAGAAATATGGCAAATAAGTTATCATTCAATAAAACAAAGAGATAATCAACAAGTCTCTAAAACTAAGAGAATGATCTAGCCATACATATTCTACTAATACTAATTAGTTACTAAAGTCTAGAATGCAACAATGTGCTTGAATCTAAGGATGAGTAGACTTGTTGATTTGGTCCAATCTTTCAAGAAGATGATTAAACATTAAATGCAACTCATTTCGTACTTTTTGAACAAGTCCTTGGGTGATTAGACAATTAGAGCAATTATTGTCTTGATTTGGAACCGGGGGAAAATAGATGTTTTGAGGAGGCTCTATGATTGATGGTGGGGTTTCATTAAGAGAAGTAGGGTGAGGTTCTACTAAGAATTAGGGTGGTGGTAATGGATATTCCTCCATGTGATCAAGTCCTTGGTGGTTCATTGTTTCCAATGATGGACTATTTGGTGTTGTAGGTGGTTCCTTATTTAACGAGAAAGTTGGTGAGTTGGATGTTCTTGGTGGTGAATGCTCTAATGAATAGAGATTTGGGTGAGGAAGGGGCTCGTTGAATGAGTGTAATCCATGCTCTAGGAATGAGGGCTTAGATGGTTTGCTAGAGCTAGCTATGTTTGGTTTTGAACTAGATGACCCTTTTCTAGCCCAAAGGGTTTGATGCTAATTCTTGCGGTTCTCTTAGCAATTGTTGAATGGGTTTGTTGAGGTGGGATTCTAGCATTGTTATCTCTTACGGAGATGATTCGGTGGATGAAATCTCATGAATCATGTGACCCTTTCTTTTGGATGAACCTTTGGTTGAAGAGTTGTTGCTAAGTGCTTTGGTCATGGTGATGGTAAGGATGCAATATAAGCTTCTAACTACTGATTTTTGAGAGCTAGGTGAGAGTGATGATTTAACCTTAAGAGTGTTATAAAGGATAATTTTGAATTAGGTAATTAAATTCTTGGCCACTAAGAGGATTAAGCATGCACTTAGGATATTGTTCACTCTAGAAATACATTAAATGGTAACTAAAAGTGGTTAGATAACCAAAAGGTGGCTTAAATTTGAAGAGGAAGCGATTAAAGCTTTCTGAGACACGGATCCCACGGATCCCTATCGCCAGGATCCATCGGTTATAAACCGGGATCCGTCTGTCGATGAGATACTTGATGAGATGATTGTGCTTTTTGTTAGGTCTAGTACCCATGTATCTCGAGGTTTTGACTTTCCTTTGATGTCTTGAGTAGTGGATGTCTTAAATGCTCAACCATAAGGGGTGAGGGTGCTTAATGATGGTTTTGGGTAGGAAAATGGATTTTAGATAGTCTAACTAAGTGCTTGAGAAGGATACTATTTGATTTGAGATGAAAAAGTGATGGCAATTAGTCCTAGAAGTCAGATGATGGTCCAAGAAAAATTTAATAAAATCTTAAAAAATAAAGAAAAATGAAAAACTAGTTTTGAGCCTATTTTTGGGTTAAAAGTGACTAAACTCAATTTGCTAAAATTGATGGATATATCAAACTAAGTGTTATGAGATGTGAGAAATAAAGTGTGAGCGTTGGAGCGGAAATATGGTGAGTTTTGATGAGTTGATAAATCAAAATATTTTTTGAAATAGATCCTAAGTAAGCTATGGGTGAGTGTGAAGCTTTCAAATGTTTGAGGAAGACTTAGTTGGTTCTAATGTCTTATGTTTGACTAGTATGAGGTGATCTAGTGAGCTATTTTTTATGTAAGCAAGTCAGTATTGCTCATCCGTAGTCACGGATCACGGTTCCCTTTCGGGAGGATCCGCTAGTTATAACGCTGGGATCCGCCTACTGCAGATCAGAAGGCTTTCAGCAAATGTGCAATTTTGCACTCTTTAGCAAATGCTTCTCCTAGTTGTTTCTATAAGGACTAAATGCAAGAACACATCAATTATAACGCATAACAAATGTGGGAGAATTAAAAGTTCCTAAAAATGAGTGACGACGACTACTTGAATGTTTTCAAGGAGTCGTAAAATCTCATTCTACACGTTCCTAAGTTAAGATTGTTTAATGCCAAGTTATGGCA
This sequence comes from Chrysanthemum lavandulifolium, assembly GCA_022545495.1. Lineage (NCBI taxonomy): Eukaryota > Viridiplantae > Streptophyta > Magnoliopsida > Asterales > Asteraceae > Chrysanthemum > Chrysanthemum lavandulifolium. The sequence continues at coordinate 87,736,015 of CM040246.1, forward strand.
AGACCTAAATACTACATCCTATTCTACATAAGTATTGTTTAAGTGTTACAACCCATTGTTTGAAATTGTTTTTCACAAATTTAGGTCCTATGACCTTACCTTACTTCTCCACCACTTCCCGTCTTCACCCCTCCTCCACTCTTTATCACACCATCTCTACTTCTTTTTCTTCAAGAAGTTGGCAAAGCACTTGAAGATTCCCTTGGTTTGTTGCCATTCGGGTGATGGGCTAGGAATGTCCGGCAATTGGTTGATGTAATCCAAGGGGTCGAGATCGGTATTTCCGAGTGGGTTGCTACTACCTTCACCTTCTCTTTGCTTCTCCCTTTCATCCGAGGAATCCATGGGTGGGTGAGGCCTTTTGCCTTCCACCATAAACCTTGTAGTTCTACCCTCGGTCAATGACACCATAACTTTGTTGCAAAAGCTATGATCATAGGATTGCGGAGAAGGATCTAATGCAAAGATGAATTTAGCAAGACGGGTTAGGAGCATTGCGTACGGGAGCACCATTTTGTCCATGCTTCTTACACTTTCCATTCTCTTAATCATGTAGTAAGCAAGGTTGAAGCGAGTCTCGGTCACTAGGCAATAGATCATGAAACTTAGACATGCGTTGGGGTGATCCTTGTTTCCTACTAGGCACAACACATTCTCCCTTACCACATTTTCCCATTTCCTATACAATGCGTACATCTCGGAGAGCTCCATTTGGAAAGGATCCCTATAGATCACTTTCGAATTCCTAGTGACCCTTGATGGGGATGCTCTTGGCATGAACACGGTGTCCCTCACCGTGGTTGCTTCCGGGATTAACATGTGATAGATTTCATGATGATCAACCATAGTGTGTATCTCTTCCAAAGACCACTCATTAGAATACATGCAAACACCTTGATATGGAACCCCTACTATTCTTCCAAACTCCACAAGCGAAAGAGTGTACTCATGCTCATTTATGATGAAGACAATTGAGATGGACCCATCATCATTTCTAACTATCCTCATTGTCTTGTAGAACTCGAGTACGAAAACCGGGCAAATTTGTTCGTTTATGTCCAATAAACAATCAAAGCCAATGGTCCCAAAAACTTGTCTTATGTCGGTGTTAGCAAGAAATGATGGTTCTACTACTCGACCTTCATGAAAAGTCTATTTTCGAGCATTTTAAAGGCTTTCCTATCTTCGGGCTAAGTCCATCTTTCCTATGGTACATTGGTATGTAATGAGCGGTATCTTGATAGTCTTGTTGTCGGTTACTTGGCATGATTGTTCCTAAACAACACAACCACAATGTGGTGTTAGTAGTGAATAGTAACCTAAAGGGTTTGATCACAATTTAGCTCAAATCATTTTCATTGAATTCAAGAAATGAGTTTAATTTGTATTAACAATGTTAATTCTTTGATTTGGATTATCTTAGAAAACAATGTGGTAACAAATTATGATAAACCCATTTGAACCCAACTTCTAAAAATGAAGAAATTGTAATCCTAGAAATCAAGGAATTAAATTAACAATGTAGTGAAGATTATACTTACACAAGAGATTGTTATGCTTGAAGGAAATGATCAAATTGCTCCGTGAACGATGGTTGGGTTTTGTTCGTGAGTCTTTGAAGGGAAAGTGATTGTGGAACTTCCACAGTGATCATTACTAACTATGATGTCTTCTGTTGCACGGATCCCGCGGATCCCACTCATTTGGGATCCGGCTAGGTCAAACTCAGGGATCCGGCATGACAGCAAAAATCAGTTTAAGCATTCCTTGATAACTTTGGTTTGGGAGTTCTAAAACGCCTAGAGTTTGATGTTTAAGCTCTATAACTTATGATTTAGGGGTTTTGACGGTTTAATACTAATCCTATTTGATGAGAATCCCTTTTTATGAATTATTCACAATTCTTGGGAAGTTTTTCAAAGATTATGATAAAATCCCATTTTATCATAATATAAGAAATTTCACATGGATATTTATTGACATAGGTAAAGTGTCAATAATCCTTTTGTGATGAATAATGATTGAGGCTATCGAATATCCGAGATATCATTATTATAGATTAGTAGTGTAGTCTATACAAATCAATCGAAGAATACTATTCTTGATGATGGCTTTCATATAGATAACTACTCAAGTAATTACAAATAGAGATTAATTTTACAACTAAGATTTTAACAATATTAAAACAAATGTAAATTATTAACGATCATACCTTTGCTAAATATTCTTTTTAAGGGAAGAAGTATTTAGAGAAAATTCTTTGTGATCTTCTTGTAATCTCCAGATCCATGTGTGAGAAAAACAATGCTAAACATTCTTTTCATGAAAATAAATATTTAGATAGTTTCTTCATGATCTTCTTGGTATGCCCAAATCCAAGTATGGAGAATTATTAACAAGAAAAGTATTAGAACATTCTATCATTGTCCAACAATAAACACTATAATGATTTTTTTAAACATGACTTGAAAAATCATTCTTTGTAGTTTTCAAACATACACGGATCGTATCAAGTTTTTAAAGTACAACATACTATAAGAAACTTGGTAACAAATCTCTGATGCCAATTGTGGAAAACTAGAAGGGGGGTTGAATAGTTTTACCAATTTAAAACTTCCTTTTAAAATATTTAGATCGACTTATGTCAATCTATTTAGATGTGTATGTTGGACGTTGATAGATAGATATATAAAAGTGTAATGAAAGATAAAGAGTAAGAAGCACATAACCACGACACGAGTATTTATAGTGGTTCGGCTACAAGGACACCTTCCTTGCCCTACTCCACTCCCCGAGTCACCTACTCGAGAGTTCGTAATCACTACACGACACCAACTCCTTATGGCGGAGAAGCCTTCACAATGTCGCCTACTCTTTTTCCGGTACTATGCTAACCATCGGGTTCTTTCACACCAAGGTAAACCATACCTACCACAACGTCGCCTACCCTTTATCCGGTACTAGGCTAAGTACCGAGTTCCATTACAATGGAGGAACTACTACCCAACACTACACAACACCTAATCCCAAAGGAGACCAACTCCTTATTACAACACCATCAAGGATATCAACATCCTTGAATATAAACAATCACTATATGTATAATGATGTACCTCATCGATTATACGACCTAGGCATTCTTTACTAATGCCACTTGATTTGTTTTCTAGGCATCCTTTACCAATGCCCTTGACACAACGCTTGGCACCTTTCACTAATGCCTTCGTCTTGACACCTTTTAGCATTCTTCACTAATGCTCTTGACACGGACGTTAAGCATCTTTCACTAATGCTTTCGTCTTGACTCTTTCGGCATCCTTCACTAATGCCTTCGACACAACACTTCTATGGAGAAAGAAAGAACTATCGACAAGAGAACCTTAGTAGTCTTGATGATGATGAAGCATGGCAACTCATGGACTTGAGCTTGCTTGACTTCAAGAAGTGGTGATCTCGCCTTTAAGAGGAACCTAGAGAATCACACAAAAACAAAAGACAAACTACATAGAAAGATTCCTTAGGATCAGTGGTTAGAAAGTTACAATACTTGGGGAAAGTATGTGTGAGAGTGGCAACCCAAAAGGAAGAAATGGCTCACTATTTATAGAGGAGAAATGCTTACTGTTCCCCGGATCCCACGGATCCCTCCCACAAGGGATCCGTCTAGTGTAAAACTAGGGATCCGTGGGACGCTCCTCTTTGCCCATGGGTATTTTGGTTATGGGTCATGGGTTGATCCATGGTTCTTTTATTAGATACAATGTATCTTATGAGTGCAATGCACCTAGTCAAATGGGTATGGGTCAATACCATGGGTTATAGTTTTTACCCATTCATAATACATATTAGTTATGTATATATATTTGCCCAATATGTAAACACTAGTTGTTGTACATATGTATTACTAAATCATAAAATCACTTATGTTTGTTTTAGTGTTTTATGTGAAAACGTAAGTGTGTTAGAAAACTATTGGCTCAAACTATTTACGTATTTTATTTGTTTCGTTAAAATGATTGTACGTTTGTTATCGAAAAAACATTAAAAGATCGTAAAATATAAATAAACGTTTTTACGGCTTATTTGTATTAACAAGGAGGTCTAGTAGAACTAGAAGTCAGCCTGTTAGATTTAATGACTTTGTTGTTGGTAGTAATGTGAAGTATGGTCTTGAGAAATATGTGTCTTATTCCAATTTGTCTAAAGTTAATATGTGTTTCTCTACTACTCTTAATAAGTCTTGTGAATCTAAGTCTCTTTCTGAGGCTATTCAAAATCCTATGTGGAAAGATGCTATGAATTCTAAAATGGAAGCTTTTCATAGGAATAACACCTATGAGCTGTGTGAATTACCTAATGGTAGGTTTGCCATTGGGTGCAAGTGGATTTGGAAAATCAAATTTAAGTCCTCTGGTGAGGTTGATAGATATAAAGCTAGACTTGTTGCTAATGGTTATAATCAGAGGGAAGGTATTGATTATGAGGAAACATTTAGTCCAGTTGTCAAAATGGTTACTGTTAGGTGTCTTATTGCTTTATCTGTTTCTAAAAATTGGCCTTTATTTCAACTGGATGTTAATAATGCTTTCTTATATGGTGACTTGTATGAAGATGTGTATATGCAGTTGCCTCCTAGCTATTATGATAAGAATGAAACTAGAGTGTGTATGTTGAATAAGTCTTTGTATGGGCTAAAACAAGCTCCTAGGCAATGGAATGAAAAACTTACCACTGCCTTGGTGGAAAATGGTTTTAAACAAAGTCTTAATGACTATTCTTTATACACTAAAGATTCTAATGGTATTTTCTTGGCATTATTGGTTTATGTGGATGACATTGTCATCACTGGTAATAATGTTAGTGAAATTGAGAAGTTTAAAAAGTTTCTAAATCCAAAATTTATGATTAAAGATCTTGGTCCACTTAAATATTTTCTGGGAATTGAAGTTTTAAATTGTGATTCTGGTCTTTGTCTTTCTCAAAGAAAATATTGTTTGGATTTATTACTTGAGTATGGGTTGATGGCTTGTAAGCGTGTTGCTACTCCTTTGCAGCAGAATGTGGTTTTGAGTCATGTTGAGACTGAGAATGATAAATTATTATCTAACATGACTGAGTATCAAAAGTTGGTTGGAAAGCTTATTTACTTATCTGTTACTAGGCCTGACATTTCTTATGCAGTTCATTGTCTAAGTCAGCATATGCATGCTCCTCTTAATTCTCATTTTACTGCTGCACTTAGAGTTTTGAGATACTTAAAACAGGCTCCTGGTACAGGTATTCAGTTTATGTATGGTAAAAAGCTTAATTTGTATGCTTATTCAGATGCAGATTGGGCTAAGTGTCCTGTTTCTAGGAAATCAATGTCTGGTTTTTGTGTTTACTTTTGCAATAATCTGATTTCCTGGAAAAGTAAAAAGCAAGCCACTATTTCTAGATCTTCTGCTGAATCTGAGTATAGATGTCTTGCATCTACTACTTCTGAGCTTATTTGGATTATAAAAGTTTTTAAGGATATGGGAATAGAGGATTTGTTGCCTGCAAGTTTGTTTTGTGATAGTAGTTCTGCTATTCAGATTGCTGCTAACCCAGTTTTTCATGAAAAAATCAAACATTTTGAAATTGATTTACATTTGGTTAGAGAGAAGGTAGCTTCAGGGGTCATTAGAACCTTGAAAGTTGCTTCTGCTAACAATGTTGCAGATATTTTTACTAAAGGGTTGAGTGTTTTCCAACACAAGCAGTTTTGTGATAAGCTTGGTCTGGTTGATTTGTTCAAGCCATGAGCTTGAGAGGGGGTGTTGAAATATCTAGTGTTTGTATGCAAGCTCATGTTTGACTTAAGTCAAAGGGCGTGTTCTACCAAGTTGGTCTAATGCTTGTATGTTTGGCCCTTGTTAGCAGGTTCTATTTACTTGAGGGGTTAAAGTGTATCTTGCTGCTATATAAGCTGGAGCCTAACCTTTTTGGCTGAATCTCTCTCATTATTTACTCACACTAAAGTTTCGCATTCTCTCTCAAGGTCTGGTATTGATAATCTGGGTTAACTCTGGTCATCTTGATCAGTTTCATAGTTTGATAGATATTGTTTGAGTGTTGTAGTGATGTTCTTTGTATTACAATCTTTGTAGTGAGATAAATAGGATCTTTCTGAAGGGAACTATCTTTGTTTTGTGTATTTGTTTGGTGAGCACACGCTTTGTGGACTCATCTTCTTGACTATTCAGTTAATAAAAGATTTCATTAAGAGATGGTTCACTGTGTGATTTGATTGTGTTGTGATTGTTTTTGAGATAAGATCTATTAGTTTAACACACTTTTTAACCCTTTTTGGAAAAACAAAGTCAAAGAATCAAAACCAAAATGAGTGCCACAAAGTGACAAGTGTATTGGATGCTATAGACACGGTCCTGGCCTATAAAAGATTCTTGACTACCTTTTATTCTAGGGCCACAATCTGGACGTAAACAAATGTAATACGAGTATCGAGAAAAAGAAATGATGTTTCTTGCTAATGGCATATACATGAAAAAGAAAATCAGTAAAGCTATGAAGAGACATGTAATCAACATACGTCATATATTTATGAGTAGACAAAGACTTTGGGCAAAACTCGAGTAGTTTATTGGAAGGGGCCATTTATGTCGGTGAATCAACTAGAGTTAAACAAAGAACAAAAAGATGATTATGCACTAATTTCGCGATACTTTCCAAGTACCAACACATAATATCAATTTAGACATTTGTAACCCTCTTGGACCAATAGGTAAATTGGTATACTTTCGAGCCTTTAACTAGTTTTTATGATCATCACTTTTACATTAGCATTACATTATCATTAAGTGCAATATTCCACATAGGAGTAGATTAGCGGGAACATCCTGACTCCAGGTGGCTTTTGGCACCAGCAATTTTTCATCCCACAAGGAATAGTTCCTAAGAACTCCTGGCTGTGGGCTAACTAAAGTGAAGACGAGCCAAGACTGGACTCCGATCTCTTATTCCACAAAGTCTCCAGGTGTGTGTGGGTTTTGCGGAGGTGGAGTGCATATATGAAGAAATGCCAACGACGATTGGACCCTGAGCAATTCGATTAAGACAAAGCGCTTCAACCATCGAACTAATCTTCATTGGTATCATTCAAGACAATATTAAATCCACCACTTTTTACCTTCTATGATCATCAATCACCATCAAACCAAAAACAAAAAAATAATTCATTTTATATAAACACATCTCAAAATATACCTTACAGTTTCATTCACATTCGCAAACCAAATAAATAACAATAAAAGCGCACAACTAATGGTGGGACAGACCACCACTATAGTGCAAAATCTAGAAGGTTGGCGCGTGGTGGTGCTTGGGTTTTATGGGTATCGCGCGTTAATGGTTGAGTATTGGTGATGAACCACCCACCATAAAAACCAGTCTTATGATTAGGCCCTTGCCACCTCACTTGTAAGCATTGAATACTCGTATTTATTATCACAAACTACATTGTTCATTATGCAATTCTAATATTTACTCTCAGACATGAGCTTATTCACGGTTTGAACTTGTAGTGACGCTAACAATTTGCTCAATATTGGTAGTATCCTTCCTCACTTGAAGTTTAGGCCAGTAGAAGATCTAAACACAATTCAATATTTCATCCCTGGATGGCCAATATCGAACTTCCACTTAAGGATAAGAGCACCTTCGAGTCAACGATTCAACATTTTGTGCATCCGTTCGAATCTTTTCGCATAAATATGAAAATTGAGCGATGTATATATTAATCATGCTTTTGAGAAAAATATAAAATGCTGATTTTGTTAGTCACTTGTTTTGATTTGACAAAGATATATGTTATTATCTTTGTGAAATGTGACTAAACGAGTTATGGGGTGTGTGGGATTGCTTTCAAAATGTGATTATTTGATTATCACGTTTTCAAAATGTGGATAATCAATTTATGGTGTTTGGCAAAATAACTCTAATAATCACTTATCTACGTTATACATTTTTCAAAACGTGATTTTGTGGCTGAATGTTGGTAGTTACTTTTTCAAAATGTGGTTTTTTTTCAAATGTTTCAAAAAGTGATAATCACATCCCAAACACCTCCTAACCAGTGGCGGAACCAGGAAATGAGGATGTGGGGGGCAAATTTTTTTTTGACAACAACAACAAAATGCGAAAGAAAAAACTAGAATCGTAATGATAAATCGAGTAGTTTTACTTTGAAATGATGGATTTATAAAGTTTTAGAGTGTTGAATGTTGGGTTTTAGTATGTTGGTGGGGGGCGATTTGAGTTTTGGTTGGGCGTTTTGAAAAAAGTCAAAATTATAAAAATTACACTAAATTTCAACTTTTTTGGTATTTGTGTATGCAAATGACTTGACCCCATTCTTATGAACTAGATCCGTCCCTGCTCCTAACTATCAGTTCACCAAAAGTTGTCGGCTTACTCTAATGTTTAGATTATTAAGAATATACTTTGAAAAATGAGAACTAAATATACATGCATATAAACCAACCTAAAATTTTATAGTGGGCTGTCTCTTGTTATTAGACACGCAATAAGCTATGGGTCACAGCAATAACACTCAAAAATTCCATTTTGCATGTGTCATGTTCGAGACATTATTTTTTTTTTAACAGAGATAATATTTCACTCCTCACATATGAAGGAGTGAAACGTATTTTATGTCTAAAAGTCATATTTGTTCAAAGAGAAAAAAATAAAGAAAATTCTAAGTTAGTTAGTCAAAGTCAGGCGAATTGCTTGCTAGTTGCATTGCATCATAGATGGAATCAAGATTGTTTTTATATTATAAAAATAAAAAATAAAATGTAAGAAATAAATACAAAGTTTGTTAAGTAAAAAAAATTTAAAAGACAAAATTTACTAAATAAATACTGATAAAAACTATTTTGTATTTGTACTATTAATAAAAGAGGTAAAGATGAGCCAAGAGTAAAAGTAAGCCGGATAATATACATAACACCTAAAATATTTTGTTTTGCAATATACTAAGTACATTTCAACCGATTTTTTATATTTAATAAACTAATACAGTAATACTTATGGATTCCTTAAATACACACGTAATACTAATAGCAAATTCTTTTACGATCATCATCCATTGATAATTAAGTAAATAATAATAATAATCTTCAAGACACATCTTCTTTGCATGTCCTGTGGCGAAAGATATTTACCGTAAGATTGCTTCTTGGTGGGATTACAACGTCTCAGAGGTTACCTCGTATGAAGATTGGGAAGTTTGGTTATCGAGTTTACAGCTTTCTTCCAAACGTAAACAAGTGCCGGAAGGCGTCTTCTATACTGCTTGCTGGATTATTTGGACCTATTGAAACACTTTGCCTTTTGACTATAGCAAACCTTCCAAAGCAACTCTTTTCGATGACATAGTAACTCGTTCTTTTCATTGATGTAAACATAGAGGTAGTTCCAATTTGAGTTGGGTAGATTGGTTATAAAAAAAAACCTTCTCTTGTAAACATGTAATACGTGTTTGTTTAACTTTTTGCTAGTTCTTTTAATAAAATTAGCCGTTCAAAAAAATAATAATAAAAATAATCCGGTAGTGCAAATAAGATTAATATTAGAGATGTATGATCAATTCAAAGTAACTTTGGCGATGAGGTTGAACCACTAATTATTTAGTTGTTACGCTTTTGTATTTCTGATATGTGTACGGTGTAAATAAAGTCAAATAGTAGTTAGATGTGATTTCGTTTGGTATACTATCTTGTAAATCGTCAATAACCTGATCATTATCTAGTTTGCAAGACGCGGAATTGAAGAAACCTTAGTTACTTTTGTTGAACTTTATCATACTAGATATTTTCATTTAAAGAAAAAGTTTAAGTTAGTGTATTATGAACAAGTTAGCAAAAAGCTAAAGGGATAAAGAACCATATTACAAAATTTTGCAAGAAGCAAACATTATAGAGCAACGAACTTCTGAGTTAAAAGACTAGTGATGGCTATTTTCTATCAATATGCATTGCAAGTTTGCAACAAGAATGACCATTGTTTCGATGTCATACTCTAACATCACATACATAAAATTGACTGACCCAATAACTTTGAATCGCGTAAAAGAACACAACTTCAAATATTTATCCACGATTTTACTTTTACTGACATGTAATAACTAGATAACTTGTAACCTAACGCTATTCATGTAATGTGAGATGTTATTTTCTGCTCTCGTTTTGCGAACAACAACAACAACACACCTAATTCCGTCGAGATGGAGCATGTATCTCGTCTTGTCTTGCGAATGGCAAACCTTCTATTTTGCGAACTAGTAAACACGTATTGCGTGGTCCTAAAATTTAGATTGAAATATTCAAACACAAACCCAAGTTGGAATTTGATCAATTATATTATCTTCCACGTGGCATAATACTATAGGTTATATCATTTACAGCATTAAGGTGACCTTCCTCATCCTTTCCTGCAGTTAATTTTACGAAGTTTCAGGAAATCAAATGTTCAGTTTTTCGCGATAATTTGAGCAGCCAAGACGATATATTGGACAAAAGGAGAACCATTGGGCCCACTGGGCAACCCAATGTTGATTAGATTCCGTAAAACAATCTCCAAAAAACACCTCCCCCGGGACATATTCATTTGATATAGCTTTTCGTGTCGATCAAATATGCCCTCTTAGTTAAAAAAATAGTTAAGTAGAGATAATACTTAATAATTTAACTACGATGTGTTATCACGATGATTAATTAGATGGCTTAAGTCATTATTTTCATGGTTAGAACTAAAAGAACTCAAAAAGAAAGAAGTATCATTTTTCATTCTTTGTATCTAATCAACTGTTTTTTTTGTTTGGCGAAAACGTCGCAGGCGCAAAGCGTGGTAGGCCGACGCCTTATAGTATAGGTCGGATGTTTCCGTGAGCAGTAAGCAACATATCCACCTTTATTTTGGGAAAGCTTGGTGGCCGCGAGTGAATTCTTTCAAGGCAAAGAGCGGCCTGATTCAGCATTGTTGTCTACTCTGATCAGGTCGAGGTGGTTCCACTTCATCCATATAACCTTAAGCGGCATAGGAGGGAGTAGAGACAATGGATCTAATTTCCCTAGCATTATCCTATCGACCCATACCCTTCTCGACCGAAGCCATTAGTAGCTTTATTTATTTAGTTAGTTATTTTTAAAGAATAAGGCTCCTAAATCAGCGCAAGAAAAAATCCGCAAGCAGGAGAACTGTACTAACCTGCCATCGGTTGCTTTATCAGGGCTCCGCAAGAGAAGAAAGAAGGCACGGGTCCAATGTGGGGCCTCGTTTTACCTGTCCAGAATTGACGTGGTGAATATGTACCCGGGCCCTGTACACACCGCCCGTCACACCCTGGAGGCCATTCTTCTTGCTTGCGAGAAGGCTTTCTTGTGTTCTTGCTTAGCTTATTTCAAAGGGGAGCCAGTGGACCAATAAGCTAGTTGTCCCAACCAATACATCTGCTTTTCTTCGCCCGAAACCTAAAAAGTTGGCTTTGCCGACACAACATTAGGGTCATCCCCTTCATTCTATATTGACCCCGACACGGGCTGGCTTTTGGGCTTGGTCCCACCGTCTCACGACCGGTGGCTTTGTCGTGATGGTGGGAATTATCCCGTTCCCTGGCCAAAGACTTGGTTGGATGTGGGATCTTTTCCACAAGGAGCGGCATCATAAATGATTAATAAAAAATGTTATTATACATAATTGTATAGATTAATTTCGCTATAAACATTATTTAATACTTAATTTAGAAAAATATTGATTGCTTAAGTATCTTAATTAGTTTAAACAAGGAAGACAACTTGAAATCACATATACCCCGTAGTTGTAATGTAAAGTGAAAGCTTAACTACACATATGTTGTATAATCATCATCAACAAACAAAGGAAACATATTTCTTCTTTCGTCGCAAATTAATTGTTCATGTTTACTTTTTGAATCTACTAATTTAATTATCCACTATTAAAGATAAATATGAAAGTTTGATCAAGTTTAATATATTAACCTTATTTTAAATTAACATTACAAATTTTAAAAATAACATTAATTATTGAGAAAATATTATAACCATAAAAGTTTTACAAAAAAAAAAGTTTACACAATAATGTGTCATGTACTCATGTAAGTTGTGACATTCTCTCTCTTCCTTTTAAATTATTTCTCTTCATTCATCAATTGACACATTATTGTGTGAATTTATTTTTTTGTAAAACTTAGGGTGCTTTGGTTCACAGAATGCTTTTGAAGAAATTGTAATTTTTGGAATGAATTGTAATTTGAATGAATTATAATTGAAATAATTAGAATGTATTGTAATTGTAATGTGTTGTAATTGTAATTGATGAAATCATCGTTATATTTAGTTGACTTGCAACGTGATGTAATTGAGAAAAACATTAATAATAATAATAATAATAATAATAATAATAATAATAATAATAATAATAATAATAATAGTAAATAATAATAATATAATAAATAATAATAATATAATTATATAATACTAATAATAAATAATATTAATTAATAATTATAATTAATATTATTTAATAATAACGATAATAATAAAAATAATAATAATAATAATAATAAATATTATTTAATAATAAATAATAATAATATAATACTAATAAATAATAATAATAATAATAATAATAATAAATAATATTATTTAATAATAATAATATAATAATATTAATAAATAATATTACTTATTATTATTAATAATAATAATAATAATAATAATAATAATAATAATAATAATAATATTATAATACTGAATAATAATGATAATAGAAGATAATAATAATAATGAATAATAATATTTAATAACAATAACAATAATAATAATAATAATAATAATAATAATATTTAGTAATAATAATAATAATAAATATAATAATAATAATAACAATTTTTAAAATATAATAATAAATAAAAATTATAAATTTAATATAAAAATAATTATTACAAATGTAATTGTATATTTAGATAAAGATAAATACTGATATTTAACTGGTAAAAATCTGAATTACAACGTAATTCAACACATTTCATCAAGTTTGCTATGTAATCTGAATTACATTACTAGACGTAATTAGTTGTAATCCAATTACATTTTCATGCAAACCAAACACCCAATGTAATGTAATCTGGATTACAATTCCATCAATCCTGCCAACCAAACAGAATTGTAATGTAATTCAGATTACAATTACAACAGATTACATCGAATTCCACCGAACCAAACAGCCCCTTAGAGCCTTAGGTGTGGTGCCCTAAGGTTAAACCTTAACATTTTTCACGTCAACGCCACATCAGCTTTAACATTTCACCTTAACTTAACAAAAAAACACTCTTTATCATAACTTACCCAAGTTAAACCTTAACTCAAAAAATTTCAAATTCAACCCATAAACTAAAATAAACACTTCATTTATTAAAAAACATATCATTAATTCTTAAACATATTACAATACGAAATATAAAATAACTAAAAAAAATTACAACGAAAAAAAATAAATAACGAAACATAGCAAATACTTATTTATCGTCGTCGCTCTCTTGTTGTTGTCGTTCAAGATGGTTCTGCCAAACATGCTCCATAAGGTCTATTTGGAGCTGAGTATGCGTTTCTCGGTCTCGTATTTCTTTTGCCTTGCAACGGTGAGTATCACATCTTTCGACCCACCTTTGTTTCCTCATACGTGCTGACAGATCCACCCACATTTCGTTATAGTCACATAATGCAATTTTTTGATCTTTTAAAATCATGTTATGCAAAATAATGCAAGAATACATGATTCTACGATCTTGACAATTTCCATTTGACGTCTTGGGTTGTTGTAGTATACCCCAACGTCCTTGAAGCACACCAAAAGCACGTTCAACATCCTTTTGGGCACTTTCTTGTTTCCTTTTAAAATAAGTATGTTTTTCGTCAGTTGTTGACGAGAAGGATTTGACGAAAGTTGCCCACTGTGGGTAAATTCCGTAAGCCAAGTAATACCCTTGTTCATACCTAGTTCCATTAACCATATAAGGGTCTCTTGGGGTAATGTCATCAAGAATGTCGTCGAATAACGGAGAGTTGTCTAAAACATTAATATCGTTATTCGCCCCCGTCATCCCAAAAAATGCATGCCAAATCCATAAATCTTGAGAAGCAACAACTTTAAGCATGGGTATTTTTTATCACCCCTACCAAATTGCCCTTGCCAAGCCACCGGACAATTTCTTCATTCCCAGTGCATACAATCAATGCTACCAAGCATTCTCGGAAAACCATGACACTCTTCATGTCGTTGATAAATATTTTGAATGTCGGCACATGTTGGTTTTCTTAAATACTCCGACATAAAAAATCAATAATGCATTTGTTAAAATTGTCAAGACAATCACGCGAAGTATGCTCACCCATTTTCAAATATTCATCAAACGCATCGGGTGAGGTGCAGTATGCCAATTGGCGTATGGCAGACGTACACTTCATAAGAACACTTAAACTCATTCGACCTGTACAATCGGGTGATTGGCTAAAGAATTTAAAATGATCGGAATATTTTCGGAGTATAAGATTCAATACCTTCGACTATTTGCGAAATAGTTTCCTACTCATCTGAAATCTTCTTGAAAATTCGGTTCGAATACTTACAACCTTGAATGAAATAGTCGTTCTGTAAACGTTCTTCCGCAAGCTCACCTTCACGATATACATGGGTACAAGTTAAGCGAGGTTGAGATGCTTCTTGTTCCAACTGCTGGCGATACTCGTGATGCGGGCATCATAAATTCAAGTCGGTTTAAGTCATCAACGTCGACCATTCTTTGAGTAATTCGTCAATTTGATTCGGATCCATTGTGAATGAACAATGTTTTTTTTTTAGAGAGAAGTATATAAACTTGAATTTGAATTATGGAAGTGTGGAAAAAATTGTGTGTTATTTGAGTATTTATAGTGATAAAAATGGTTTTGATTTTTTTAACATTATAGCCGTTTAAAACCAAAGGGGGGGGGGGTGGGGGGTAAATGATTTTTATACCCAACGGCTATAATAGCCCTTTGGGTGGTTTTGATTTTTTTTTACTTGTTTCAGCCTTAACGTGGCGTTAAGCCATTAACATGCCTTTGTTAACGTAGCCTTAACGCGAACCACGACGTGGTTAACGCAGCTTAATCTCTTTTTAACTGTTAACATACCGATCGCTTTTATATGATTGTAACATTTTTTTTAATTAATTAGTTTAGGATAAAATTATCATTTTGTACAAAAGTTAAATAAAGAAAACATATAATAATTATTTTGTTTTTTTTGTTTTTTTAACTTGTGTTTGCTTTTTTTATGAGAAAACAATTATTTTAAAACGCAAGGAGGAAGAGATAAAGGTGTTTAAAACGTGCATTTCTTTTGCACAAATGGAAAAAGAAATCGTTGCATCTTTTTAAGATGGAAACGTGCATATTAGGCTTAATATTCTTTTGGAAAAATTGGATTGCATTTATTTGGATGTCATCCATACAAAATCTCCTAATCAAATGGAAAAAGGTAATTTGTCTTCTTTGAAGCAGTTAATATTACGGGTAGGTTGCTACTATATATATGTCAGCTACATGATTGTCACAAACTTTATGTTCACTTTCTTAATACTTGTAACAATAGTTTTTTGTTTTGGTGCAATTACATATATATATATATATATATATATCTTTCTAAAAGTTTAAAATTGCATATATATATCCAACTAAAATTATTAATTGCATATATATTTTTAAAAAAATTTAAATATATCATATATATCCAACTTACTATTTTTTACATATATAAATCCTTAAGATACATGATAATTATATATTAAATGTAAAATGTTTATTATAGCCTTATTCTTATATGAGGTGAGATCCATGACAAACAAAGAAAATCAAAAGAACAAATAAGCACATCCTAGCCTTTCATTTTATTTTCATCCAATGGTAGAGATCAAACCAAAAAATAACAAAGAAAGAGCAAAATTGTCATTCTAACTCATTTAATAAAAAAAAAAACACACTTTCCACAATTTTTTAAAAAACAACATATCTTGTAAACGGTAAATCTTTAAGCTACGAAAAATACATCATCGCGACGAGAATTAAATCATCTTTCTATATATATGCACTTTTATATACTTTCGACGAACTTTTTTTCAAAATTTTCGTCCAGAAAAATAACACGTGATTCATAAAAAAATCAAATGTGATTTGTTATTTTTTTTAAAATCACAAGTGATTTGTAAAAATGAGTAAATCACACATGATTCTGTTTTTTGTAATGATTCGTGTATAAATCACATGTAATTTGTAGAATTACTTGTGATTTGTTATTTTAAAAATCATGTGCGATTTTATAAATAAAAAAATCACATGTGATTTTACAAGTCACATTCGATTTTTAGAATAATAAATCACATGAGATCTTTAATTTCAAATCAACTCATTCTTTCATTTTATAAAACAAATTCCAGAAACCATAGGATTTTTTTTTTTTTTTTTTTTTTTTTTGGTATGAAAAATGTAAATTGCGTGTGATTCAGTTCTAATATAAAAATGAGTAAAATACATGTGACTCACTTTAAAAAAATAATTTAAGCTAAAATCACATGTGATTTTCAGTAAATCACATGTGATTCACTTTCAAAAAAATAATTTAAAGTAAAATCACATGTGATTGCGATAAATCACATGTGATTAGGCATATAACTAAATTTACTAATTAGTCATGTGAATCAATACTCTAACCGATATGCAATGGTAATAAATTAATATAGGTTACATTTGTTAATAAGAAAATTAACATCTATAATCCAACTGTTCACTATCACTATCATGAATAATAAAAAATTAAACCTACATTTCTATCTATTCATCTTCTATCTATTTTTGCCACTAAATTGAGGACTTTAAAGTTATCTACAAAATTTACAGAAATAAATAAGTAAATAAATTAGTAATAAATAAAACACACATATAAAAACTTTTGAACATCGACTTCCTCCACGTTGAAGCCACCACAACGGTCACAAAACCATTACCATCAAACACCAAACCCTCACCATAAATTACTAATTACCGTGTGTGACTTTATTTACTAACCACAACCACAAACACTACAACGACAACGGTTAATTACTACGGCTGGTTACAACAACCACCGTCGCAACAACATTTGGGATCTGTTGGTCAAGAACGGTTTAGAGGTGCGGTTGGGACTCTTGTTGCTTATGATGTCAACAGGCGACAACCGTTTGATAGTGTTGGCAGATGGTGTTTCCGGTCACGGATCTTGCATTTGATCTTCTAATTTCATATTCTAATTTGATATTCTAATTTGGGATCTTGCATTTGATCTTCTAAACAACATTTGGGATACGAAATTTGATACTGTTTTCCGGTCACGGATCTTGCATTTGATCTTCGTGGTCAAACAACTGATTTGCAAAATTAGAATATGAAATTTTTGGTGAGAAGATGAAAATTGAGAAGATGATGTTTGGTGAGAGAGAAAGAGAAAAAAAAAGAGAGATAGAGAAAGAATGTGTGTAAAAAAGTGTGAGATGATAGATGAGTGTGGAAAGGTGGTGTATTAGGTAGGTTGGATAATTACAATTTTTCCCCTCCAGCTAAGTTAAAATGACGGGGTGTAAATAAATGTCGCTTGTCGGATGAAAGTGAAGTTAATGGCTGAGATTAGACGATTTGATCTTTAGATATTTTTTGTTCTGCATTGATCTGTTGTCATTCTTATATTAAGAAGCTAACTGTGTTCATGAGCTTTATTAGTTCCCACCCCACAATAGAACCTTCGTAAGGCTTTGTGTTCTTTCACTGTCTCCTCTAATAGTAAACAACGAGGAATTTAACCTGCGCTTTGCTGCGGGTAGTTTTGCTAAAGAAGTATTGGAGCCGCACTCTGGCAACCTATAGTTTGATACTCTACTCATATATGAGTGTATTCGTTGCGGTTTGTTTGTGTCAATGAGATTATAATTTGCACTATACTTTTGTTGGAATCACTCCTAAACAATATTTCAAGTATTTATATTTCATATGTAATAGGTAGCTTTATTATGGCCTTTATGTTTGTTTAAGGTCAAGCTTATGTAGAAGGCCCATAAGCTTGATCCAAGCCCAATAAGGAATAGGGAAGGAGAGGGAGTGTTGCCCTAGCTCCTTGCCTATATAAACTATTGTAAACCCTCATTTGAGGGTTGGTTGTTCAAGTTATTCTCTTTCACTCACTCCTTTCCTTAACCGTATTATTGCTTATGCGCGTGTGTGTGTGTTTAGCTTGTTCATCCGCCTTATCTCTTCTCTTATAAGCTTGTGTTGTAAAACTTGTGACCTAACAGTGGTATCAATCGTCAAATAGTTGGGTGTACTCGTTTGTTTTTTGAAGTTTTGGTTTTGGATCTTACGCGTAGAGATAACGCAATCTTTGGTTATCTTAAAAACTCATTTTTTACACTTTTTAATCCAAGATTCTTGTACTTTCAATGTTTTGAGGTGTTAAAATACTTGTTTTGGCAAAAGTTTCAAACTTCTGGCGTGGTTCGTTTTAAGCTTGTTTTTGTTCGTGGGTGTCGTTCTCGCGTAACCCGTTTAGCGATTTTGGTACATCAAAATTCACACTTTTGTGTTCTTTTGTACTATTGAAGCTATTCCATAACAAAAAGCGGTTTAGAAACACATTTGGGCGAATCAAAGTTACGAGTAATCCTACGCGTATCAAAACCCTAAAATTACGCGTAAGATTGTTCCTTGGTTTAATCTTCAATTTTACGGTTTAATCCGTGTTTTCTTACTTGGATAAGTCTCGAAAATCGTCGACTTTGGATATCTTTTGCCTTTGTGAAGTGTAAAAGATCATTTGAGCAAAAACCCTAAAATTACGCATAAGCATAAGCTTACGCGTAGAATTCCTACGCATAAGATTCACTTTACGCGTAAACTACGGTCTCGCATAAGGTAATCCCTCGCCTCGTTTCTCGCCTAACTTTTGTCTCGCTCAACTTTAGTGTTTTCCCTACTTACGCGTAAGCTAAAATCTCGTAACTCCTCATTGTTACGGCGTAACTTTTGGTGTTTTACGCATAAGTGCTACACGGTTCTTGTCTTTTCTCGCCTAAGGATACTTCATCAACAAAGGTTCATTCGACTACAAAGATCCATCTTTACCACGGGTTTATCATCATGTCTCAACCACCATACTCTAACTATTTCCCTCGCACTTATAATCATCAACAACAACAACAATTAACTCCACAACATCAACAATGGAATCAACAACAAGCTATTTATCAACAACAATTTAATCGACAACATACTCCACAACTTGGTGCAATTCCACAACCACAAATGGTTCAACCACAACCAAGCCTTCAAGTTCAACCCTACACAACCGATTTCAATCAACATCCATCACGGACCACTATGAAGGAACCCACTTGGTTTGCTAAGATGTGTGAAGCTTTAAGCGACCAACAATCAATTCATGAAGTGGATCACTGATAGACCTCCAATGCTCACTCCGAAACTACGATCAATGGGTGATAAGGTTCTTTAGGTTACGTGATCGAAGAAGCCACATGGAAAGTTCTTAAAGAAGGTTATCTTGGAAGGTCCATTTGAGATGCCTCTTGTCATTGTGCCCGGAGATCAAACATTTGTTCCACGAGATGAACAAACCAACATTGATACGGTTGCGGATCTTAATGCTACGAACTTCTACACTATGAAGTCGATGAACTTGCAATGGAATACATCCTCTTAGGATTACCAAACCCAATTCTTCGTAGTGTTGATGCTCAAAAGATCGCACAAAAATGTGGGAACATATTCGTCTTCTTATGGAAGGATCTCAGACTCAATCGGGAGGATTTGAAATCCAAAATTTACTTGGCTTATGAACACTTCATGATTGAACACGGAGAGACACTAGAGTCCTATCATCATCGATTTTCGAGATATCATCAATGATTTGGATAAACATAACATCATTATGCCAAGAATTGCGGTGAATACTAAGTTCTGAGTAGTCTTGGTCCATAATGGGAGAAGTATGTCATTTTTCTCCGTCGGCGAAGAATATGCATCATTCTACTTATGGATTGTTGTACGATTACTTGAAGCCTCATGAAAAGGAAGTTGATCGGGAAAGGATTCTCCGTGCTCAAATTGCTAAACAATCGCAACCGGACAATCAACAACTTGCCTTGTATGCTCAATGAATTATCCTCTCGACCAAAGAACTCAACCAATCGCTTCAAACACACCTTCACAATCACAACCTCAAAAAATCAATTGGTTCCATACGGCAACAATGCTCAAGCATATGTCGATGAAGCGGCGAGAAACAGATCCGTTGAAGCATTGCAACAAGGATTTGTGATGATTGCTAATGCTTTTGGCGTTACACCAACAAATCCAACAATCGTATTCGTTCCTCATCTAACACACGGACTCAAGTTGTAAACAATGGACGTGTTGAAGTTCGAATCGTGATTATGGTCGTCGGATGGGCGGTGGTCAAGGGTTTAATGTTGTGGGTGAACACCAACGAGCTCAAGTGGTGGAGCAGGAAATGCTCGAAATCGGTTAAATGGTATTAGATGCTACAAGCGCAATGAGAAGGACACACAGCTAATGCATGCCCAAAGCCAAGGACTAGGGGCGGTGCTTATTTCAAAGAGGCCTTACTTCGGCTCTTAAGGATGAAGTGGTGGATCTCTTACGGACAAAAACGAGCTTTATGGCGGATCGCAGACTCGAGATGATGATATGGAGGACTTGCGGTGAATCATTTGTTATGTTGATGGCTAATATGCATGAGTCGCACATGGTGATCTGAGCCCGGTGTAT
The DNA here is from genome assembly GCA_022545495.1 of Chrysanthemum lavandulifolium. Taxonomy (NCBI): domain Eukaryota; kingdom Viridiplantae; phylum Streptophyta; class Magnoliopsida; order Asterales; family Asteraceae; genus Chrysanthemum; species Chrysanthemum lavandulifolium. Next base: position 87,756,948 of record CM040246.1, read on the forward strand.
GACACCGATGGCTTGTCTCGGTACCGAACAAACCATCATCATATCTCGAACTAATATCTCCGCCAATATCTCGAATCCGGCACGGATCGGTCGCTCAAAATGAGTCTTCTACATCTTCTTCTCGATGATTTTCAAGTTAACCACAGTAGTTACATTTGACGATCAAGATGACCTTATGGTCTCCTTTGATAATCAAATTGACTCAGTGGTCGTGCCGAGGATCTAAAGAATGATCATGTTGAGACTCACGTTGAACAAGATGATCTGTTGCCTCATCCGGATTTTGCTCGGTTAATTCAAGACCATAAAATCAAAATGGAGGAATGCTATGCATTAAATCAATCCTTAAAAATAAAATGCACTGTTAACCAAGGATTTTGAATGTTTACAAATGCAACTCAATTTTTCAAAACTCAAGAAAACCGTGAAAAAGGTTTTGAAGCCGCTTTGCAAAATCTCATCAAAACGAAAAATATTTAGAGAGCGGATCGTGATCTAGCCGCCTCGAAGAATGCTTTGTTGTCGATTTAGAACAAGCAAACACGAACATAAAAAGCAAATTAACGCTCTCACCTTGGAAAATAAAAATCTAAAATTTGAAATGTTAAATTGTCAAAACAGTTCTCCGCGTACAAAAGCATTCAACGAATCGGGTAGATGACCTTCTTGACGAAATTCTCGACTTGCAAAACAAACTTAAAGAGTTTAAAGCATTGTTTACAAACATGGTGAATCCGTAATGACTATTGAAAAGTTTACCTTAAAACCCAATCAAAAGGATATGGAAAAATCTAGGCGATTACAAACCAAAGCTTTCACTAAAACATTCAAACCAACTCACGAAGTTCCGGTCGAGAATAAAAATTGATAATCTTGTCATGAGTGTTGTTTAATATCATCGTCAAGAGGAATTAGATGCGTAAGGCGAGTCGATCAAAATTAAAAATGTTGTTTACAACAAACCTTTTAATTATAAAAGCGGTCACTTTCGTCACTGCCAACGGATTCTTCTAACACACCAAGGGTTATCATCAAAACACAGAGTCTTCTATTGTTAATCCCAAAATGCAGTCTTTGCACAAACTTATGGTCCTTTACCTTCCATTAGCGATAAACTCACAACTTTGAAAATCGAAAAATTCTTGATATTTTGACATTTTCATGGTCGACCTCAAAATTTTACAACATGAGATAGAATATCGATCCGAAATCAAAGTTGAACATTTTCAATCGCCTGCAGCGCGAGAACAAAGAGACATTTTTGGAAAAATCTTTTACCTAATGTTAAAACTTGAAAAGTTGCGCAAATGCACAGGAAAAGGATTTTCATAAGGAACTTGGGGTAATGAAAACGTTTTCGAGAAAACGAAACATCTATTACTAACACTAAGCATAAAAGAAACTGTTGAGAAAAGATGTTGATCGACTCTTGGAAGATGTTATCATCTTGATATCCATAATGTTGTGCTATTCTATTCGTTGCCATATGCATCGATCATATCTCTGCGATATTGTTGAAACTGTTATTCTTGTTGAGAACACCGATAATGTGCTTCGGATCGAGTCTTTAAAAGGCGAAAATAAGCGATTACACACGAAATTAACAATGCAAAACGTCGTCTTCATTGGTGTGAAAAGATATTCACAACCATCAACTTAGTTTTCAAAGAAAATCGCTCAATTGAGTGCACAATCTTGATCCTAAAATTGAGCAAGCTGGATGACCAAAGCGTGTCTTTGAAAAGTCAAATCTCAAAATATGAACAAGAACTTTTAAAAGTTAAGCAGAATATGGTGTCATATTTGATTTACTCAAAAGACTCGACTTGAAGCATCTAATGAACTTGATCACTATCTTGTTCACACTAGTGAAGTCATGAATTTTCTTTGGTAATATTAGTTACGAAAATCAAGATCGATTCACACCATCTCTAAGTTACGGAAATGTTAGGAAAGTATGAACAACTTCCGCCTCTTGTGATTAAGAGATTAGCACCATCACACTTAGTAATCGTGAACCTAGAATTCCCTACCAAATCACAAGTTGCTAATGTGTTTCCTCTCTGAAAGCAGGAATAGTTGCATCTTTTCCAAACGTCGCACTTCACGACCTAGGAGCACTCAATCGGCGAATAGGAAGTTGCGACCTAAGAAAAGATCAATAAGGAATGCTAAAGTGAAGAACACCCTAGGACTACGAATAAAAATCATGTTGCCTCCACTATAGATGTTACGTGCGGAAAATGTAATAGACATAGTGATGTAACAAATGCTAAACCGTTAAGCACTTTTGATATTCATCGATGCACCTTGTGGTATTTGTCAAAAGAGTATGAATTCTGATTGTCATGACAAATGTGTTGCTAAAGCTATAATCTCTAGATTACGGAATCCTAAGAATCGGAATATGTTGGAATCACTCCTAAACAGTATTTCAAGTATTTATATTTCATATGTAATAGGTAGCTTTATTATGGCCTTTATGTTTGTTTAAGGTCCAACTTATGTAGAAGGCCCATAAGCTGAGGCCCAAGCCCAATAAGGAATAGGGAAGGAGAGGGAGTGTTGCCCTAGCTCCTTGCCTATATAAACTATTGTAAACCCTCATTTGATGGTTGGTTGTTCAAGTTTTCTTTTCACATACTCTCTTTGCCTTAACCGTATTTAGTATTACGTGTGTGTGTGTGTGATAACTTGTTCATCCGCCTTATCTCTTCTCTTATAAGCTTGTGTTGTAAAACTAGTGACCTAACAGTGGTATCAATCGCCAAATAGTTGGGTGTACTCGTTTGTTTTTGAAGTTTTGGTTTTGCATCTTACGCGTAGAGATAACGCTATCTTTGGTTATCTTAAAAACTCGTTTTTTACACTTTTAATCCAAGATTCTTGTACTTTCAATGTTTTGAGGTGTTAAACTATTGGTTTTGGCAAAAGTTTCAAACTTTACGCGTGGTTCGTTTTTAAGCTTGTTTTGTTCGTGGGTGTCGTTCTACAGCGTAACCCGTTTAGTCGCTTTTGGTACATCAAAATTCACACTTTTGTGTTCTTTTGGTACTATTGAAGCTATTCCATAACAAAAAGCGGTTTAGAAACACATTTGGGCAGAATCAAAGTTACGAGTAATCCCTGGCGTATCAAAACCCTAATATTACGCGTAAGATTGTTCCTTGGTTTGATCTTCAATTTTACGGTTTAATCCGTGTTTTCTTACTTGGATAAGTGCGAAAATCGTCGACTTTGGATATCTTTTGCCTTTGTGAAGTGTAAAAGATCACTTGAGATAAAACCCTAAACTTACGCTTAAGCATAAAGCTTACGCGTGAAAATCTTACGCTTAAGATTCATCTTACGCGTGACCTAGTCCCACGCATAAGGTAATCCTCGCCTAACTTTCTCGCCTAACTTCTGTTTACGCATAACTTTGGTCTTTTTCACCTTCGCGTAAGCTAAATTCTCTGCGTAACTATTCTTGTTACGCGTAACTTTTGGTGTTTTTACGCATAAGTGCTACTTGGTTCTTGTCTTTCCTCGCCTAAGGACACTTCATCAACAAAGGTTCATTCGACTACAAAGATCCATTTTTACCACACAAGTTTATCATCATGTCTCAACCACCATACTCTAACTATTTCCCTCACACTTATAATCATCAACAACAACAACAATTAACTCCACAACATCAACAATGGAATCAACAACAAGCCATTTATCAACAACAATTTAATCAGCAACATACTCCACAACTTGGTGCAATTCCACAACCACAAATGGTTCAACCACAATCAAGCATTCAAATTCAACCCTACACAACCGATTTCAATCAACATCCATCACGAAGCACTATGAAGGAACCCACTTGCTTTTCAAAGATGTGTGAAGCTTTAAGCAGCCAACAATCAATTCATGAAGTCGGATCACTGATAGACCTCCAATGCTCACTCCGAAACTACGATCAATGGGTGATAAGGTTCTTTAGGTTACGTGATCCGAAGAAGCCACATGGAAAGTTCTTAAAGAAGGTTATCTTGGAAGGTCCATTTGAGATGCCTACCGTCATTGTGCCGGGAGATCCAACTGCTTGTTCCACCAAGAGATGAACAAACCAACATTGCTCTTTTTGCGATTTAAATCCTCTGAACTTCTACACTATGAAGGCGATGAACTTGCAATGGAATACATCCTCTTAGGATTACCAAACCCAATTCTTCGTAGTGTTGATGCTCAAAAGACCGCACAAAAATGTGGGATCATATTCGTCTTCTTATGGAAGGACGGTACTCAATCGGGAGGATTTGGAACCAAAATTTACTTGGCTTATGAACACTTCATGATTGAACTTGGAGAGACACTCGAGTCATATCATCATCGATTTTCGGACATCATCAATGATTTAGATAAACACAACATCATCATGCCAAGAATTGCGGTGAATACTAAGTTCTGAGTAGTCTTGGTCGAATGGGAGAAGTATGTCATTTTTCTCCGTCGGCGAAGAATATGCATCATTCTACTTATGGATTGTTGTACGATTACTTGAAGCCTCATGAGAAGGAAGTTGATCGGGAAAGGATTCTCCGTGCTCAAATTGCTAAACAATCAACCGGACAATCAACAACTTGCCTTATATGCTCAGCGAATTATCCTCTCGACCAAAGAACTCGACCAACTGCTTCCAACACACCTTCACAAAGAACAACCTCAACCTCAACAAAATCAATTGGTTCCATACAACAACAAAGCTCAAGCATATGTCGGTGAAGCTCCGAGGAAACAGATCCGTTCGAAGCATTGCAACAAGGATTTGTGATGATTGCTAATGCTTTTGGCGTTACACCAACAAATCCAACAATCGTATTCGTTCCTCATCTAACACACGGACTCAAGCTGTTGTGAACAATGAGCGTGTTGAAGTTCGAATCGTGATTATGGTCGTCGGATGGGCGGTGGTCAAGGGTTTAATCTTGTGGGTAGGAATAACAACGAGCTCAAGTGGTGGAGCAGGAAATGCTCGGACTCGATTAAATGGTCTTGATGCTACAACCGCAATGAGAAGGACACTGGCTAATGCATGCCCAAAACCAAGGACTAGGGGCGGTGCTTATTTCAAAGAGGCCTTACTTTTGGCTCTTAAGGATGAAGTCGGTGGATCTCTCACAAACAAAAACGAGCTTTATGGCGGATGCGAGACTCGGATGATGATATGGAGGACTTGCGCAATAATCAATTTATTATGTTGATGGCTAATATGCATGAGCCGCACATGAGTGATCTGAGCCCAATGTATGACAACGATGGCTTGTCTCAGTGCCGAACAAACCATCATCATATCTGAACTAATATCTTCGCCAATATCACGAATCCCAAGCGGATCGATTGTTCAAAATGAGTCTTCTACATCTTCTTCGATGATTTTCAAGTTAACCACAGTGGTTACATTTGGCGATCAAGATGACCTCATGGTTTCCTTTGATAATCAAATTGACTCCGTGGTCGTATTTCGAGGATCTAAAGAATGATCATGTTGAGACTCACGTTGAACAAGATGATCTGTGCCTCATCCGATTTTGCTCGGTTAATTCAAGACCATAAAATCAAAATGGAGGAATGTTATGCATTAAATCAATCCTTAAAAGTAAAAATGCACTTGTTAACCAAGGATTTTGAATGTTTACAAATGCAACTCAACTTTTCAAAACTCAAGAAAACCGTGAAAAAGGTTTTGAAGCCGCTTTGCAAAATCTCATCAAAACGAAAAATATTTAGAGACGGATCGTGATCTAGCCGCCTCGAAGAATGCTTTGTTGTCCGAATTAGAACAATGAAACATGAACATAAAAAGCAAATTAACGCTCTCACCTTGGAAAATCAAAATGCTAAGGTGAGTTGTTAAATTGTCAAAAACAGTTCTCCGCATACAAAAGCATTCAACGAATCGGGTAGATGACCTTCTTGCGAAATTCTCGGTTTGCAAAACAAACTTAAAGAGTTTAAAGCTGTTGTTTACAAACATGGTGAATCGGTAACAACTATTGAAAAGTTTACCTTAAAACCTAATCCAAATGGATATGGAAAAAATCTAGGCGATTACAAACCAAAGCTTTCACTAAAACATTCAAACCAACTCCTGAATTTTCCGAAGGCACAATACAAAATTGATAATATTGTAATGAGTGTTGTTGAATATCATCGTCAAGAGGAATTAGATGCGAAGAAGGCGAGTCGATCAAAATTAAAAATGTTGTTTACAACAAACCTTTTAATTATAAAACGCGGTCACTTTCGTCACACCAACGGATTCTTCTAACACACCAAGGGTTATCATCAAAACACAGAGTCTTCTCATGTTAATCCCAAAATAGAATTTGCACAAACTTATGGTCCTTTACCTTCCATTAGTGAAGTAAACTCAAAACACGAAAATCGAAAAATCCTTCGATATTTTGACATTTTCATGGTGACCTCAAAATTTTACAACATGAGATAGAATATCGTTACGAAATCAAAGTTGAACATTTTCAATCGCCTCTGGCGCGAGAACAAAGAGACATCTTTCGGAAAAATCTTTTACCTAATGTTAAAAACTTGAAAAGTTGTGCAATTGCACGGGAAAAGGATTTTCATAAGGAACTTGGGGTAATGAAAACGTTTTGAGAAAGCGAAACATCTATTACTAACACAAAACATAAAAAGAAACTGTTGAGAAAAGATGTTGATCGACTCTTGGAAGATGTTATCATCTTGATATCCATAATGTTGTGCTATTCTATTCGTTGCCATATGCATCGATCATATCTTTCTTGATATTGTTGACAACATTGTTATCTTGTTGAGAACACCGATAATGTGCTTCGGATCGAGTCTTTAAAAGTCGAAAATAAGCGATTACACGGAAATTCACAATGCAAAACGTCGTCTTCAATGGTGTGAAAAGATATTCACAACCATCAACTTAGTTTTCAAAAGAAAATCGCTCGGTGGTGAAAAATCTTGATCCTAAAATTGAGCACCTTGATGATCAAAACGTGTCTTTGAAAAGTCAAATCTCAAAATATGAACACGAACTTTTAAAAGTTAAGCAGAATATGGTGTCATATTTGATTTACTCAAAAGACTCGAGATGAAGCATCAAACGAACTTGATCACTATCTTGCTCACACTAGAAGTCATGAATTTTCTTTGGTAATCTTAGTTACGAAAATCAAAATCGATTCACACCATCTCTAAGTTACGGAAATGTTAGGAAAGTATGAACAACTACCGCCATCGTGATTAAGAGATTAGCACCACCACACTTAGTAATCGTGAACCTAAATTCCCTTGCCAAATCACAAGTTGCTAATGTGTTTCCTCTCTTGAAAGCAGAATAGTTGCATCTTTTCCAAGCGTCCGCACTTCACGACCTAGGAGCACTAAATCGAAGAATAGGAAGTTGCGACCTAAGAAAAGATCAATAAGGAATGCTAAAGTGAAGAACACCCTAGGACTCGAATAAAAATCATGTTGCTTCCACTATAGATGTTACGTCGGCAAATGTAATAGAAATAGTGATGTAACGAATGCTAAACCGTTGAGTACTTTTGATATTCGATCGATGCACCTTGTGTTATTTGTCAAAAGAGTATGAATTACGAATGTCATGACAAATGTGTTGCTAAAGCTATAATCTCGATTCACGGAATCCTAAGAATTGGAATACCTCTAGGCCCACTAATCATTCTAAGTGCGTGCTTGGTAAACCACCATCTTTAGATTCTAAGGCAACCATTGCTATCACAAGAGCTCACTTCACCTCCTAAGAATGTAGTACCACCTAGTGCTTTCACTAAGACTAAAGCAAAGAGTAGTTATAGATGGCGAAATGGATATATAACACACTAGGATTTAAATGGATGCCTAAAATTATAAATGTGTGTATGTTTAACATATACGCTTGGAACCCTCTAACATTTTGGGTTCCACATCTACTTCTATTCCATCTGTGTAAATGCATGTGTAATGCAGGTGATGAGATCATTCTCGGATTGTTGATAGCGGATGTTCCCGACACATGACAGAAATCTTAAACATTATCAAACTTTATTGCAAAGTTCATTGGCACCGCCGATTCGGGACGATCACTTGCGACCATCATGGGCTACGGAGATTATGTTAATGGGAACATCGAAATCGGCGAGGTTTACTATGTGGAAGGCCTCGGTCACAATCTATTTTCGATGGGTCAATTTTGTGATGGAGATTTGGAGGTTGCTTTCGGGGAGAAAACTTGTTTCATTCGTGATCTACAAGGAAGCGACCTTATGTCCGGATCGCGTAATTCTAGTCTCTACACTATCTCTATGCAAGACATGGTTGCTTCTCTCCCATCCTTACTTTCTAAGGCAACATCAACAAAATCCACGCTATGGCACCGTCGTCTCTCACATCTAAACTTTCAAACCATCACCAACCTTGCTCGACACAAACTAGTTGAAGGACTCCCGATTCCGGTATTCAAAAGATAACCTTTGCTCGACTGTGAACAAGGGAAAAGCACTCGTGCTCATTTTCCTTCAAAGGTGGAACACGACTCTCGAAGATGTGCTTCATCTTCTTCACATGGATTTGTGTGGCCCGATGCGTGTGCAAGCGATCAGCGGCAAGCGCTACATATTAGTAATTGTTGATGACTACTCACGATGGACTTGGGTCTATTTTCTTCGTAGCAAAGACCAAGCTCCACATATGATCATCACCTTTCTCACAAAGATCTGAGTTCGACTCCGCAACACCGTCGGGATTATTCGGACGGACAAAGGAACCGAATTTGTTAACAAAACCCTTCGTGAATTTTATGAGAAAGTGGGAATTGACATCAAACATCTATTGCACGGACACACGAACAAAGCGGAGTTGTTGAAAGACGAAACCGAGCGTTAGTGGGCTGCAAGAACAATGTTAATCAATGCTAAACTTCCAGATTACTTATGGGCGTAAGTATCTTCATCGCATGCTATACTCAAAACCGTTCTATGATCACAAAACGCCACAACAAAACACCTTCGAGCTTGTCCACAACTATAAACCGAATCTCAAACACTTTCATGTATTTGGATCCTTTGCTATCCAAATAATGATCGTGATGATTTTGGAAAGCTCAAAGCCAAAGTCGATATTGGAGTCTTTATTGGATCTTGTGACAATTCTAAAGGTTTCGAATCTGGAATCGTCGAACTAAGGAGGTAATGGAAGCGATTCTTGCTCATTTCGATGAACTCACGGAAATGGCTTCGAGTATAACGACTTAGAACCCGGTCACAACCGTTTAAACTTCCTCAACCCCATCATCGGTGAAGAAAGCCCTCATTAACTCGTCAACAAATGGAAAGGTTATTTGCTCCTCATTACGTGATGATATTGATGAGCGTGCTCTGGTGTATCCATTGTCTCATTGCACAACCCGATAATATTCCTATACGATACACTGCTACAACAACTCGTTGAAGATGCACCTACACCAATTGACTCCAACACAACAGTTGAACACACCGCTTCAACAATGATGAACCGGTGATGATATTCTCAATGAAGTACCCCACTGCAGATTTTGATCCAAATCGTTCTTGACCCGTTTGCTAATGAGATCGCTGCACGGATGTTGCGGAATCTTCAACAAACCATTTGAATCCTCGAAATCGCACAATGTATACCAACATCAACCTCTACACATAGATGGACTAAAGACCATCCTCCGCTAACATTATTGGCAACCCGAATCAACCGATCGTTACGAGACAACGTCTTCACTCGGATGGTGAACACCGCATTTATGCACTCACCGTCCGCTAATCGAACCTAAAAACATTAAAGACGCAATGACAAAAGACAACCGGATTGAATCCATGCAAGAAGAACTCAACCAATTCAAGCGTCTTGAAGTATGGAGCGGTTGAAAGACCAACGAGTCTCGTCATTGGTCTAAAATGGATTTGGAAAAACAAATTGGATCTTTGAAGGAATGTCATCCAAACAAGTCACGGCTAGTTGCTAAGGGTTATCGTCGGGAAGAAGGAATAGACTTTGAAGAATCGTTTGCTCTTGGTTGCTCGTCTTGAGGTCGTTCGGATATTTCTCGCGTTCGCGGCTCATATGAACATGACGGTCTATCGATGGATGTCAAAGCGGCGTTTCTCAATGGACAACTTAAAGAAACGGTCTATGTCGACCAACAAAATGGATTCGTTGATCCCGAGTTCCGCACCATGTCTACAAACCGAACAAAGCCCTTTGTGGTCTCAAACAAGCCCCCGGGCATGGTACGATAAGCTATCATCTTTCCTCATTGCCAATAATTTCACCAAAGGCTCGGTTGACCCAACTCTTTTATACAATATCACGGGCACACATCTTAATTGTTCAAATTTACATGGATGACATCATTTTGGGTCAACACATAAAAAGTTTTCAATCGCTTTTGCAAAACTTATGAAGAAAATTTTGAAATGTCCATGATGGGTGAACTTACGTTCTTTCTAGGACCGCAAGTTCATCAATCACCCGTGGTATTTTACGAGTCGGTCCAAATATGCCCTTGAATTGTTAAACAAATTTGGAATGAATACATGATACTTATGCCACACCAATGGCTCGTACCAAGAAATTAGATCTTTGATTTACATGGGAAATTGGTTGACCCTACCAAATACCAAGTATTATTGGGTCTCTCATGTATCTAACACTAGCGAGACTGATATTGTCTTTCTTTGTTTATCTATGCTCCGTTATCGATCGCGACCAACTGAAACCCACCTCTACGAGGCTAAAAGAATCCTCCGATACATCAAGGGAACCATTAATTTGGGGATCCGGTATCCAAGGATTACGGTTTTGAACTAATCGCTTTTAGACGGCGATCACGCAGGATGCCTAGACTCGAGGAAAAGTACTTCACGAGCACTACAATTTCTCGGTGATAAACGGTGTCTTGGCAATCAAAGAAGCGAGGATTGTACATCGTCATCAATCAAGCGAATATGTAGCCATGTCCGCGTGTTGTGCTCAAGTCATTTGGATGAGAACACAACTCAAAGACTATGGTTATGTATTTGAGAATCGATGTCTTCATGACAATCGGAGTGCCATTGCAATCTCGTGCAACTCGATTCGAAGACTTTCAAATCAAAGCACATCGATCTGCTATCATTTCATCAAGGACCATGTGGAGCAGTACCGTTGAATTATACTTTGTGGTCTTGAATACCAATTGGCGGATCGCTCACCAAAGCCTTGCCTCCCGCTAGGTTTAATGAGTTGGTCCACCGAATTGGTATGAGGTGTTGACTCAAGAGGAATTGGATGACCTCTTAAAAGCAGTCTTAAAACACATCAAACACCAAAACATCTTTTGTAAATAAATTTTCAAAAACAAAATACAAAAATATAAAATCCGATAAAACAACAAAAATATTCTCCCAATCTATCTTTCTTTCAACATGGCAATTACATTTCTTCCGTCAACACTTTAATCTTTCAAAATTCAGTATTTTACCGATCAAGTGTTGAGGGGGAGAAAATAATCCATTAACTGTTTCAAAACATCTGTGTACTTGCATGTTACCACATCTCGGTTGATTTTGTTACAAATGGTGGTATATTTTCTGGTTCAAAGACACTCCTCGGACCTAAATTAACAACCTTTCATTATTTTCTCAAAGTCGAGGGGGAGTGTCGTCATGTTCCTTTCCTAAAATCTTCGTTTGGTAACCAAAATGGAAGTTAAATGGCTTGGTTTGAAAAAGGCAAAGGTGGAGGGACTAAAACTGCCAAAAGTTTAAAGTTAACTTTAATAAAACACCTCTCACCTAATTCTTTCACTCACATTTATTACTAAACCTAATCTCATCTACGCCTAAGATTCATTCAAGAAATCCGTTGTTCTGATCATCAAATTGTAAGTGTTTTAATGATCTAAACATAGTTTTAAGCTAAGGGTTTTAATATCACGCAAATCCAACGGCTAAAAAGTGTGTTCTGCGTGATTTTGTGTTCTCGATAAGCGTATGAACACATAATCATTAATGTGTGTGTTTTTGGTTACATGGTTTGTGTCAAAGCGTTTCTTATACATCAATGATACTTTGTTAACCATCAAACTCCACCCGAAACACTAATTGAAGATTTTTGAAAATTAGGGTTTATAAGTCGATTGGGTATTTTCAAATGTGAAGTGTTTTGGTTAAAAAGATAGTTGGGTTATGCTTTTGCGTTGTTGAATTGATGATTTCCATAGTCTATAGCCACCCAGAAACACGAATTGGTCATCAATTCGAAACTAGGGTTTAAAGTTCATAAACTTTGGGTATTTTTGATTCACTGCATAATAAGTGTTAAAACTTGGTCTACATGCTCTCACAACTTCTATGATATACCAGAAAAACTTTGGTGCATAATCCATGGCTAGATTTGATACGCGTAGAACTAGGGTTTAGTCTACGCGTAAGATATTCTACGCGTAACTGTTTATGAATGATTCATGCCATGTATTGTTGTTGAAATGAATATGAGTGCTAATTTTGATGATTTGATAAATTTATTTCAGGATTGCTACACTTATAATTCAGAATCAAGGTCATTTGATTATCTACGCATAAGGATCACCTTACGCGTAGATTGTTATGCGTAAGACTTGTCTTACGCGTAGCTTCTACGCATAAGGTTCTACAATGGACTACGCGTATCACGTGAAGGATATGCGTGTGATGACCCCACGCAAGGACAACTCTTACGAGTAGCCTTACGCGTAAGGATAATATATGCCTACGCATAAGCTCTACGCATAATGTCTCTTTTCCCACGCGTAACATTTCTTACGCGTAAGATAGGATTCTACGCGTGAAGTCTACGCTAAGCATATATCATACACCGCTCACGCATAACTTTACCAAAACTACGCTTAACCCTGGATCAACCTTCATGATGAATTGTTACTTGTACAAACTTGTAAATAAACTAATCATATCATCACGAATCCAAAAATGTCACTAATAAACTTAAATCGTTTGATATGTTGTGAAAAACATGTGATAAAATAAACTTTAAAACTTAAAGTTAACTAACTCACGAAACATTTCACGACATCATTGAACTATTGAACATACAAGTGACTTAGGACTCGTAACAATCATTGACCTTTGTACATTCAATAACTAGACAATAAGACCTTACGTTGACTAACATTATGTCTTTCGATATGTTGGTTCTTTTGGCTAATGTTATTTCGAGATCACGACATGGTGAACAAATGAATGTGGATGCACGAAGTTCTCTCCATTGCGATATCTATCCTCATGGCTATCCAATGAAGATAGGAAAGAATAACCTCCGTGTTGACTTTGACACCCTCACTTGCTCGAATCTTCATGTCTTATTGCTATTGATATTACGAGAACTCATCCGTGTCGAACATGCTTACTCACTCGCAACCATTCACGAGATCTACATCCAGCAGTTCGGAACACTATGGAAAGGGTCAAAGGAAGGATCACGCGATGATGACTCAACCACAAACAAGTCACCATTACACTGCGGACTTAAGGGTCGCTTCTCCTTATTCACAAGTCAATCCAACCAAACTTTATGCCTCACTGTGAAGAGCTAACTCTCCATTCTTAATCAATATCGGTTATGGCGAGGCTACGGGGTAATCTCTAAGCACTCTCATGTAGAGCTTAAGAGTATTCCTCAACCATGAAGAACACTCTACATGATCATCACCAAGTCTGCATTTACGGGCGTGGCGGTGACTATGAGCATCCTAAGCTCATAGAACGCAAATAATTTGGGCATTCGTCAACATGAAACACATCGCTATTGAAGCTCGATTTGGGATGACATGATGTCATTTCTCAACAAACTTGGCTCAAAGATTCCTACATCGGATATACTAAATCGTTGATACAGAGAGCACTTGGACTTCATCCCGATATTCCCAAGAGGCTCAATGACCCCGACAATCACGACATGTTGGCGGAACCTATTCATCTGTCGAATCAAGGAAACATCAACAAAGAAACAAGGTCTTTGTCTTTGATTTCCTTCTAGCGAAGATGTCGAAAGCTCGAATCGTACCAAAGGTATCAGGAAGCGCTTAGACAAGGCAAAGTTGGTCATCTTGACGAAAAATCTTTTGGAACACCGTCGGAGAACCGAGAAGAGGAAGTGCGGAAGCACAACTAGTTACGTGAGTCAAAGGAAGGTTCCTAAAAGGAAAGCTCCTTCTAAAAGGATTATTCCGTAAAGGAAGCCGAACCTATTCCACACTTGAACCTCAAAGACAACTTAGGGATGAGAGCTCGAAGATCTTGAGACAAATGAAGAGGTTCATTACTCTGCAATCGCAAAAAACACACCTCGAGAACAAAACCTCCAAGTCCTCCAATTTGTCCAAGAAAAGGGAAGACTCAATATATTGTACCTTATGATGAGAGCTACGAAGAAGAAGAAGAAGAGCAATTGGATAAATCATACAGGGAAAAAGTTTCACAACGTCCGACACATTCAAAAGGCATGAATTTGCTAAAGATCAAATGGGTGGCCACGGAGGATCAAGTGGTCTTGCCCTCCTCTCCGGATCCCGATGCGGTTAATCAACCCGATAAGGGATCCGGTGCCACCACTCTTCGGCAACAACAACCGCTGTTGAAGACACTATTGAGTATGATTTTGAGAAACGGTAATCGAGAAAGAAAAGTCTAAGGATGACGAGGATGATTATACAAAGTTTCTTCTCGGCGGTCCCCACGCACTCAAGGAAAACCTCGAAACTCCTAAGGACATGAAGTCTCCTCATGTCTCCTCATCATCGGACTCTTCATCTCATTCATCACCACCACCATTGTCACACCCCAAATTACATGCTTTGCGGTGAATTGAATACCTTGGGAGGACTGTCATAGCATCAAAGTTAAGAGTTATATCGAGCGACCTAAAGTGTCGTTTGGAAAACACATCGTTTAATTTATTAAAACAATCGAGTTTACAAAGTATAGGTCCCAAATGAAAATCAATGTATGCGAAGTATATTTGATACAAGCCAAACGATGTTTTTAAAGTGTATAAATCCCATGTGAGGCGCGTCGTCACCACGACTCTATGATATGTCCAAATGCATGCCATGGGTGAATGCCTTAGATACGAGATAAAACATGCTAAAAGTGTCAACACAAAGGTTGAGTGAGTTCATAGAGTTTATGTTGAAATGTAAAGCCTTTAAAGAACATTCATGCAAAGAAAGTCTAAGTTTTGGTCATATAGAATAGTTCGCAAAGCAAAGGCATCAGAAATCCACTCGGTTCAAGTCCCGCCCATACAAAACTTGCAACCTGTGTGTTTACAACCCACCGCTAAAAATAGTATGACAATCATGTATATGCACATTAAGATGGTTAAAAGTATAAATGTCACCACAGGGTCTTCCAACAACTCGTGTTGGGATGTTCCTCAATGCTCACGTTATCGTATCCATATAAATGGCCTTCCAACATATAAATGATGGGATGTTCCTCCAACGACGCACGTTGGGTGTATCCAAATTAATGGCCTTCCAACATATAAATGCTGGGATGTTCCTCCAACGACGCGTTGGGTCGTATCAAATTAATGGCCTTCCAACATATAAATCTTTGGGATGTTTGTTTAAGTCTAGTCAATACACACACCAAGTCTAGAGTATAAGTAATGTTGTTTGGCAAAAGAGTTTAAATGTTTGGATAAATAAGCATATATCTCGCCTCAAATAGTTTATAGGAATTTAAATGAGTAAAAGCGGGGTATGAACTCACAAGGAAAGTAATAGCATTGGTTCTACTTCATCTCCGAAACCCAAATGCGTGTGTTATCCAAGGAGACTTTCAAGTTTAGCGTAACACAATCAAGTATAATGCAATCAAGTGTAAATGTTAATCTAATCCTACCATACACCTTCTCAGGGTGTCATGGGTTCCTAAACATCATCAAGACCAATAAATACCAAGGGAATAATTATAGGATGACTTTATATATATAAAATTCTAAAATCAAGGTAAAAATGGTATAAATGAACACAAGTCTTGCATGTTTGCACAAAATATGAGGAAGTAAATATGAAATAAAGATGAAAGATGTAAAATGAAGTGATATGCTTACTAGTAAACTTGATGAGGTGATTAGAACAAGGATTTAACCTAAACACTCTAGGTTTTTATTTCAAAACCTTAATGAGAGTGTTATCTAGATTGTTTTAACTTGAAAATGGAAAACTTTTGATGTCTTCTTCTTATGCTTGCTTGGCCGGTTTTAGAGAGAAGAAAAAAAACAAGAGAAGAACTTTTATTAACTTTGAAGAAAATGAGAATGAATGAGGAAGTGATTGTGAGATGAAGTGTATATCTATACAAAGAAATTTGCTACCAAAACATTAATTGCATACCCTCCCCCCCCCATGGCCGGTTTTGGGGGGGATGTATCTCAAAGTTATATATTTTTATTTTTTTTTATAATGTATATATAAATGTGTGTAATTGTTTGTAAGTAGAAGAAGTTAAGTTAAGGTAAATTGTAACTTGTAAGGTTTTTATATATTAGTGTATTTAGGGAAATTTTAGGTAAAAGGAATTTTTAATAGATCAAAGTAGAATATCATGATATCATAAAAATTGTAAAAATACATTCCTTGTAAAATTTGAGTGATAAAATAATTATCGTGCCGTTTTTAAGAAAAACGTCGTAATAATATGAATTTAACGATTTATGTACTAAATAAATTTAAAACACTAGGTAAACTAAAAATATAGTTTTTATAAACTAAATGTAAGTATAAAAATATATCGGGATCATTTTTAGAAGTAACGGATTAAATGTTCAAAATAGTAACTCACGCGATAACGTTTATTTAATATAAAATTTACGCGTTTAATGTGAAATGCAAAACCCATGCATAAATTTATATGAAATGATGAATATGGAGTTTGAGAAATAACCGGAAATTGAGAATTGTGACAACCATCAACTAAGTCAACCAGATCATCATCCAAATCCGTGAAGAAACCACCTAAATCTTGGATTTCTCAAACACATGCAAGAATTGTGAAAATTTGTCAAACAAGTTAGAAAGAAGGACATGCTTCAAAGAAAACTTAATTGGTATCTTTGAACAAATGCAAGACTTACATGATGAGAATGACGAGATGCGGAAATATAGGAAAGCTATTCAGAATTCATGAGAAGTCATCGTCGGGGAACTAAATGAAATGATTGAAGGTTACACTCAAAAGTACCTTGAGGATATCGTTCAAAAGTCCAAAAGGAACTGGAAAAGTCGACAAGAGAACAAACCACAAGTTTTTTCTCGACATTGTCCCAGCAGTGAAAAGAAGTATTTTCGAGACAACTCACCCCTAACATCGTAGCATTGGTCAAACATACAATGGCAAAAGAAGTCGATCTCTCCGAATACGAAAGTTAATCGCTAAACTTGTGATGCAAATGTCAAAGAGATGCGAACGTTTACTTGGATGAACCTAAATTTTTGAAATTCTACTTGACTATCAACTCGGATCATCATGCAAGGAGTCGACCATTCAATCCAAACGACCAAGAGATGGCGATGATAAGGATAAGGACTCTGCCTAAACGTCGAAGCGATCGGTCAATCTACATCTATGCCACCTCCTCCACATCGAACTTCTTCTCAACATAAGTCTCCATCACCTTCGGTCTTCTCTTGACAAACCTCGGGACGATTCCGAGTTACCACCCCGACTCATAAAACGGTGACTACTTTGAGTACGGGTGGTGACGATGAAGAGGTCCTTGAGCCCGACAACAACCCACCTCACCTAAACAAGTGCGAAACCACAATCATCATCAAAACCTTCAAAGCGGAAGAAGAAAACGACTCGAATGACGTCGTATCATGGCTTGATGACGATAAAGCTGCCGAATTTGATTGGTTTGCTACTCTTGTTAACGACACTACCTACCCCGAAGAAGGTCAAGAATTAGTAGGCGGTAGTACCTTGGAGCATGCAAAAATCTTGCAAGAAAGATTCCGTGTGAAGAAGATGGCGAACCCGAGTTGAAGCGCATCAAGAATGGCGATTCCTTCTTTTGAAAAACAAATGGAAAGTGCAATCGAGGTTGAATATCACCTTGAAAACATTGCTCGAGCCATGTCTAACAACATGGATTGGCTCAACCCGTAGCAAACATCGACTTCACTAAACGGAACAACCCTCCATATTACACCGATGGACCAAACCTCTACCAACAATCGCCAACCGGATGAACCAAGGATTCCTTCGGATATTTCTTCAACAAAGACACGAATTTCTTCTCCATGGTGGCGATGGTTCAAGAAAATACGCTACATCATTAACTCTTCCATTCCCAATGGCTATTTACTCAAACGCATAGCTATCGAGGAACGTGCAAATCACTTGTTTTCGACAGCGTGCAAGCATCGACCAAGATGCATTGTATGGGATTCATCATTGGCACGGCGTCCAAAGAATCTACTACTGTTGCCTGGTTGAAGTCTCAACATGAAGTGTATTGCTCAAAGGACATCGTGGCCATCAAACACATTGATCTCAAGTCTAAGTGGGACTACACATTCTTGAAGAATATCATAGTCAAACGACAAGATGAGCAGGACTATGAATTCTCGGGTGACTTTGAGAACTTGTCCTCAACGACATCGAAGACTTGTACCTTGCCAAAGTACGTGGTCGTATGAGACAATTCTCTCTTGAAGTTCAACGTGAATTTATCAAGTCGGTTCTCATCTTCATTAGGCGCATTGTGATCAAAGAGCGTGTCGAAGATATCCGGATGGTCGTTGAATCATATCGAAAACGTGTAAACTTCACTCCACCACGCCTGATCTTCCGACATCAACCACTCAAACAACTTACGCTCATCGAGAAACCTTTCGGCATTGTTTACCGCGGTGAACTTGAAGAAACTGCTTAATGGCGTGTAGTGAGCTCCACAAATTCGGGATCATACCTTGAAGATGGTTAGGGATGGATTGGCGTCTGATTGAAGGATATCGCTGAAAGTTGGAAATCCTAATACTGGAACTCTCGTGAAAGGAGGGATGTGAGAAGGATCATCACCATGATTGATGAGCGGTTGTTCGAAGGGATCGATTCGACGCTTGGAGAGCTATGTTGGTGGTCGACCGGGAGAAACATCACCGGCTTTCAACGCCTGCGCACTCCACAGGACATCACTGCACTTCCCGGTACCCTTGAATTGTTTCCTTCATAAAATTTTGGATGCATGATTTTATATGTGAGTGGCTTGTGCACACATAACGATGTACAACCCGTAATTGTCAAGAAAGGACCATGTGGTACGCCTCGGTGCCACAATCCTTATAAAAGGAGCGAAAGCTTCTTATTTTGAGTAAAACCTATCAAACCTTTCATTTTCAAGGTTTTGCTCAAAAGACAAGTACTTCCCCATATGATTTCAAAACCTCAACCGTTTATATCACTAGTTGAGGGGAGTATTTGATGAAAACTTTGTTCACAAATTGTTCACGATGGTCACTCTTCCATGAACACTCAAAATGGTCATATTTATTCTCAAAATGTTTCAAAAATAACATCTTATATGCCATTTTTAGGGGAGAAAATTATGTGATAAGAAATATGTTGTACAAAATGCAAATGAATATGTGTACCTCGGACTTAACCTACGAATTGGCGGTACCAAACTGTTAGTAACTCGAAAAGACTTGTCCTGGACGGGTAATAATTTCAAGCTAGTTCGCTAGTGATGTAAGCGTGTCTCGCAAAGGACTTGTCCAAGTAGAAAGTACCATTCGAGAAACTCTTGATAGACATGAACTCGACGGTATGACAACCTTTCGAGGTTTGTCTACACCTTCAAGATAGTTATTAGAGCTAGTTGTCACCTAAAAGTCGACAATGTATCTCTTTAACTATTCAACGTAACCGTGTCTCGCGGAGATTGTCTATCTTTAGTGGATCAATTCATAAAGTGCGCTCTTTCCTCACCGTGCATTTAACCATTAAAACCATTAAGCACATGTGGAGGGGAGTATTTATGCAAAACTTATCTCTCATCGTGGTTCAAACATGTTTTCATTTACAAACCCTTTGAGAGATATTTTAACTTACAGTGGTTATAATGGAAAACATAGGTTAGTCATGGAGTTATAAGGTGACTAAGGTTAGGAATAACTGTCCTATGATCCGCCAGAGCCGGAGGATCTACCCAAGGACACTACCATTAGTTAGTGTTAGAAGTCCTTAGGAATGATTATAAAAGGAGAAAATGAGAATCGGAGAAAGAAGGGTTGAAGAATCAAAAGAAATGTAAAGTAAAGGGTGAAAAGAAATAGCCCTCCGGATTATTCAACTTAGGGGCGGACACCGGTTCAATTCATATACTCTTGGTTGTCACTTAGTGACACCGGTATTGAAGATTAAAAGTCGTCATGGACCCGATGGCGCATGCACTAAACCTTCTAGCCACTCAAGTTTCTCTCAATGAAACTTGTTTCATTCTCGAGGAACCCTACATAATCTATTGGCTTTCTCTTGAGAGATCGGGTATTGAAGAAGGAGACCCTCTCCCTAGTCTCCGCTCAGAAAACCAAAACGCACCGTTGAGTCTAGAGCCACGAGATTCATCAAAAGATCTCTTAGGAATACTTGACATTTAATCACTTGTTGATCAACAATAAGATCTTGATGATTCATGGTTCATATCGAGTCCTTCACGGATCTTAGCAATCGTCGAGAACATTTATGAGAGGTTCACATCTGTGATCCTCGGTGATTGAATGGAAACTCTGCCGGGTCAACATCAAACGACCACGACAAAGAGTCACTTCGGTAACTCCCGTGGATTACGCGGAGTGTGTCTCAAACGGTCTGATCGTGAGGTGATGCTTGATGTACCTCGGCTCTCATCCGGGCTGTAGATGTATTTGGTACATCGCGTTATCTCACTTGTGGGACTCCGGTTCGAGAACGGCCTTTGTAAGAATTAGAGTTGTGTTTTCACACTATGTCATTAACACTCTCGAAGTTCAAACTTGTAAGTGCTGGAAACCGCTTATTACTAAACGTTTGCAATGTTTTCTTCTTATGGAAGCTCGGGGCGGGATGATCGTCTTGACTCTTCTCATGCTCATGCCAACATCATCACTAATGGAATTTCTATTCGAATGCAACACAACAATGAATGATTCTTCATCAATCAAAGAATCTACAAAGTTAAAGACTTACGAACTTCATCGATATTGATTTCCAACGTCAAAGGCGTGTGAGCATGTTGAAGAATGGCGTGGAACCTTTGGGCGGCGGTCGACCGAAAGCATCGATGCGCACAACAACATACTATCACTTTCACCACAAAGAACAATGATTAAAGAACAAAGTTAATGATGACGTCGAGCATAACTGTTCAAAGATAACGATCTCTCTACACTGGGAGATTGTTCGAATCAAGACAATTCCTCTCACAAGAAGAAGAATGTCGAAGGCGTCACCGCTACTATTACATCAACGCCTTCACCGTTTACATTCATATATACTTGAGGGAGATTGTTGGAATCACTCTAAACAAGATTTCAAGTATTTATATTTCATATGTAATAGGTAGCTTTATTATGGCCTTTATGTTTGTTTAAGGTCCGACTTATGTAGAAGGCCCATAAGTCGAGGCCCAAGCCCAATAAGGAATAGGGAAGGAGAGGAGTGTTGCCCTAGCTCCTTGCCTATATAACCTATTGTAAACCCTCATTTGAGGGTTGGTTGTTCAAGTTTTCTTTTCACATACTCTCTTTGCCTTAACCGTATTTAGTATTACGTGTGTGTGTGTGTGATAACTTGTTCATCCGCCTTATCTCTTCTCTTATAAGCTTGTGTTGTAAAACTAGTGACCTAACAGAATACCTCTAGGCCCACTAATCATTCTAAGTCTGTGCTTGGTAAACCACCTTCTTTAGATTCTAAGGCAACCATTGCTATCACAGTAGCTACCGCTTCACCTCCTAAGAATGTAGTACCACCTAGTGCTTTCACTAAGACTAAAGCAAAGAGTAATTCTGGATGGCGAAATGGATATATAACACACTAGGATTTAAGTGGATGCCTAAAATTCTCAATGTGTGTATGTCTCAAATATCGCTTGGAACCTCTAACATTTCGGGTTCCACATCTACTTATTCCATCCGTGTCGCATGTGTAATGCGGGTGATCTGAGATCATTCTCTGATTGTTGATAGCGGATGTTCCCGACACATGACGAGCAACCTTAAGCTGTTATCAAACTTTATTGCAAAGTTCATTGGCACCGTCGATTCGAACGATCACT
Organism: Chrysanthemum lavandulifolium; assembly: GCA_022545495.1. Classification (NCBI taxonomy): domain Eukaryota; kingdom Viridiplantae; phylum Streptophyta; class Magnoliopsida; order Asterales; family Asteraceae; genus Chrysanthemum; species Chrysanthemum lavandulifolium. The sequence goes on from CM040246.1 coordinate 87,779,316, forward strand.
TCGCAGACCATCATGGGCTCGGAGATTATGTTAATGGGAACATTGAAATCGTGAGGTTTACTATGTGGAAGGCCTCGGTCACAACTGTTTTCGATGGGTCAATTTTGTGATGGAGATTTGGAGGTTGCTTTCGGGAGAAAACTTGTTTCATTCGTGATCTACAAGGAAATGACCTTATGTCCGCTCGCGTAATTCTAGTCTCTACACTATCTTTATGCAAGACATGGTTGCTTCTTCTCCCATCCGCTTACTTTCAAAGGCAACATCTACGAAATCTCGCTATGGCACCATCGTCTCACATCTAAACTTTCAAACCATCACCAACCTTGCTCGACACAAACTAGTTGAAGGACTCCCACGATTCCGATATTCAAAAGATCACCTTTGCTCGGCTGTGAACAAGGGAAAAGCACTCGTGCTCATTTTCCTTCAAAGGTGGAACACGACTCTCGACATGTGCTTCATCTTCTTCACATGGATTTGTGTGGCCCGATCGTGTGCAAGCGATCAGCGGCAACGCTACATCTTAGTAATTGTTGATGACTACTCACGATGGACTTGGGTCTACTTCGCCCGTAGCAAAGACCAAGCTCCACAAATGATCATCACCTTTCTCACGAAAATCTGAGTTCGACTCCATAACACCGTCGAATAATCGAGCAGCACAAAGGAACCGAATTTGTTAACAAAACCCTTCGTGAATTTTATGAGAAAGTGGAATTCGTGACAAACATCTATTGCACGTACACACGAACAAAGCGGAGTTGTTGAAAGACGAAACCGAGCGTTAGTGGAAGCTGCAAGAACAATGTTAATCAATGCTAAACTTCCATATTACTTATGGGCGGTCGATCTCTGCGCATGCTATACTCAAACCGTTCTATGATCACTAAACGCCACAACAAAACACCTTTCGAGCTTGTCCACAACTATAAACCGAACCTCAAACACTTTCATGTATTTGGATCCCTTTGCTATCCGAATAATGATCGTGATGATTTTGGAAAGCTCAAAGCCAAAGGCGATATTGGAGTCTTTATTGGATCTTGTGATTCTAAAGGTTTCCGAATCGGAATCGTCGAACTAAGGAGGTAATGGAAGCGATTCATGCTCATTTCGATGAACTCACGGAAATGGCTTCGAGTATAACGACTTAGAACCGGTCACAACCGTTTAAACTTCCTCAACCCCATCATCACCAAGAAAGCCCTCATTAACTCGTCAACAAATGGAAAGGTTATTTGCTCCTACATTGCGTGACGATATTGATGAGCGATGCTCTGGTGTATCCATTGTTTCATTGCACAACCCGATAATATTCCTATACGATACACTGCTACAACAACTCTTGTTGAAGATGCACCTACACCAATTGACTCCAACACAACAGATTGAACACACCGCTTCCAACAATGATGAACCGGTGATGATATTCTCAATGAAGTACCCCACCGCGATTTTGATCCAAATCGTTCTTCAACCCGTTTGCCAATGAAGCTGCGCACGGATGTCGCGGAATCTTCAACAAACCATTTGAATCCTCGAATCGCACAATGTATACCAACATCAACCTCTACACATAGATGGACAAAGACCATCCTCGGCTAACATTATTGGCAACCCGAATCAACCGGTCGTTACGAGACAACGTCTTCACTCGGATGGTGAACACGCATTTATGCACTCACCGTCTCGCTAATCTGAACCTAAAAACATTAAAGACGCAATGACAAAAGACAACCGGATTGAATCCATGCAAGAAGAACTCAACCAATTCAAGCGTCTTGAAGTATGGAAGCGGTTGAAAGACCAGCGAGTCGTCATTGGTCTAAAATGGATTTGAAAAAACAAATTGGATCTTTGAAGGGCGTCATTGAAACAAGTCACGTCTAGTTGCTAAGGGTTATCGTCGGGAAGAAGGAATAGACTTTGAAGAATCTTTTGCTCGGTTGCTCGTCTTGAGGTCGTTCGATATTTCTCGCGTTCGCGCTCATATGAACATGACGGTCTATCGGATGGATGTCAAACGGCGTTTCTCAATGGGCAACTTAAAGAAACGGTCTATGTCGACCAACCGGATGGATTCGTTGATCACGAGTTTCGAACCATGTCTACAAACCGAACAAAGCTCTTTATGGTCTCAAACAAGCCCCTGGGCATGGTGCGATAAGCTATCATCCTTCCTCATTGCCAATAATTTCACCAAAGGCTCGGTTGACCTAACTCTTTTTATACAATATCACGGGCACATATCTTAATTGTTCAAATTTACGTGGATGACATCATTTTGGGTCTACACATAAAAAGTTTTCAATCGCTTTTGCAAAACTAATGAAGAAAAATTTTGAAATGTCCATGATGGGTGAACTTACGTTCTTTCTAGGACCGCAAGTTCATCAATCACCCGTGGTATTTTAGTCGATCACCCAAATATGCCCTTGAATTATTAAACAAATTTGGAATGAAAACACCTGATACTTATGCCACACCAATGACTCATACCAAGAAGCTAGATCTTTGATTTACATGGGAAACTAGTTGACCCCACCAAATACCAAGTATTATTGGGTCCCTCATGTATCTAACGACTAGCGACTGATATTGTCTTTTCCGTTTATCTATGCTCCCGTTATCGATCGCGACCAACTGAAACCCACCTCTCGAGGCTAAAAGAATCATCCGATACATCAAGGAACCATTAACTTGGGGATCCGGTATCCGAAGGATTACGGTTTTGAACTAATCGCTTTTGACGCGATCACGCAGGATGCTTAGACTCGAGGAAAAGTACTTGAGAGCTCTACAATTTCTCGGTGATAAACCGGTGTCTTGGCAATCAAAGAAAGATTGTACATCGTTGTCATCAACCGGCGAGAATATGTAGCCATGTCCGCATGTTGTGCTCAAGTCATTTGGATGAGAACACAACTCAAAGACTATGGTTACGTATTTGTGAAATTCAATGTCTCATGACAATCGGTGCCATTGCAATCTCGTGCAACCTCGATTCAACACTTTCGAAATCAAAGCACATCGATCTACGCTATCATTTCATCAAGGACCACGTGGAGCGGCGGTGCCGTTGAATTATACTTTGTGGTCTTGAATACCAATTGGCGGATCCGCTCACCAAAGCCTTGCCTCCCGCTAGGTTTAATGAGTTGGTCCACCGAATTGGTATGAGGTGTTGACTCAAGAGGCTGGATGACCTCTTAAAACAGTCTTAAAACACATCGATCACACCAAAACATCTTTTGTAAATAAATTTTTCAAAACAAAATACAAAAATATAAAATCCGATAAAACAACAAAAATATTCTCCCAATCTATCTTTCTATCAACATGGCAAGTACATTTCTTCCGTCAACACTTTAATCTTTCAAAATTCAGTATTTTTCCGATCAAGTGTTGAGGGGGAGAAAATAATCCATTAACTGTTTCAAAACATCTGTGTACTTGCATGTTATCCTATCTCGATTGATTCTTTTACAAATGGTGGTACACTTTCTGATTCAAAGACACTCCTCGGACTTTAATTAACAACTTTTCATTATTTTCTCAAGTCGAGGGGGAGTGTCGTCAAGCTTCTTTCCTAAAATCTACATTTGGTAACCAAAAATGGAAGTTAAAAGGCTTTGTGTGAAAAAGGAAAAGGTGGAGGGACCAAAACTGTCAAAAACTTAAAGTTATTTTAAATAAAACTCCTCCACCTAACTATCACTTCTCATTTATTACAAAACACCTAAATGTTGGATCGATATACTTTAACCAAACTAAACTAGCTTGTTAAGGTTTAATAACCTCGGATAAATCCTAAGTTATTAACAAAGAAACATAAGGTCTCGAGCAATCTTTATTAAGTCTCACGATAACTTTGCGAATTTACTTAACAAAGCTAAAAAGAAACTTTATTAATAAAACTCTAAATCGCTTATTATGAGATACTCTAATACAACTCTAAGATATTCGAACTTTTCTCTAAACTCTTAATTCGTAAACTCTAAAACTCTTTTTACGAAATCGTATCTCTAATGCCAATCTAGGAGTCCTTTTATAGGCTCAAGGATATCCTAGTCGGTTTACAATTGATAACCTTGTACGACAAGTAATCTAAACATGGAATACAATACTTTCCATAAACAAATATAACAATTCTTACATTCTAGCGATGCTTTGACTTTTTCTTGCGATACTTTGACTTTGTCTTTAGCGATACTTTGACTCTTTGACTTCTTCCAAGCTTTGCGACACGGTACTTTCATAACTTGATGCTTTGGTGTCTTGACACTTTCATATCCCAACAATCCTCCCCAACTTGAATTCTACTTGCTTGACTTCAAGTTCCTTTGTGAATATATCTTTAACGACTTCATCATTAAAATGGATTGTTCTTTATTCTTTAGATTATATCTCTGTAGAATCGTGCTTTTGTCAAAGTATCTCTTAGAGTTGTTTTCTTCACAATGACATTCAACAATCTCCATCTTTTCGACAACACGACAACATATGACAATGTGTACAATAATGTAATTTAAGTTGCATACTATTCTCATCACATCTATGTGAATCATTGAAAATTTAATGGATTTAGAACTCTTTACCAAAGCCATTATCTTTGGAGTAGCCAAATGTTTTGGTGTGTAAGACCATGGTACATTGATAACCATATGATTTTAGCAAATCACCGACTATCAACAGATTTGTTTTGTCTTTACCAAAAGTGTACCATACGGACTAGTTAGTTCTTTTATCTAATGGTGAACTAATTACCAACAATGGTTTTCCACGCCTTTACCACAAGCCATTTCTTGTGGGCTAGCCAACTCTTCACATTAAGCGATATGGTGAGTTGATTACCATCCAACTTATTAGCAAGTTGTCAACTAAAAGCGGTTTGATATATCTTTACGAGCCGTTTGCTCATGGATTAGTCAATCCTTTTGTAACCATGGTGGATTGATAACCTATTGATGTTATCATCACAAAACCATTTATTCAACCTTTATTTCAAAAATATTCATTATTTTAGCAAAGGTTTCTTCTAAAAATCATTTAATCGGATAATTCAAAAACAATGCTTTGATGAAATCTTGTCGACTAGCGATACTTTGAATAAAAGTCTTGATATCAAAAATATTTATTCAAATATAATTCATACCGTTAAAGATCTTCTTGACAATTGTAGTCCATCAATAAACAAATTGATCAACATGCAAGCGGTTTCATTATCCTCTTCTACTTCCAATCCATGCTCTAGCATTCTTCGCATTAGATCAACTGTAAAGGATATCTTCTTTCTACGAACATGTGAATCATTGTTCCATTTTCTAGCTCTAAAACATGAACTCCAGATTCTTCAAAGAATCTCCAGCAAACTATTTCCCAGTTTTCTTGATTTTTCCAGATATCATCAGTACTTCCTTCTTCAGCTTCCCACAAAGTTATGAGATCACCATGTAAAACCATACCAATCCCTTCTAATGGATTATCTTCAAAATAAGCCTTAACAGCATGATATAAGTAGAATAAGTCCACTCTATCTATAATATCGGCAAATCCATAGCCTTTTGAAAACTTTAAAACTTTCATCTTCTTTATAAAATATCATGTAATCTCCATTCTTGGATTTCTCAACTTTGAAAGCACTAATCTTTGATCTGTTCATTTCATGTCTTCATCTTCCTTTGTATAATCAAAATCCACTATTACGAGATAATTCTTCAATTCATCAACGATCTCGGATCTTAATTCTACCTTCTCTTTCTTTGAAGACCACCATCAGTAGCTCCAGTTTTCTTTTTCTCTTTAAGCTTTTCTTCCTTTCGACTTGGTCCAAGGAGCTTCTTCTCTAAAGTCTTTGATGCTGCAACATCTTTCTTATAAGCTTCTCTCTCAAAGATCATATAATCTTTTCATATCCACATAATTCGACTTTTGCAATCCTTTAAATCCTCTTGCTTTTAAGTATGCCATCATTGCATTCCTTTCTTTAGCCAAATTAGGTCTTCTTGACATGAATCTTACAGGTGTTGGAGACTGTAAAGGTTCAGCATCCAATGCATCTTGCACCTTTTGAGCTGCTACTCTATCTAAAGCTTCTTGAGCTTCTCGCTCTTCTCTATCTTTAGCATTTATCTCTTCTTGAACTTTTCTAGCTGCAGCTTCATTCCTAGCAACTTCAAATGCTCTAAGTTCTGCCAAAGTGAGCTTCTTTTTCTTAACTTCAACCAAAACACCTTTTCCCTTGTCTGTTGGATCAATTGCAGGTTGATCAGTTTTTGGTTGTTCTTCTTCTTGTGCTTCTCTAATAGTAACACCTCCTCTTGGTTGTGACAGATCAAGAATTGTAGCAACTAACTCATCATCACTTGGTGAATGTATGGGTTTAAATCTAGGTTCCTCCTCTTCCTCTATAACAACTGTAGAAGGACCAGCTTCTTCTTCAAAATTCAAAACCCTTGGAGTTATTACTTCTTGTCTGAAAGTTTCATGAAAAGCAGTACTTTCATGTTCAGTACCTTGATCTTCAATAATTAGTTCTTGATGCTTTGAGGTTTAGTCTTTTCTTGAACTTTCAATATGAACCAATTCTTGATGCTTTGAGATCCACTCTCCTTTTCTTCTTATCATGTTCTTTCTCCTTATCATCTTCTTTCAATTTACATTCTTTAAATTTCCTCCCCAAATGGACAGAAGATGACTTAGGAACCTTTTTACGTTGTAATTCCTTACGAAGAGCTTTGCGTCTTTTATTCTCCTCCTTAACCCATAAGTTGAAACCTTTAATATAAGGTTTAACAAAATTCCTTAACCAAAAATAGTTACGCTTCAACCTCCTAATCGTTTTAGCTTGACGCTCAACAGTTGTGGTCAACCTAGCTAGCGCCCTTGTTAAAGCATAGTTGTCCAAAGGTAAATCGTCATTAGGAATTGTAGGAGCAGCACCTTGAATTGGGGAATGTTCCTTTGAAACAGAATGTTCCTTTGAAACAGAACGCTGTGGAGATGAAATAGGTGTTCTCTCTATGTCTTGTTGAACCTCAGCACCTTGTGAAACATCACCTTGTAATGAAACAGTACCTTCACGAGAAGCGGTGCTTGCGGATCACGATGCCCTTGTGAGCGACACTTTTGAAGCGGTACCACATGCGAGCGGTATCTTCACTTTCGTCATCCTCTTCAGCACGTACAGCTTGAACAACTTCCATCATGGAAGTAGTTAAGGGAATATCTCCACCTCTAAACAAATCACTACGCCTAGCCATGAACGTATAGATTTTGGCTTGTTGCACAATAACAGGTAGTAAAGCAGCAGGTTTAGGAATATCAGCCAATTGCTTGTTTAGAAAAACCTGTATAAATCTTGGATACATTAACCAAGTAGCCCCAGATGATATATGAGAGAGCATTCCATCCAAAATAAGTCGTGAAAAATTAAAAACCCTGTCCGTAGCTAAACCAACCACTGCAGAAGCAATATTAGATCCAAACTGCTCCCAAGAAGTGCTTTTAGAACTTATGCAGTGAAGTAAGACATGGATTAAAAACTTCCATTGAGGACAGAATAAAGCCTTCTTAAAAGTCTGTTCAGTCAAAGAACCTTCATAACCCAGATTGCTAAAAGTATCCCAAATCAATTGCTTGTCAAATCTAATAGCCCCATCTTCATCTTCAAATAATAAATCTGCACGAATAGAGGCTTCTGTGATCTTGATAGTGCGACCAGCAACAGTGGATCGAATATAGTATTCATCCTCCTCCATATTCTCATTAGCATTAGCCCAAAATTCTTGAATCCATGGCTCTATTATATCTGGCTCAACCAAAAGGGCATAGCTAATAGGCGACCCAGTAAGATAATCAATGATATCATAAAACGCCACATTTGCCTCAGTCTTATCCAAATTAGCCACCATATTGTGCTTCGAAACAGTTAAACGATTCACCATGTTTGAAAGAGTGAGCACAATTGAAAGATTATATCGACTAATAAAGAGATGGTAATTGGAAGTTATGTATGGAAAAGATATGAAATAGTAATATGAGAGGGAAAATCGGAAAGAAGTTATTTATAGGTGAGATTTGAAAAATCACAGCCTAAATAACAAAGTTACCGTTACTACCAATTACCCTTCAATATTACCGTTGGAGCAGTGCTTTGTCGACAAACGATACTTTCCACATAAGCGATGCTTTCCAAGCGATACTTTCCCAAAGCGGTACTTTCGAAATACGATATTTTACCAAAATTAGTCATATACACTAAGTATAAACTAACATCCTCCCTCGAGCAATACACGGACTATATCAAACATCTTATAGTCCTCCCTCAAACATAGCTTAGTAGTTAATCATTCCAATGCTCACGACCAAGTGATTGAATCGTGACACATCAAAACCTTTGGTGAGTAGATCGACTACATTTTCATCCGTGTGAACTTTAACCACATTAATGAGCCTATGCTCATAATGATCTCGATAAAGTGATGCCTTATCCGAATATGCTTTGTCTTGGAATGATACACGGATTCTTCACAATACGAGATAGTACTCTCATTATCAATATTGATAGGAGTATTTTTAAAGTTGAATCCATAATCCAAGAGTTGATTACGCATCCATAAAACTTGACCACAACAACTTGCGCACTACATATTCGACTTGATGAGATGATGTTCTTTGCAATTGTCTGCTTTTGCATTGCCATGAGACTAACCTTCGCTAAGATATTGACATCCACCGGTTGTGGATCTTCTATCATAGTTATCACCGCATAGTCACTATCCGAAAAAGCTTCTAAGTGAAAAGGTGACTCTTTAGGATACCACAACCCCAACTTAGGTTGTTGTTTCAAATAACAAAATATTCTTTTGACACATTCAAGTGAGAGATCTTTGGTGTAACTTGATATCGGCACATAAACACACTTGCAAACATGATATCGGGCCTTGATGCGATAAGATACATAAGAGAGCCAATCATAGATCAGTATAACTTGACTTCAACAGTGTCCATCTTCATCCTTTCCTAATGAATTGATAGATTTAATTGGTGTAATGTGACCTTCATATCATCAAAATTAAACTTCTTAAGTATATCAAGAACATACTTGTCTTGGCTAATAAAGATCCCTTCCTTGGTACGCTTAACTCGAAGCCCTAAAAGAATGTTAACTCTCCCATTGAACTCATTTGAAATTCCTTCGCATCACCGCTCAAACTCCTTAACCATGGACCTGTTTGGTAGCACCAAAGATAATATCATCAACATACACCGAACTAACATGATATCCTTCTTATCTCTCTTGATAAACAAAGTCTTGTCTATAGCTCCCTCCTATATCCATGTTGTAATAAGAATGTGAGAGCCTCTCATACCAAGCTCTAGGTGCACGATGAAGACCATATAAAGCCTTAACCACCTTATAGACTTTGTTAGGATGCTTAGGATCTTCAAATCACGGAGGTTGTTTACATACACCTCTTACGTAATAGTGCCATAAAGAAAGGCACTCTTGACATCCATCTGGTATACGAAAACCCATATAAGAAGCAAAAGCAAGAAAGATTCTAATTGCTTCAATCCTTGCCACGAGAGCAAATACCTCATCATAATCTACCCTTCTTCTTGCCTATAACCACGAGCAACTAACCTTGCCTTGTTCTTGATAACATTGCCTCTTTCATCTCTTTTAACTCTAAAGACCCATCTTGTTCCAATAACTCTCTTCCCATCCGGAAGGTCACATAAAACCAAACCTCTTGAAGTTTAAATTGAAGAAGTTCTTCTGCATAGCTTCAACCCAACTCTCTTTAGTCAAAGCTTGAGCAATATTCTTGGGTTCCTCTTGAGAGATGAAACAAGTGAATAAGCGGTTTGATGGTCCTTATGATTTAGCTTTGTTTTGTTTATACACAAAAGCGAGTAAAGCGTTATGAGGTTTTGTGAAACCCTTAGCTTTGTGTCTTGTCATAACACCGGTAGAAGGACCAATGATTTGATCGGTTGGATGATTCTTATGAATTCGTAAGATTGGAGACTGTGGAACTTCATATGTATCATCTAAGTTAGTATAATCGGCACCTTCATTGGAATTTGTGAAAATACCTTCATCTTCAAGCTCATCATCGGTTTCTTCTAATTCGGGCATGGTAGGATTATCCAAATCATCTAAAATCTTCAGCAGTGCGGATACTTTGGTTAAAAATCTTGTCAAAATCTTGTAAGAGAACTCTGCGATCTTGTTCTTCTTCTTTGCCTCTTCATAAGCTCTCCTTTGTTCATCGGTGTAAGAATGTGCTAATACATCTTGAAGAAGCATCGATTAAGTTCCTCTTGAATAGATTGATCCTCGGCGGATAATGAGGATTGTGGAGCAACAAGATGCTTTGTTTTGGCGACGATGCTTTGCTTAGGAACATCGATGCTTTGTTTGGGACTCATAGAATCTTTATCGAGGAGCGACATTAGGTCCAAGATGAATATCATGAACAACATATTGAATATCTTCTTCATTATGCAAAGGTTGATTTTCTTCTCTAACGGTACATAATTCATAGAAGGAGATAAAATCTCAAGATCAAACATCCAATCGGGACCCTTACCTTTCTCATTGTCTTGATCTTCTAAGAACTCAACATGAAGACGGTCTTGAATCTTCTTTGTGACTCATTGTAGACTCTAAATCCTTCTTGTTAGTGCAATATCCCAATAAGTAACCTTCTTGGACTTGCCATCAAACTTCCCAAATTATCAATAGTGTTCAAAATAGTAAGAGGGCATCCAAAAGGCTTCATAAAGCGAATGTTGGGTTTATTGCCCATCGACAATTCATAGGGTGTTTTCATCGAGGTTTTGTGTGCGAGACCCTGTTGAGTACATAACATGCGATGCTTACGACACGCCCAAAATTGAATAGGAGATGAGAATCGGCTAACATGGTCCTTGCGACTTCAATCAAAGTTCTATTTTTCCTTTCTCGCAACACCATTTCTTTGTGGTGTTCTAGCAATACTAAACTCCTTTTATGCCTTTATTTGCACAAAATCATCCATAGGCTTGTTCTTGAATTCATACCATTGTCACATCTAATGCCTCTAACCTTGAGTCTTAATTGGTTTCAAGTGCTATTATAAGAGTTTGAATAGCATCAAAGGTATCATCCTTAAAGCCCAAAAGAAAACCCAATGAATCTACTACAATCATCGGTAACAACCAAGCGATACTTCTTTTATTTAAACTTGCCACGAGAGACAGTCCAAATAAATCCATGTGTAATAGCTCCAATGGTTCTCGATATTTCTTTCATCAAGCTTCTTGCGGGAAGCTTTGTGTTGTTACCCTTCTTGCATGCCAAACATGATTGATCATTCTGTAAGTCTTTGAAGGTAAACCTCTAACTAAATTGCCTTTGACCGGTTTGTTGATGTTCTTGAAATTCACATGGCCCAATCTCCTATGCCATTGATGTGCCTCTTGAGATGTTGCTTTAGCCACCAAACATGTGGCTCTACCATAAGAATGTAGACTCTTCATGTCTAAACTATACACATCATTTGTCCTTGGTACTCTAAGTACTACCAAGTCATCATCAACGAGTTTGAAGTCGGAAGAAAGGATAAGACATTACGTGTCGATAAATAACACAGGATGCTTTTTATCACAAATTTGAGAGGCCGACAACAAGTTGAACTTGACTCCTTCACATATCGACATTTTCAAAATCAATTCTCCCGGCTTTAATTGTTCCTTTCCCGTAATCCTTCCTCCATTGGGATCATTCCCAAATGCAACTTTTCCTCCACTAAGACTTCTAAAATCGAGACGGGATCTCTTTATCACTGTCATACTTCCGAGCAACCACTATCCACAATAAGATGATCTTTAAGCTCCTCTTACGGGTTGCCACACACAAAGAAAAGAGTTAGAAACTTTTAGGAACCCAAGCCATTCTTGACTTGTGTTCCCGCGAGAGTTACAAACTCAAATTCTTTGAGTATGTAATTCTCACTATCTCTCAACCGATGATCCAAAATTATCTTTTGATTTATAGCATGTGGATTTTCAACACTCTCGGTTTTCAACATAAATTTCTTTCACCGGTTTGTTAACATTTTCTTTTGACACAAAACATCGATTCACTTTTTGTTGAGCGTCTTGTATGTCTCCCTGCCAGTTCTTTCCCTTTTAACCCATTCGGTTTTAACAGGAGGTTCTTGTGATCTAGATCCCTATATGAATTGTGATAACTTCTAGGTTGATAATGAGGTCTCCTAGAATTTCTATCCCAATTATGATTTTCGATACCTTGTCTCGGCGTTACTTTGGAAAGTCTTGTGAGATCTTGAAGTTCTTCTTTGATGTGGGTATCTATGATGCGGTGCAAGGTTTACGTGATTAACCCTATTTGAATTAGTCCACACCGGTTTGTGCTCTCTAGGTCTCGATTGTTAGACTTATTCCTTGGAAACTTGCTTAGATATTACGAGTGTTTGTCACAATCTTTGATTAAGTGAGTAGAACTATAACACACAAAACATAGTTTTGACCCATATGTCCAAAGTGATTTCGTCTATGTCTATGCCCAAAATTGTTTTGCCTTCTTGAGGACCGATAAAATTTGTTTTGACCAAAATTATCCCAAAAGGTTTAGCGATCTTGTTTTGAAAAGGTTTTGCGAAGTCTTGCTTGTTGAGCGATGCTTTGATTTGAAGGTCTTCTTGAATTTTGAACATTGTTTTCAACAGTTTCTTTGGGTTTCTCGGATCTTGATTTTGCAATAAGTTTCTTCCTAAACTCTAGACTATCAACACCATAACGAGAAACATCGGGCCTAGAGGGTGATGACTAATGGGATGAGGAACGACATGATAACCATTGTCTTTCTTATATTCGGAGGTGGTTCACTTCTCGAGCCATCATTACTAGATGAATCTACATAGTTAATGAGCTCATCATCACTAGTGGTTATATCCTCAAAATTACCATCATCACGATTACTAGGTTGGTTTTCATCTACTTTGCTAAAATCCATTCCAAATCCTAAGCTTTGTTCTAATGTAAGCCCTTCTGCTTTTTTCAACATAAGCAACATGGGACAAACCGGACTCACCCCAAGCAACAAACTTAGCTAACGGATCATCTCTTTCCTTAGTTAATTTCTCAATTTCGACAATTTTACAGTTTAATTTCCATTCACCGAGTTTTAACGGTAATCCTGTTGTTCATACTTTTCATTGAAGCCATTTCATTATTTTCATGTGTTATGATTTTAGCTTCTATAGACTCTAAAGTGATTTGGTAACTGCTACCTCGGACCTAGCCCTAATACAATTATCTCTTTCAATCACATAAGCTGTTAAGCAATTTTGATAGAACTCATAACAGTTTGAGCATACCTCGAGAGATAGGAGGCCGAGTTGGTGAAGTAGCCACCATAGCAAGAAGAACAGGATCATCTTCACATTCTTTGCTCCAATCAAATCCTCCAAAGCCATCATCGATTCCAAAGCGGCATGTTCGATTCTTCATCAAAAGCGGTGCTCGGTCCAATGCTTCCACCGTGTCTTTCACTGCATCTTCCACTGCTACCATCTGATGAAGTCACGGTTCATCATCAAACTCTTCACTCCACCCACTTGATAAATTCTCTTGAGCAACCAAAGCCTTTGTGTCGATTATTGGAATTTCCTTAAGCTCAAGTTTAGGCTTCTCGGATGTTACATTTGCTTGATACTTAGCAAACTGCACTCCTTGCAAAGTGACCGATCTTTTGACAATTGAAGCATTCAATTTTAGATTTGTCAAAAGTTATTCCTTGTTTTGGTTTGAAATCAATATTTTTGCTGTCTTCTTCATGTACTTTTTGATTCTTGCGATGATTAAAGCAACTTGCCACGATATCAATTTCCTCAAGTGCATCTTCTTCATCATGCTAGATCCTCTTCATAAGTGACGAGTAAGCTTGCTTGTTGTGCAAAGAAGGAGCACACAACTTCATCCGAGTTCAAAGTGGTTGATGGTGGGGCTGCTTGAGTATATGATGGAGGATTGTAAACAAGCAATGATTTGAGAGACAAGACTTTGAGGAGAAGCGATACTTTTGAAATCTTGCTCTTCTTTCGAGATGATAGAAAAGCAATCTTGTGAGATTTAGAATTTGGTTGACCACTCATCTCATGTTCATACACCTTCATTGATGATAAAGATCATCAAAGTCCATAACCTCAGATCCTTGTTGTCCTCGATCATAGTAGCAATCACATGCCATGTAGATGGCAAACTCTGAGAAACTTCAAATTAGCATCCTCAATGATACTTACGCCTTGTATAACTCCAACATGTTGAGGAGATTTTGAAACCTATCATATGCGACATCAAGACTCTCTCTTTCTCCCATCGTGAATGTTTCAAACTCTTGTTTGACAAGTTTACGTGCATCTTCTTAGAGGCTTCATTCCTCCAAATCTGGTCTTGAGAGCAGCCCGAGTCGCTTAGCATCTTTAGCATCGTGAAATTTGAGAAGATGACCATCGGAATAGCGAGACAAGAGAATGTTAAGAGCCTTCTCTTGATTCCTTAGGGTTGCTTGTGGTAAAAGCGCTTTTGGTGCTAAAGGTTGTCCAAAGAACTTGAGCAGTTCGGAACAACTTCATTCCATTGACAATTACATTCCACGAGCATGGTGCATTATGGCAATATCTTGCCTCATCTTCATGCACCATAGATCATATTCTCCTTCTTGATAATTGGAATTACGGTGAGGTGATTGAGGGTTGTGGAGCGACTTGATCGACATCTTGAAAATTGTAGGGTTTCTTCCTAGTCGAGTTTCCACACAAGCTCGATACCACTTGTTGGATCGATATACTTTAACCAAACTAAACTAGCTTGTTAAGGTTTAATAACCTCGGATAAATCCTAAGTTATTAACAAAGAAACACCGAGCAATCTTTATTAAGTGCGCGAATTTACTTAACAAAGCTAAAAGAAACTTTATTAATAAAACTCTAAATCGCTTATTATGCGGATACTCTAATACAACTCTAAGATATTCGAACTTTTCTCTAAACTCTTAATTCGTAAACTCTAAAACTCTTTTTAAAATCGTATCTCTAATGCCAATCTAGGAGTCCTTTTATAGGCTCAAGGATATCCTAGTCGGTTTACAATTGATAACCTTGTGCGACAAGTAATCTAAACATGGAATACAATACTTTCCATAAACAAATATAACAATTCTTACATTCTAGCGATGCTTTGACTTTTCTTGCGATGCTTTGACTTTGTCTTTAGCGATGCTTTGACTCTTTGACTTCTTCCGGTGCTTTGCGACTTCTGGTACTTTCATAACTTGATGCTTTGGTGTCTTGACACTTTCATATCCCAACAATAACTAGACAACAAGACCTTCGTTGACTAACATTATGTCTTCGATATGTTGGTTCTTTGGCTAATGTTATTTCGCATCACGACATGGTCGAACAAATGAATGTGGATGCACCAAGTTCTCTCCATTGTCGATATCTATCCTCATGGCTATCCAATGAAGATAGGAAAGAATAACCTCCGTGTTGACTTTGACACCCTCACTTGCTCGAATCTTCATGTCTTATTGCTATTGATATTCTCGAGGACTCATCCGTGTCGTAACATGCTTACTCACTCAAACTGCTCACGAGATCTACATCCAACAGCCTGAACACTATGGAAAGGGTCAAAGGACAAACTACACGCGACGGTGACTCAATCACAAACAAGTCACCATTACACTGCAGACTTAAGGGTTGTTCTCCTAATTCCTCAAGTCGAACCAACCAAACTATATGCCTCACTGTCAAGAGCTCACTCTCCAATTCTTAATCGATATCGGTTATGACGAGGCTACAGGAGTAATCAACAAGCATTCTCACGTAGAGCTTAAGAGTATTCCTCAACCCCGAGAACTCTCTACATGATCATCACCAAGTCTGCTTACGGTCGTGATGCTGCTATGAGCACCCTAAGCTCATGGAACGCAAATATTCGGGCATTGGTCAACAAGAAACACATCGCTATCGAAGCTCGATTTGGGATGACATGATGTCATTTCTCAACAAACTTGGCTCAAAGATTCCTTACATCGATATACTAAACTGTTGATCCAGAGCACTTGGACTTCATCCCGACATCCCCAAGAGGCTCAATGACCCCAACAATCACGACATGTTAACGGAACCTATTCTATCCGCCGAGAATCAAGGAAACGTCTACAAAGAAACAAGGTCTTTGTCTTTGCCATTTCCTCTAATCAAGATGTCGAAAGCTCGAATCGTACAAAAGGTATCCGGAAGCGGTCAAACAAGGCAAAGTTGGTCATCTCGACGAAAATCTTCCGGTACACTGTAAGGAGAACCGTAAAAGGAAGTGCCGAAGTGTAACAAGTACAGATAGTCAAAGAAATGTTCCAAAGAAGAAACCTATTCCAAAGAGGAAACCTACCCCTAAGAAGAAAGTTCCTTTCGTGAAGCCACTCCGATCCTTTCACTTGAACCGCAAAGATACCGAGGACGAGGATTCCGAGGCTATCGACACGATGAAGAGATCACATTCTCCGAACCGCAAAGGATGAAAATCTCTCAAGACCGAAACCTCCAAGTCCTCTAACTATTAAAGGAAAAGAAAAGACTATCGCACTTGTACCTCGTGATGAAAGCTCAAGATGAAGAAGAGCAATTGGATCATGCATACGGAAGAAGTTTCACAAAGCTGACACCTTCACAAGGTCAAGAATTTGCTAAAGATCAAATGGGTGGCCCCGGAGGTTCAAGTGGTGTCGCCACTCTAAACCATCTCCCGATGCGGTTAATCAACCCGATAGGGAGCTGGTGCCACCACTCTTCTGCAACTACAACAAATGTGGAGGACACTATCGAGTATGATTTTGAGAAACCGAAACCGAGAAAGAAAAGTCTAAGGATGACGAGGATGATTACTCAAAGTTTCTTCTAGACACCCAACACACTCAAAGGAGAAAACCTCGAAACTCCTAAGGACATGAAGTCTCCTCATGTCTCCTCATCATCGGATTCTTCGCCTCATTCATCACAACCACCATCAACAAAGTCAACCGATCATCATCCAAACCGTGAAGAAACCACCTAAATATTGGATTTCTCGGTCTCATAAAAGATTGTGAAAGTCATCCAACTAGTCGAAGAAGGACATACTTTACGTAAAAATGAATTGGTTTCTTGACCAAATTCAAGATTTACATGATGAGAAAGACAAGATGGAAAAGAAAGGGAATTTGTTCAAGTTCATGAAGAGTCATCAAAAGGAGGAACTGAATGAAATGATTGAAGGTTACACTCAAAAGTACCTTCGGATATCGCTCCTAAAGTCCAAAAGGAACCGGAGAAGTCGAAGAGATCAAACCCACAAGTTTCTTCTCGACACCGTCCCGGTGTGACTAGAGAAATATTTTCCACAACTCACCCTAACATCGCCGCATTGGTTAAACATACAATGGCCAAAGAAGTCGATCTCTCGAATGAAAGTTAATCGCTAAACTAGTGATGCAAATGTCAAAGCGATCCGAACGCTTACTTCGGATGAAGCTAAATTTTTCAAGGTCTACTTGCTTTTCAACTCGGTTCATCATGCAAGGAGTCACCGATCAACCCAAACGCCAAGAGATGACGATGATAAGGATAAGGACTCGCACCTAAACGCCGAAGCGATCGGTCTATCTACATCTATGCCACCTCCTTGATGAGTGTCTAAATACTCATCATTTTTGTACAATATAAATCGCAAAATCATCCGAAAACACTCGAACGCATCAAAATGATAAAAATATCACAAATCGTTGTTTTATGTGTTTTAAATGCAAAATATCAAAATCGATGAAAACGATCAAATTTGTAAAATTGGCGCTTTAGTCCCCAAGTTTCAAAAGTTGTCAAAAATAATTCCACGAGCATAATTTCAAAGTAAAGTCACCAAAGGTCCTTTTAAAATCATAAGTTGTCAAATTTAGTCCTTTGGTGAAAAATATTAAAAGTTTGAGAAAAATTGCAAAAATGGTCCTTCAAGTTTAAAATTTGGCAGAAATGGCCCCTGGAAATTGGAAATTGTCAAGTTTGGTCCCTGTACTTTTGAAGCTTGTCAGTTTTAGTCCTTTGGAATAACTTTGAGATATTGGCAGTTTGGTCCTTACATTTTCAGGAATTACATAAATGGTCCTTGTTATTATTAACTCTTTATACACCAATTTGGACCCTTGAACCCTTTGACCCCCTGCCATTTAAGCTTTTTGAACCCCCCCATTTGTATTACTTCCCTGGTCAAACAAACAGGTCAAACCACACCCAACTTGGCGCCTAAAAGTCTCCACTCTCAACTGCTTCCCCTGCTATCACTGCTCAATCAAAACACCATCCCCCCAGCTCACCCTTATCACTCCCTTGTCTCCTCCACCTCAACACAAAACAAAAAACCATTTATTACCTTCACCCTCCTAAACACTCAACTCCTCCACCTGTCAAATTCCACTTTCCCGCCAAAATAGATCAATGGCCAAAATTGACCTTAAGCCAATCCAATGGCTGAGAAATATGCTGGGATCAAATCAGAAGAGAGAGAAATGAAGTTTGGAATATAAATAGAGGCAAGAGAAGAGGAGGAAAGGAGTTAGCTAGTTTTAATTTTTTCTTCAATGTCGTTTTTTTAGTTAAATGTTTTAGACTTAGTTAAAAATGTTGTAATTCAGTTTCTTTGTATCACAATTTAGTTAAATCAGCTTTGTAATGTGTTTTGAATATAAATTCAAGTCTTTATTTAAGTTTCAAGTTCCATATTTATCGTTGAGATTTTCGTTTCAAAACTTCTTTCCGTGTTGTTGGTTACTTGTTTTAGGCTTAAAAAGTTTAGATAAGGTCTCTAAAACTTTCTATAAGCTCACACTTCATTTTCAAGCAAGTTTGTGAAAAGTCAACAAAAGTCAACTATTTAAGCTTAGTTGGATTTGAGCATGGTTTGGTGTTGCGAGACCTCGAAATGGGTTGAATTAGGCTCAATTAGTGTAGTCATGGTCTTGGTTTAGCCTGCTAGCATAGTTGGACTACTGTGAGTGATTCTCTCATTTTACACTTTTTCATCAGTTTCCATTTTTTTGCTTGTGTTTGCAATGGTAGTTGTAACTTGTTCAATCATGTTTAGATAGTTGTAATTAGGTTATAGGAACTCAGTTTGGTCATTGGTTCATGCCTGTTCACTAGTTAGCTTAGTAAAAATCTGCATAGAAGTAGATATAAGGGTGTTTGGAATTGTTTCCAAACCTCATCTTTTTAGGTTAGTTCGAGCTTAAGTTTTGTTGATGTATGATTGTTTAGTTCATTTAAGTCCATTTCTGTCCTCATTTTGCACCTGCTCTCAGTTAAAGTCAAAATTCCATTCCAATTGATCTAGCAGCTTATCTGTCAAGATTTTTACATATCAAAAGCTTATTTTGTGTTAGGATAACATATGTGTAGCTTGCAGTAGGTTTCATTAATCTAGTAACATCATTTTCAGTTGATAAATCATGATCAAAACTCAAATAAGTCAAACTTTATGTTTTGTCAAAAGTCAAAAAGTGGCAAAACTGCTTTTCACTAACTAGGAAGAATTTTCATGGATTTATTTCTAAGCCAATTTCAATGAAACTTGATGTTTTAAAATCTTCAGTTGGTCTTGTTTCTTATTAGCAATTTTCCGATTTTTATTAATTTTCTATAAGCTTCAAAAGAGCTTGTCTTTTAGGTCCAAATGCCTGTGCAAAACTCGACTTATCTTTGAGTTTTGCAGATCTTCTGAGAGCTTGTGCAAGGTTTATGTGAAGTCACCTAGGTCTAAATTTTGGTTTGCTTACTCTCAACCAGGTCTTCATTAAGTTCTAATTTTTGGTTTTCAGTTTTAGCTTCTCTTGTAGCTTATGCTTTGGTCTAAAGTTAGTGCCCAAAATCTGTTTTGGCTTAATAGCTTATAACCTCAATTCTGTGCTAACTTGTATCCAGTGGGTGTAGCTTGTTGATTCTAGTTGCTTTTAAGTTCTTTTAGCTTATTTAAGTTCCTGTTTTGGTTTGGTGCTTATTGGTCTTCATTAGCTTATCCTAAGTGCTTATTTTTAAGCACTTTGGACATCAGTTTCAAAATCCTCTAAACAACCCCTTGTTTTTCTATTTTTCCTAGCTTCCTAATATCATTTTAGACTTTTCCTGCAATTTTCAGATTTTTCCAAGTTCATTTGCTATTTTTCTTAATTTAAATTAGTTTTTAAGCACTTTTAAATAGTATTTAATACAAAAAATTAAGAAAAGCTTCAAAAAAATAATTTTTCATTTTTCTTAAGTTTAGATAAATGTAAAGAGCTTAAAAAGTATTTTTCTATAATTTTCTTAGCTTAAAAAGTATTTTTTAGCATTTTAATTAGTTTTAAATAGTTTTTAATTAATAATAAATACATAAAAAGTCTAAAAAATATATTTTCTGTTTTAAAATTAGTTTTATCATATTTTAGATTTCTCTAAGTCTTAATTTTATTTTTCTAGTCTTATTTCATATTTTCTTTTATTTTAGAGTATTATTACATAGTTTAAAATAATTTTTAATTAATAATAATTACATAAATAGTTGTAAAAAATAATTTTATTTTTCTAATAATTTTCTTATATAATTAGGATTGTAAAATGTATTTTTCATATTTTTAGGATTTATATTGTATAAGTTTCACTTTTTATTTTGTACGCTTACGTTATTTTTATTTAAACGTAAGTTTTAAGTTTTAGGTTTTAAACGCTCATCACTTTAAATATAGTGATAGCGTTTATTTAATATCTTTATCTTTTTAATTTTCTTAATTTGTATTTAAGTCGCTTTATTTTATAATCTTTTCAAGAGTGTAATTATCCTATCCAAACTCCTTTCTCGATCGCTATCATTAGTGATCATTCCATCGTCTGAATCAGTTTTACACACCATTGAGTCTCCTTGGGACTTAACGACCCGGGAATTCAATCTATTCTCCAGGACTTCATTGTATTTGTGTCTGAGCAGTTTTAAGTCTGTTTGACTTGACGGTTTGGCATAGATCAAATTTTGGCGCCGCTGCCGGGGAGGCTTTAGCGTGTGTTAGCCTTTTTCAGATCCAATCTTGCACATATACCATCTTTTGTAAAAAGTTTTTTGTAAAGTTTTCAAAAATCCAAAAATATCCATCCTTTATCCTCCAATCTGTTTAATTCTACATTTCCCTTACCCTCTAATCTGTTTAATTCTCCATTCCTTATCCTCTATAACCGTTTAATTCTCCATCTCTTATCCCTCTTATCTGTTTAATTCTTTATGTCATGGTATTTGACATGTTCCTGGTGTGGAGGTCCATTTAATGGTGGAAATTGTCGGCGATGTACCAATGTGGGTTTCGGAGACAATTTTGTCGGTAATCCCGATCCCATTTCAAATGAAACACCCGATTTTTCCTACCTACCTCCACACCCCATTTCTGAATCCTACTCATGCGAGTTTTGTGGGAATGATTCTCATTACGGTTTTGATTGTCCACCACGGGTTCCGCTTTGTCTATGAGCCGTAACCATGTTACAATCGAACTTTGGTGAAAGTTATTTTCCAATTATCTCATTGTGAGAATTGCGGGGTCCTCATGAGACTTTTGAATGTCAACCGATGAATCCAAATTTTCACAATTCCAATTCTCCGGTTTGACAATTTCCAACCCCACAAGATTCCATCGGTCATCGACTTCGAGCCTTCACAAGATCTCAATGATTACGAGGAGTGTTATCTTCCTCAAAGTTCAAGAAATACGCATTCGAAAGAAACTACAAATGAAAAGAATGGTGTGTAAGCTTGAGAGATGAACATAAGAATCCGATATAATGACGATGATGATGAGGATTCTATTCTAATGAAGGAATATTATGAGAGCTTGTCAACTGAAATCACACCAAGCTTCCATTGACTCTCTCATAATGGGGACGAGCCTTCTAGCACTATTCCGAAAATGGAATCGTCAAGTGTTGAGAGCCTTGTTCCAACCCCAGTGAGTCCGAGGTTATCTCCGTGTCGTGTGATGAGCCTCTTGATGATAATTCTTCTCCTCCTCTTGACATTCCATATGATCATGTCGAGATGTTCTCCGATTCGATAACGATTGTACTTGCTTTGACGATTCTTTATCCTATGGAGACATCGATTATGTCGAGGAGCTACCTTCCGAGCTAGTTAGCTTAGAAGGGTGAGAAATTCGATGATCCGGAAATTGAGGACGAGATACTTCGTGAACAATTGTTCAATATAAATCTCCTCGTTTCTAAGATCGAATCATTTTGTGCTAAGTCGACTTCATCTCCTATCCCGTTGTGGATAGTGACTCTACATTGGACAAGCCCGAGCTTGAGGCTTTTTCCAATGATTCTCTTCATGAAGAGTTCTCCGTGAACTCTTTCATGACATATCTCCTCGAATATGATCATTTCCATTTTGATCTTGAGGATGATATTGGCTCGGAGGAAGGTGTACTCTATCATAAGAGTTTGCTTATTGATGATACTACCTTCACCCTTCCTCCCAATACGTCTACATTTGAGGATGAAGAATGGATCTTGATTGTTATCAACATCTTTCTTCCATTCCTCACTTATGATATGACTTCTCTCTTCTTCACTCCTTCGGAGTGAGGACACTATCTTGACCCGGCATTTTCGTTTATCATTTGTGAGCCGGTCTCTCTCAGATATCTCGTCGGTGTGGAAATTTCGCGTACTTCAATGTTTATCCAAACATCTTGAATGAAAGTCCGATGGAGATTGTTTCTTCCACTTTGCTTCCCATGAACCAATGAATTCGGGGTCGAGTCAAGCTAGCGACTCGGTGATCAAAAACATTAGAGCTTAACATGGGTTTTCACCGTGTGTACCACCTAAGTGTGGGGAGTTGCCCCACATGTTATATATATATAAGTTTCTAAAAAAAAAAAAAAAAAAAAAATCTTCTTCTAAATAATGGCGTAGTATTTCCCTTTACGTTCTTTGTTTCGGCATAACCGCGGTACTTTGAATATTGAGGGCAATATTCATTTCTAAGTGTGGGGAATTCTCACAATTTCATATATTATCTACCCAATTCCCGTTTTGGCCAAAATTTTTTTGGAGTAAGTGTTCTACACTTTCTCATTTGGTCATCGATCCGCCTTATCTCAGAAGACAAAAGGATTGGCTAATCCAGAGCAAACGGCTCTTGGTAAAGATATATCAAATCCGTTTATATGGCTTGCAATTTGCCCAAAATTGTATGGTTCTCAACTCACCATATCCTAAAAGTGAAGAGTTGGCTAGCCCGCAAGGTTATGGCTTGTGGTAAAGCGATGGAAAATCCATAATTGGTAATCGACTCACCAAAGATAATATTGATAATTTATCTAAGAGTTGGCTAGTCCGTAAGGGTGCGGCTCGGTAAAGACAAAATCAAATTCGTTGAAAGTCGGTGGTTTGCTCAAAATCACATGGTTATCGATGTACCATGGTTCTTACTTGAACTGAAACATTTGGCTACTCGAAGTAATGGCTTTTGGTAAAGAGTTTAAAATCCATTAAGTTTTCTCAAATCATTGCTAGGGACTAGCAATATCTTAGTGTGGGGATTGATGAGTGTCTAAATACTCATCATTTTGTACAATATAAAGCTGAAAATCATCTCGAAAACACTCGAAACGCATCAAAATGATAAAAATATCACAAATCGAGTGTTTTATGTGTTTTAAATGCAAAAATATCAAAATCAGATGAAAAACGTATCAAATTTGTAAAATTGGCAGTTTTAGTCCCCCAAGTTTCAAAAGTTGTCAAAAACAGTCCCTGAGCATAATTTCAAAAGTAAAGTCACCAAAGGTCCTTTTAAAATCATAAGTTGTCAAATTTAGTCCTTTGGTGAAAAATATTAAAAGTTTGAGAAAAATTGCAAAAATGGTCCTTCAAGTTTAAAATTTGGCAGAAATGGCCCCTGGAAATTGGAAATTGTCAAGTTTGGTCCCTGTACTTTTGAAGCTTGTCAGTTTTAGTCCTTTGGAATAACTTTGAGATATTGGCAGTTTGGTCCTTACATTTTCGTGAATTACATAAATGGTCCTTGTTATTATTAACTCTTTATACACCAATTTGGACCTCGAACCCTTTGACCCCGCCATTTAAGCTTTTGAACCCCCATTTGTATTACTTCCTGGTCAAACAAACAGTCAAACCACACCCAACTTGGCGCCTAAAAGTCTCCACTCTCAACTGCTTCCCCTGCTATCAATGCTCAATCAAAACACCATCCCCCCAGCTCACCCTTATCACTCCCTTGTCTCCTCCACCTCAACACAAAACAAAAAACCATTTATTACCTTCACCCTCCTAAACACTCAACTCCTCCACCAGTCAAATTCCACTTTCCCGCCAAAATAGATCAATGGCCAAAATTGACCTTAAGCCAATCCAATGGCTGAGAAATATGCTGGGATCAAATCAGAAGAGAGAGAAATGAAGTTTGGAATATAAATAGAGGCAAGAGAAGAGGAGGAAAGGAGTTAGCTAGTTTTAATTTTTTCTTCAATGTCGTTTTTTTAGTTAAATGTTTTAGACTTAGTTAAAAATGTTGTAATTCAGTTTCTTTGTATCACAATTTAGTTAAATCAGCTTTGTAATGTGTTTTGAATATAAATTCAAGTCTTTATTTAAGTTTCAAGTTCCATATTTACTGTTGAGATTTTCAGTTTCAAAAACTTCTTTCCAGGTTGTTGGCTACTTGTTTTAGGCTTAAAAAAGTTTAGATAAGGTCTCTAAAAACTTTCTATAAGCTCACACTTCATTTTCAAGCAAGTTTGTGAAAAAGTCAACAAAAGTCAACTGTTTAAGCTTAGTTGGATTTGAGCATGGTTTGGTGTTGCAGACCTCTGAAATGGGTTGAATTAGGCTCAATTAGTGTAGTCATGGTCTTGGTTTAGCCTGCTAGCATAGTTGGACTACTGTGAGTGATTCTCTCATTTTACACTTTTTCATCAGTTTCCATTTTTTTTGCTTGTGTTTGCAATGGTAGTTGTAACTTGTTCAATCATGTTTAGATAGTTGTAATTAGGTTATAGGAACTCAGTTTGGTCATTGGTTCATGCCTGTTCACTAGTTAGCTTAGTAAAAATCTGCATAGAAGTAGATATAAGGGTGTTTGGAATTGTTTCCAAACCTCTTTTAGGTTAGTTCGAGCTTAAGTTTTGTTGATGTATGATTGTTTAGTTCATTTAAGTCCATTTCTGTCCTCATTTTGCACCTGCTCTCAGTTAAAGTCAAAATTCCATTCCAATTGATCTAGCAGCTTATCTGTCAAGATTTTTACATATCAAAAGCTTATTTTGTGTTAGGATAACATATGTGTAGCTTGCAGTAGGTTTCATTAATCTAGTAACATCATTTTCAGTTGATAAATCATGATCAAAACTCAAATAAGTCAAACTTTATGTTTTGTCAAAAAGTCAAAAAGTGGCAAAATCTGTTTTTCAGCTAACTAGGAAGAATTTTCATGGATTTATTTCTAAGCCAATTTCAATGAAACTTGATGTTTTAAAATCTTCAGTTGGTCTTGTTTCTTATTAGCAATTTTCCAGATTTTTATTAATTTTCTATAAGCTTCAAAAGAGCTTGTCTTTTAGGTCCAAAATGCCCCGTGCCAAAACTCGACTTATCTTTGAGTTTTGCAGAATCTTCAGAGCTTGTGCAAGGTTTATGTGAAGTCACCTAGGTCTAAATTTTGGTTTGCTTACTCTCAACCAGGTCTTCATTAAGTTCTAATTTTTGGTTTCGCTTTAGCTTCTCTTGTAGCTTATGCTTTGGTCTAAAGTTAGTGCCCAAAACTGCTTTTGGCTTAATAGCTTATAACCTCAATTCAGTGCTAACTTGTATCCAGTGGGTGTAGCTTGTTGATTCTAGTTGCTTTTAAGTTCTTTTAGCTTATTTAAGTTCCTGTTTTGGTTTGGTGCTTATTGGTCTTCATTAGCTTATCCTAAGTGCTTATTTTAAGCACTTTGGACATCGATTCAAAATCCTCCAAACAACCCCTTGTTTTTCTATTTTTCCTAGCTTCCTAATATCATTTTAGACTTTTCCTGCAATTTTCAGATTTTTCCAAGTTCATTTGCTATTTTTCTTAATTTAAATTAGTTTTTAAGCACTTTTAAATAGTATTTAATAAAAAAAATTAAGAAAAGCTTCAAAAAAATAATTTTTCATTTTTCTTAAGTTTAGATAAATGTAAAGAGCTTAAACAGTATTTTTCTATAATTTTCTTAGCTTAAAAAGTATTTTTTAGCATTTTAATTAGTTTTAAATAGTTTTTAATTAATAATAAATACATAAAAAGTCTAAAAAATATATTTTCTGTTTTAAAATTAGTTTTATCATATTTTAGATTTCTCTAAGTCTTAATTTTATTTTTCTAGTCTTATTTCATATTTTCTTTTATTTTAGAGTATTATTACATAGTTTAAAATAGTTTTTAATTAATAATAATTACATAAATAGTTGTAAAAAAATAATTTTATTTTTCTAATAATTTTCTTATATAATTAGGATTGTAAAAATGTATTTTTCATATTTTTAGGATTTATATTGTATAAGTTTCACTTTTTATTTTGTACGTTTACGTTATTTTTATTTAAACGTAAGTTTTAAGTTTTAGGTTTTAAACGTTCATCACTTTAAATATAGTGATAGCGTTTATTTAATATCTTTTATCTTTTTAATTTTCTTAATTTGTATTTAAGTCGCTTTATTTTATAATCTTTTTCAGTAGTGTAATTATCCTATCCAAATCCTTTCTGATCGCTATCATTAGTGATCATTCCATCGTCTGAATCAGTTTTACACACCATTGAGTCTCCTTGGGACTTAACGACCCGGGAATTCAATCTATTCTCCAGGACTTCATTGCATTTGTGTCTGAGCAGTTTTAAGTCTGTTTGACTTGACGGTTTGGCATAGATCACTCCTCCACCACGGACTTCTTCTCAACATAAGTCTCCTCCACCTCGGTCTTCTACTGATAAACCTCGGGACGATTCCGAGTTACCACCCATGACTCATAAAGCGGTGATTACTTTGAGTATACGGGTGGTGACGATGAAGAGGTCCTCGAGCCCGACAACAACCCACCTCACCCAAACAAGTGCGAAACCGGATCATCATCAAAGCCTTCCAAAAGAAGAAGCGGGGCGACTCACCCAGTCGTAACATGGCTAGATGACGATAAAACCAAAGAGTTTGAATGGTTCTCCACACTTGTCAATCAAACTCCCTACCCCGATGAAGGTCAAGAATGGCGATCGGTTCAACATTGGAGCATGCAAAGCTGCAAGAAAAGTTCCATGTGAAGAAAATGACAAATCGAATTGAGCGAATCAAAATGAAGCTTTTCAACTATGGAAAGACAGCTCAAAGCGCCCTCGAGGTCGAATATCATCTTGAGAACATCGCCGAGCTATGTCCAACAACATGGATTGGCTCAATCCGAAGCAAACATTGACTTCACACAAAGGGACAACCCTCCATACTACACCGACCGACCAAACCTCTACCGACCATTGGACAAGCGATTTAACCACGGATTCCCTTCCGATATTTCTTCAACAAAGACACGGAATTTCTTCTCCATGGTGGCGATGATTAGAAAATACACTACATCATTGACTCTTCCATTCCCAAACGCCATCTACTCAAACCGATAGCTATCGAGGAACGTGCAACTCACTTGTTTTCGACAACGTGCAAGCATACGACCAAAATGCATTGTATGGGATTCATCATTGGCACGAACGCCAAGAATCTACTACGATCGCTGGTTCAAAAGTCTCAACATGCGGTGTATAGCTCGAAGGACATCGTGGCCATCAAACACATTGATCTCAAGTCTAAGTGGGACTACACATTCTTGAAGAATATCATAGTCAAACGACAAGATGAACAGGACTATGAATTCTCGGTGACTTTGAGAACTTGTCCTCAATGACATCGAAGACATGTACCTTGCCAAAGTACGTGGTCGTATGAGACAATTCTCGATCAAGTTCAACGTGAATTTATCAAGTCGGTTCTCATCTTCATTAGACGATCGTGATCAAAGAACGTGTCGAAGATATCCGGATGGTCATTGAATCATATCGAAGCGTGTAAACTTCACTCCACCACGACTTGATCTTCCGACATCAACCGGCTTAAACAACTCACGCTCATCAAGAAACCTTTCGGCGTTGTTTACCGCGGTGAACTTCAAGAAACCGCTTAATGGCGTGTAGTGAGCTCCACAAATTCGGGATCATACCTTGAAGATGGTTAGAGATGGATTGACATACGATTGAAGGATATCGCATGAAAGTTGGGAATCCTAAGCTACCGGAATTCTCGGAAAGGAGGGATGTGAGACGTATCATCACCATGATTGATGAGCGGTTGTTCGAAGGATCGATTCGAGACGATTGGAAAGCTATGTTGGTGGTCGACCGGGAGAAACATCACCGGCTTTCAACGCCTGTCAAGCACTCACGGGAACATCACTGCACTTCTGGTACCCTTAAATGGTTTCCTTCATATAATTTTGGATGTATGATTATATATGTGAATGGCTTGTGCACACATAACAATGTACAACCCGTAATCACAAGAAAGGACCACGTGGTGCGCCTCGAGCCTCAATCCTTATAAAAGGAGCGAAAGCTTCTTATTTTGAGTAAAACCTATCAAACCTTTCACTTTTCAAGGTTTTGCTCAAAAGACAAGTACTTCCCATATGATTTCAAAACCTCAACCGTTTTATATCACTAGTTGAGGGAGTATTTGATTTAAAACTTTGTTCACAAATTGTTCACAATGGTCACTCTTCCCGCAACACTCAAAATGGTCATATTTATTCTCAAACCGTTCAAAATAACATTTTTATATGCCATTTTGAGGGAGAAAATTGTGTGATAAGAAATATGTTGTACAAAATGCAAATGAATCTGTACCTCGGACTTAACCAACGAATTGACGGTACTAAACCTGCTTGTAACTCGAAAAGACTTGTTACGGACGGGTAATAATTTCAAGCTAGTTCGCTAGTGATGTAAACGTGTCTCGCAAAGGACTTGTCGAGTAGAAAGTACCATTCGAGAAACTTTTGATAGACATGAACTCGACGGGTTTGACAACCTTCCAAGGTTTGTCTACACCTTCAAGGTAGTTATTAGAGCTAGTTGTCACCTCATGTCGACAATATATCTCTTTAACTATTCAACGTAACCGTGTCTCGCGGAGATTGTCTATCTTTAGTGGATCAATTCAAAAAGTCGTGCTCTTTCCTCACCGCATTTAACCATTAAAACTATTAAGCACATGTGGAGGGGAGTATTTATGCAAAACTTCATCTCTCACCGTGGTTCAAACATGTTTTCGTTAACAAACCCTTTGAGAGAGAATTTAACTTACGGTGGTTATAATGGCAAACATAGGTTAGTCATGGGTTATAAGGTGACTAAGGTTATGAATAACAGTCTATGATCCGCCAGAGCGGAGGATCTACCCAAGGACACTACCATTAGTTAGTGTTAGAAGTCCTAGGAATGATTATAAAAGGAGAAAATGAGAATCGGAGAAAGAAGGAGTTGAAGAATCAAAAGAAATGTAAAGTAAAGGGTGAAAATAAATAGCCCTCCGTTATTCAACTTAGGCGGATAATCGGGTTCAATTCATATACTCTTGGTTGTCACTTAGTGACACCGGTATTGAAGATTAAAAGTCGTCATGGACCCGGTGGCGCATGCACTAAACCTTCTTAGCCACTCAAGTTTCTCTCAATGAAGCTTGTTTTATTCTCACAAGGAACCCTACATAAACTATTGGCTTTCTCTTAGAGATCGTTGGTATTGAAGAAGGAGACCCTCTCCCTTGTCTCCGCCAGAAAACCAAAGCGCACTATTGAGTCTAGAGCCACGAGATTCATCAAAAGATCTCTTAGGTACACTTGACATTTAATCATTTGATGATCAACAAATAAGATCATCGATGGTTCATATCGAGTCCTTCACAGATCTTAGCAATCTGTCGAGAACATTTATGAGAGGTTCACATCCGCGATCCTCGGTGATTGAATGGAAACTCCCGCGGTCAACATCAAACGACCACAAAGAAGTCATTTCGCCGGTAACTCCCGTGGATTACGCGGAGTGTGTCTCAAACGGTCTACGATCGTGAGGTGATGCTTGGTGTACCTCGGCGACTCATCTCGAATCTGTAGATGTACTTGGTACATCGCGTTATCTCACTTGTGGGACTCAGGTTCAGAACGGCCTTTGTAAGAATTAGAGTTGTGTTTTCACACTATCTCGTTAACACTCTCAAAGTTCAAACTTGTAAGTCTTGGAACCGCTTATTACTAACCGTTTGAAATGTTTTCTTCTTATGGAAGCTCGGGAGCGGGATGATCGTCTTGATTCTTCTCATGCTCACGCCAACATCATCACTAATGGAAGTCCTATTCTAAAGCAACACAACCGTCGAATGATTCTTCATCAAATCAAAGAATCTACAAAGTCAAAGACTTAAAGAACTTCATCGAGATTGATTTCCACCGTCAAAGAGCGTGTGAGCATGTTGAAGAATGACGTGGAACCTTTGGAGCAAACAAGGCGGACTGAAGCGGTCGATGCGCACAACAACATACTATCACTTTCACCACAAAGAACAATGATCAAAGAACAAAGTTAAAGATGACGTCGAAGCATAATCGCTCAAAGATAACTATCTCTACACCGGGAGATTGTTCAATCAAGACAATTCCTCTCACAAGAAAGAAGAATGTCGAAGGCGTCACACTACTATTACATCAACGCCTTCACCGTTTACATTCATATATACTTGAGGGGAGATTGTTGGAATCACTCCTAACAAGATTTCAAGTATTTATATTTCATATGTAATAGGTAGCTTTATTATGGCCTTTATGTTTGTTTAAGGTCAAGCTTATGTAGAAGGCCCATAAGCTTGATCCAAGCCCAATAAGGAATAGGGAAGGAGAGGAGTGTTGCCTAGCTCCTTGCCTATATAAACTATTGTAAACCCTCATTTGAGGTTGGTTGTTCAAGTTATTCTCTTCACTCACTCCTTTCCTTAACCGTATTATTGCTTATGCGTGTGTGTGTGTTTAGCTTGTCCATCCGCCTTATCTCTTCTCTTATAAGCTTGTGTTGTAAAACTTGTGACCTAACAACTTTTTATAATTTGTATAAATTGTAACTCCTAACACAATCCGTTTATAATCTAATAATTTGTTCATAAAGGATTGTGTTACGAGTTACAATTTATAAAGCACAAATTATGCAATGATAAAAAATGGTTTTCATTAAATAGCTAACAAATAAATGTTGTTGTTTTTGGATATGCAAGGTTGCTGTAATGTAAAAGGAGGGTAATCTCTCTGAGAAGTTCCATTCTCAAGCGTAGACACTTGAATTTCCTTATTGTCATCCAACTACTAGACACAAAACCACAAATTAATTAAGGCATTGTTCATTCAAACAATTTGTACAATAATAAGTAGCTTGTACTGAAGCAGAATGACAATGGAACAATTATATATTGTTTGAATCGAGTTATTTTGCGAGAGTGTTTGGGAATGCATATCTGCTTAAGTACCATATTCCTTATCTATAAACTTTTGCTAAAAAGAAAGATCTATATATTGATACGTAATAAAGGAGTATAGGTTCGTGTGAGTTCAATTTCAACACAGTGGCAAAAAAGAAATTAAATAAATGCGTATATACCACATTCATATGTTACATCCCTATAAAATCACCTTTATCAGCTAAATAAGTTCTGCACCGGGATTTGTATCTTCACTTACTTATCTGATTTGATACTCAATCCAAGCTCTCGGCACATTGCCAATTAAGAGTCGGTATTTACTTTCAGAAAATGAACATGTCAAAGTCCTACCCCTGCAACAATATCCAAAGTGAGTACTAATCAGTAGAAGGACAAATAAAGTATTCTAGTAACATAGAGTTTCAGCTTATGTTGACGGTTTATAAGCATGTGAAAATAAGCATCTAGCAATGTTCGAAACTACATTATAGCCCATAAAAAAAAACAGCTAACACCAAACAACATAATCATCAGAGCCAAAACAATTGTTATCCAAATCAGATATACAGTAACAACATATGAAGTATATAAAAAAGGTATATAGGCCCAACTGAATGCCAAACTCTGAAAAATATTGGTCACATAATTAAGGTTGAGCAGGTGATAAATCAACAGTAAACATTATACTCGAAAAACACAATGGGAAAACGTTAGCAATACCAATACTTGGACACGTATGCGTCATTTTTCTTTTATTTTTATTATTTTTTTTTTGCACATGACAAAATGAAACCTAAGCAAGTTACTAAATCGCGCAGGCCAAATACTTACAATATAAATTAGATTTACAAAACCACCGCATAAAATAGAAGAAAAGCTGCACCACTACAACACAAATTGCTACCTCTAAAAGTAAAACGAATACCTGTGATGTGCAAATTTGTGTAGTGAACAGCAATGTCTGCGCCATACACAGGACTCCAACACTAACAGCACTATTGGCAACCTAAAACATAAATTCTGATATAAGAACACATCGTCGATGAGCTTCAGGACTCAAAAGACAACTAAAGCTGTTTGGAACACCAAAGATACAAAAACAAAAAATAAGAACACCCTTCCATTTACAACCAGACATAGCCCACATCCTCCTTATTAACTCTAATTACGTATGAAATATGCATCGAATTAAATTAGATGATTCTTTATTTTTTTAGATGTATCATAATATATTTTCTAGCTCAAATTTAGATACATTTTATCATGTTAGATGAACGTTGTATGTTTTTTGTCCTTTGCATGTCAAATGTGTTGCTAGTCCTACTTTACATCTTCTTTATTTTAAAATCGCTTCGACACAAATTAAGATGTATCTAAATGAATAGGGATGCATTTAATTTAAGTCGATACGTTTCAAATATGTGATCACACTTATTTTTTTTAAGGTTTTGTTAACCACAACCCACAGGGTTGTGTTTAAACATTTCCCATATAGTTGTGTTTAAACATACCTTAATTAAAATTTTTGCATTAAATGAACACTAAACATTCCATATTTAACATCACATTCCATGTTTAAAATGAAAAAGAGAAATGATACATGGACCTAAACTTAGACCTAAAACCACTTGACATCATCTTGATGGGTTGTAAAATAAGTGGTTCCATGTCTGCAGCCATCAAGATGCTGACACTTATTTTTAAGTCTAAGTTTAGGCCTAAGTTTAGGTCCATGTATACATGGACCTAAACTTAGACCTAAAACCACTTGACATCATCTTGATCGGTTGTAAAATAAGTGGGTGCTGCTGCGGTACCATCGGGATCGCCGACACTGTTTTGCGCTCAAGTTTGGTTAGTATCATTTCTCAATGAAAAGATATAATTATGGAATATACTAGTTCATTTAACGCAACTGTTTTAATTAATGTATGTTTAAACACAACCCTATGAGAACAAAACCCTAATTTTATCTTTTGTCATTCTTATTTTTTTTTTTCACACTTAGTCCCTAGCCAATAAAAATAAGCATAAGACTATCTGTTTACTTCAAATAGGAAAACAAAATATGAATCAAATATTATCTTACCATTGAAAGCACAGCATTTAAAAGTAGCATTTACTAGTCATAAACCCAAAAGATTCATCAACCGTTAGCATGCGCTTTACATGTAGCCAAAAAGCTTCAGAACACACTCGACAACAAAAAGATAGTGGATCTACCTAATTAAACAAAAGATTGTTACCGTAAAATACTCTTTAAAGAAAAAGCCATCACATGTGTATCTCACCCTTGACTACTTGGCCTCGATTCTTCTGATCTAATCATAAAC
Source organism: Chrysanthemum lavandulifolium (assembly GCA_022545495.1). Taxonomy (NCBI): domain Eukaryota; kingdom Viridiplantae; phylum Streptophyta; class Magnoliopsida; order Asterales; family Asteraceae; genus Chrysanthemum; species Chrysanthemum lavandulifolium. Next base: position 87,813,331 of record CM040246.1, read on the forward strand.
TTCAAATTTCCAATACCTAAAAAGCAAAAACAATTTAAGTAAAACAATAAAAAGGTTAAATTAGAAAAAAGTTAAATTTCAAATTCAACTCATAAGTTGTAGCTTAGTGATAGAGGCTTGTAATTCAAAGTGACCCAAGTTCAAACTACAAATAGTGCAACTTTCACCCACTTATAACCCAACGTAAATGTTCGTATATACTATATAGTTGAGAAACAAACAACCTTTCAGAAATGAGTCTTGAATTTTATCCGAAAACCCCTCTACTTTAGCAAAGAAGTGACAATCCACCAAGATGTAGTCACTAAAAATGAATGGCAATTGATCAAAGTAAATATCCGGTTAGGTTACCTCTTAACTCGGTAGAAGGTTTGGGTTAACAGAGAAATATTCGTTCGTAAATCTTTTTTAAGTGCGGAGTAATCCTTTTTAGAAAACATAATTTAAAAAAAGGAGCATCCGTTAGAGTTAACTTTGATTAGTATTATGATTATCGAGTATCATTAATGAAATAAAGTAAACAAAATAAAGTTAATGAAAAGAGATTGTGTTCTCGAGTATCACTTAAGAAGGAAAAGAAAAGAAAAATTACTAAAAAAGAAAAATGATTAAAAAGTTTCTTACCAAAAGATTAATATCTAATGATTATGTGAAAAAACTTTCCAACCAAATGATTATGAAAGTTCTGATTATGAATATGAAATAGACGTATAGTGTAAATGTTGTGATATATAGTTAAAATCACCGTTATGAAATAATACCGTAAAAAATAGAAGTTTATGCTCAAAATTTGGTTGAAAATATTTATTCTTTTCTTACTAAAAAAAACTTGAAAACAGATACCTAGTTTATAGAAAAAGAAAAGAAAGTTTAAAAAAATGAAAAGGTGGAATCCTGTGGAGAAGCTGCAGAACCGGGCCCCTATATAAACCACCATAAACTCCCATGCAATTCTCGCCCACTTCACATTTCCGAATCCCCTCTTTTCTCAAACAATCTATCTAACGCCGTTAGGTTTCCGGCATCTCATTTCCCAATCTCATCCCCTGCATGATTAAATCCCCTTCAAAACTCAGCCTCTGACGCCGTTAGATCCCCATCCCTCACCCCACCCCAAATCTCATCACATAACCCAATCTTCTGACCAAACATAACGCCGTTAATCACTAACGGCAGCGTTTGTTCCCATTTGATTCATTTCTCCTTCTGCTTCTTTTGAGGGGGTAGCCGGGGCCTCGGCCTCGGCGGGTTCTAAAGCCCCCTGCCTTTACAACAAATTTATCAACTTCCTTTAATAAAAATAAAAAACAAATTCTTTTATTCTTTATTATACCTTACCAATGCCTTCGTTAGCTAATTTTAGCGAAACTATGACAATATTACCTGATGACGTGGCGAACAACGTTAACTGGACCCCGTCCCATTCCAGCAGCCTCTACAAGGTTGACGGATGGGGCGCTCCATATTTCGCCGTTAACGATAACGGCAACGTTACTGTTAAGCCACACGGTGACCGTACCATGGTTCACCAAGAGATAGATCTGTTGAAAGTGGTTAAAAAAGCTTCAGATTCGAAAGCTGATGGTGGGTTAGGGTTAGGGTTTCCTATTATTGTCAGGTTTCCTGATGTGTTGAAAGACAGGCTTGAATGCTTGCAATCAGCGTTTAATTACGCCGTTAAATCTAACGCGTTTGGTTCTCATTATCAAGGTGTGTACCCTGTGAAATGTAACCAGGATCGGTTTGTTGTTGAAGATGTTGTCAAGTTCGGGTCGGGTTTCCGGTTCGGGTTGGAAGCCGGGTCGAAACCCGAGCTTTTGTTGGCTATGAGTTCGCTATGCAAAGGTAGTTCTGAATCTTTGTTAATTTGTAATGGTTTTAAGGATTCGGAGTATATTTCGTTAGCTTTAATAGCGCGTAAACTTAAGTTGAATACTGTTATTGTACTTGAACAAGAGGAGGAGTTGGATTTGGTTATTGATATGAGTGTTAAGTTAGGTGTTCGTCCGGTGGTTGGCGTACGCGCTAAGCTCCGGACGAAGCATTCGGGTCATTTTGGGTCCACTTCGGGTGAAAAAGGGAAATTCGGGCTTACTACCACTCAGATTATTCGTGTTGTGAAGAAACTTGATCAATGTGGGATGTTGGATTGTTTTCAATTGCTTCATTTTCATATTGGGAGTCAGATACCGAATACGGGGTTATTGGCTGATGGTGTTAGGGAGGCGAGTCAGATTTATTGTGAGCTGGTTAGGCTTGGTGCTGATATGAAGGTGATTGATATTGGCGGTGGGCTTGGGATTGATTATGATGGGTCGAAATCGAGTAATGGCGATGTTTCGGTTGAGTATGGGTTGGAGGAGTATGCTATGGCGGTTGTTCAAGCGGTGAAGTTTGTTTGTGATAGGAATAATGTTAAGCATCCTGTGATTTGTAGTGAAAGTGGCCGGGCTATTGTGTCACATCATTCGGTTCTGATATTTGAGGCGGTTTCCAGTAGCAAGTATACGGTTCCTGCTATGTCGGCTTTTGATGTTCAGCATTTTGTCGAGCGGTTACCTGAAGATGCTCATTCCGACTATGCTAATCTGTCCCAGTCTGCTGTTAAGGGTGATTATGAAGGGTGTTTACTTTATGCTGAACAGTTGAAGGAAAGATGTGTTGGGATGTTTAAAGATGGGTCGTTGGATATCGAACAGTTGGCTTCTGTTGATGGGCTGTGTGATTTGGTTGCTAAGGCTATTGGGGTTGCCAACCCTGTGAGCACTTACCATGTGAATCTTTCTGTTTTCACATCGGTTCCTGATTTCTGGGGGATACAACAAGTGTTTCCTATCCTTCCGATTCATCGTCTAGACGAGTGCCCTGCAAAGAGGGGAATTTTATCTGATCTAACTTGTGACAGTGATGGAAAGATCGACAAGTTTATCGGAGGGGAATCGAGTTTGCCGCTACACGAATTGGAAGGAGTGAATGGGATGAAGTACTATTTGGGGATGTTCTTGGGAGGGGCGTACGAGGAGGCTCTTGGTGGTGTCCATAATTTGTTTGGTGGGCCTAGTGTTGTTCGTGTCTCGCAAAGTGATGGGCCATTTGGGTTTGCTGTTACCCGAGCTGTTCCTGGGCCTTCCTGCAGTGATGTTCTTCGTGTGATGCAGCATGAGCCAGAGATCATGTTTGAGACTCTTAAGCATAGGATTGAAGAGTATGTTCATGATGAAGGGAATATAGGTGGAGCAATGATTGCTGGTGGTATTGCTCAGTCTTTCCACAACATGCCTTACCTGACTGTAGGATCGTCGTGTGGTCTGACTGCTGCTATTGGTAATAATAACGGGTCATGTGGTATGACAGCTGTTAATGGCAATAATGGGTATTATTATTGTTCGTCTGATGAGGATTTCGTTGCTGGAGCTGATGCAGTTTGCGAGGATGAGCCGTGGTCCTATGTCTGTGCTTGATAATCCCTGCTTTGGTTGTTTGTCATCGAGGTTGTTTTATTATGCAAACTTGATTCTGTTTTTTAGTTAAATTAGTTATCTTTAATTTTGTTCAGCTCTCTTTTTCCCTGTGAACAAGATCTAAAGAGAGCTTTTTGATAAATATGTGTAGTTAGAGTTTGGGGATTGTTAGCCGAATTCTTATGTTATGTACATTCGGTGTTCATTCCCCGTCTCTTCCTTCATGTTGTAGTCCAATTTATGATAATAGAACTTATTTGCGAAGTATTGGTTCATTACTTCTGTTCTTGCTAATACATGTATTGCCATTTTTTTTAATAGTTGTGGCTATATGTTTGTAAACTACATCCAATCGGTCTCTGCCCATTTGTGATCTTGTTCAGTGATTTGCCTATGAAAGGTATGTTTGCTTGTACTTACTGTTAGCATAGTATTCTCATTGTTAGTTCAATTGTGATCTTGTTCAATGATATGATTCTTTTGCTTCAATTAAACCTCTATGTTAATATGTAATGGGTAGCATGTGGATGTAGGCCATTTAGTTGGAAGAAGATACGCGAAAAGGGACCTATGATTCCCATTTTCCCATTTTAATAGATGCGGTTGTCATAACTCATTACTCATGTGTCGTGTATGTTTTGGCCATGTCCTCTAGCTAAAGTTTAATTTGTATTCTTAGACAACCTATGATCTCTTTTGGTGGCTCGTTGTCAAGAATTGGTAGGGCTATTATACCCCATATGTCACTTTCTAATACCAATTGCTGACTAATTCGTGTATTACTAGTCAAAGACTCGATTTTAGTACCAACATTAGCAAATACGCGTTGATTTTGTGTTTGATAAGCTCCAACCGTATCATGATCATGACCCGCGAATCGTTTGGTCCACAACATGAACCCTTTACTTTTACGGTTTTAGTCGTCCCAACTTGGATATTCCTATCCCGTGTTCATCATATGGGTTTCGTGTAAAACAGTTTGTGTGCCACAAGAATGTGGTCCTATATTTGTGACAGAATTAGTATTCTCTTTTGGTGGGTGGAGTTTTTAGCCTAATAGAATATTGTTTTGGAGTTGGTTATGATGATGGCTGCTACCTTTTGAGAATATTTTGAACATCCTTTGTTAAAAGCATAATGCCAAGCAAATCTAGCAGGGAAAACTACAAATTTGAAACAACTTGCATTTGGACCCTTCATGCTTTCAAACACCAAGTTAAAAGAAAAGCTTACTAGATAGATAGGCTCTTGTATGCACTCCATGCTTTAATATGTGTTCCATATGTGTCTACTTGTTTCTTAGATAGAATGGTTAAATCCAAAGCAAACATGATTAAGTTATGAGAGAGGTGTTTGTCTTTAGGTTTTGGGTTGTATTGTACAAGTGATCAATGAATGGCATATTCTTATGAAGCCTCATGTGGTGAGGATTTTGACAGGCTTTAGGTCACTTGCCAGATTTGGGGTTGTTTGATTCTGATTCTTAGCATGTAGATAAGGTGGAATATGGCAATGCTTGCCTTGTGATCTTTATAATAAGTGGTAAATGTTAAAAACCATTCCTAAAGTCTTCGGTGAACTAACTTGAACATGAAACAGAGAAGTTTATACGAAGTGTCTAAACTAAATGGTTATTTACAAATTGTTACATTAGTTACACACTCCTAATGTTGTGTGTATTAATAGAATGGACGAAACTAAGTTGAATCTTTTGTTTTATATTTTGCTGGTGATAATAACAATCAAATGAGAGATCCTTAGAAAGGTAAGATATCACGCCATTACATTTCTTTGCAAAAATTAGGCACGCGGCAACAACTTAGAGTTTTTCTAGGCATCTTGGTAACACGCTTTTGGGGCTAGTTGAACAACATATACTCAATAACGCAACAAAACTATTGGCGGTGGACAGACTAGATGTATACCACCAAATTTAGAGGGCCAGAAGCATTGCTGGAAGTAACAAAACTTTGATTTTGGATAGAACTCGGCTAAAAAATCTTCTCCGTGTTGGTTGTTTGTTTCTAATTTGAATTAGGAACTAGAAAAAGTTTATAAAGTATAGACTAAAATACACCGTTGGTCCCTAAACTCATGGTGGCGATCGCGATGGGACGAACCACGACTTTTCATCGCCAGGGTCCAAACAAGACTATTAAATCTTAGGATTGGTCCCTGGACTTAATTGGACGACCAAACCGAGGTATTATAGGCCATTCACTTTTTGACCCAAGCTGGTTAAAATGTAACCCAACCTTCAACCATATATGTATGAGCGAGCAAGAGTGAACCCTAAAATACAATCAACACATATTCTTCCCAAAGCAAAAGAAAACAATAATGGCACAAAGCGATAAGGGAAGTGTTGAGTTCGTTGAGGAAAGCGGTGCATGTAAATGAAAGCGTTTGGGTGTTAAGAAGGAGAAGGAAGAGGATGACATCTTGTTATCAAAGTTTAACGATTTGGGAGAAAGGATTACAAAGCTGAAATTTTGTTTAAATATCTTAAGGAAAGGAAGGAAAGAAGGAAAACGATGATAGGGAGAGTTGTGGGTCAATGTAAGTGTATGTTTAGATGATAGTAAACATTTGTAGTTATTGAAATCGATGAATAAAATTTTGTGATCTTATTTAATCATTGTGTTTGAAATCGTTTTGCATATCTTAATAGGTTTGACTTACCCAAGTTACAATTTGTTGGTTTTCATAAGTTTGTTTGACTTTGGTAAGTCAAAATTCAAGATGTTACAATACACAATTGTCAATACATTGTTGTTTATTTGCTAAAGCGTTTGCCTTTTGAACCCGTGTTTTGAAACCACTTCTAATTTTTACGATACGGGGTGTTTGGTTTCTTTATGTTTTTTCTTTATGTGACTTTTTGATAAAAGGGCCGTTTGGTTTAGTGATACAACCTGGATGTTTTATTTGATACATTATGATTTAGTGCCAAGGATTTTGTATTTTCACCACATCTTTTAAACCATTGCCTTTCTTTATTCTTGATACTGAGGGTGTTTGGTTCTCTTGATTAAAGTTTCTTGATACAAGGGCTGTTTGGTTTCTTGATACAAGGGCTGTTTGATTTTGCTTATACTAACAACACTAAAATACAACCCATATCACAATACAACAGTTAAACAACACATAACCCAAATGATATTTTATCATTAATAAATTCTTTAAACATCATAACCAACTACATCAAATCTAATTTACATACCATTTTTAGCAAAACTATCACCTAAAAGACGCCTTTATCTACCCCATGGAAAACCAAAATTCGGGCATTATGTTCACCATTTTCTTAACATACTCTTGGTTGAACCGAATACCTTCATCTGTTTGACCAACTATCTCGTATGAGTTGGGCAAGTTGGTTTGTCTCGCTAGACTGGATTTTGTTCAACGCATCCACACGGTCAAGCGCGATTCCACGAGGTCCCGAGCTTGATTCTCTTGTATCGACTCCCTACGGTTGATGATTCTGTCTTTAGATCTTGGCGACCTTCAAGAAGTAGCTTCCTTAGAATCCGCTTCTGGCGACCTCATCTTCAAACCGAATGACCATCCGATCATTAAGATTTGGCGAATCGACCACCTCAGTGAGTTTGTTTAAAATAGGAAATCGCCATTGGAAAGTTGTGTGTGTGTGGAAAAAGTGGTAGATGAGTATCTCGTTAGTTGTGCACTAGTTAATATCGTCTCGGTAAGAGGCGGTGAAGGGTTTAATAGTTTCCTTTATTTCACACTCGGTCCCCGAATTTGTGTTGGTTGCCGTTGTCAATTTGTCACACTTAAAACTCCGCCCAATATTCACTTTAGGATACAATTGGTCCCTCGAGTTGCCAACTTCAGTAAAACCATTAGAAGTTTGACTTTGTTAAGTCAAACTTCTAAAACATATCAAATTATCATTACACTTCAAAACAAATATTTTAGTAATGGTTTTACAATATTGACTTTACAAAGTCAAATACCATTGTATATATTATTGAACATTCCAACGACCATCGTCATCATCAAACTTCAAATACCATTATGACTTTTGCACTTAATGTTCCAAAGGTTTTCAATCCTTCGACATTACAACTCTCGTTCACGAGTTAACCCATTCAACATTTTCAAGTATTGACTAACTAAAGTAAACCGAAATGCGGTTTACTTGCTTGAATCAAATAAAAATGCTAAATGAAAGTTTGACTTTCGAATGTCAAACTTTCATCACCTAGAATACGCACAAACAACAACATATGAACAATCTAATTTTAAGCAAACCATATAACAAATCTTGTACAAAATTAGTAAAACTATTTTGAAACATTAATTGTCCAAGGGTTTTCAACCCAAACTTAAACTACAACCGATCAAAGAAATCTACAACGGTGTGGGGAAGCTCGGGGAGTTTCAACGACTTCTTAGCCAACTCCAGTTGTTCTGGTATTTTCATTCCCATCATGACTCCTATCGCTTTCCACGATATTGATTGTCTTTAGCGACCGGAACACGCAAGTATACACTTTATTAAAGTTATTTCATGCTCGATGCGGGAAAAGCTCGAAACACCACCGTCTGTCGCCCGTGGTCGAATGTGTTTCTATCTACAACATGGAAAAATTGGGCAAAGGTAGATCACTAAGCGTGTTTGCGACTGAAAAATCAAATAGTGTTGAGATACACAACATGGCAATTTAGGAATGTTTTATTTGATACATATTCATTACATCATTACACTTACTCGTATCCGGCATTTTCAAATTCGGAGATGACGAATCATTCAATGGTGAACGCTACCATAACACTATTCCCAAAATCGACATCGGACGACAAGGTTAATCGAGGAAACAAAGGGCACCTTCATCCTAGGATTAGCTTCATGTATCAACTACAAGAAGTTTCTGATTAAATTTCATTCTTGTACACATCTCTATAACATTATAAGTTGTAAAAGCGAAATTGTTCTTACCGTGCAATCACCAAAATCCAATGTAAGGGTCTCGAGATTTTGAAGTCTTGTCAAGTGAAAGATATCGGATGTTTTGATTGTGGTCACAACATTATAACGACCTAATGACAAATGTAACTTCTTCAAATTCCCAAGTTTTGCAATATCCAATAGTCTCATCTCGTTAGTACTAGGACGATTCATTTTAAGAGACTCAGTGAGGACAACCGAAATAAAGTCCCAAACTGCACGCTTAGAAAATTGACATGAATCAATTCTAGGCTCGATGAGATTTGGATAGCCATGAAAATATTCCAAAGTAGCAATAGCACAAACATGAAGTACGGATGTTTCAACTCACTGCGAGAGTAAAGTTGGGTCGGGAACGAATCGGGTCACCATACAGGTTGTAATAATCGGTCCTCAACTCCATTGTCACCAAAAACAAGAGCCACTCATGAATGTGTTCATAATGAAAGTTGTCTATTCCAATAATTGATCTTGGCTCTACAAAGAAAGACAAACTTTCTTATTGGACCCATGTTCGATTTAAGAATCTAGTAACAAGCCTACCATCAAACTCGTATGTTAAATAATAAAAGAAATCCTCATCAAGTATGACATCGGTGAGCAAAGTCCACTTAGACCTCCGGTTTCTCGCTAAACTAGAGGTTCTCACCGCTTCTAACAAAGGCAACCGATTCAAAATGTTAGTGATCACTTCATCCGGCATGTTGGTAAAGCGATCGATCGACATGGTTTTGTTGGAAGTTGGGTTGGTCTTTTCGATTAAAATGAGGATTTATATTCTTGATTCGATTTGCGCTTTATCTTTTCGGATAATGTGGTTTTATGTGATTGACAAAGTTGTTTGTTGGGTGGGTGTATTTGTTCATGAAATTAAATCAACAGATTAGGGAAGAAGCGGCTAATATCCATACTCACAATTGGTCCACAGGTTCTAGCTTGGGTCAAAAAGTGAATGGTCTATAATACCCTCGGTTTGACCGTCCCAATTCGGTCGAGGGACCAATCGGCATTTAATGGATCTGTTTGGACCGGTGGCGATGAAAAGTCGTGGTTAGTCCCATCGCGATCCTCATTCTGAGTTTTAGGGACCAACCAGATTTTAGTCTAAAGTATATATATATTTTATGTTGTATTTTGTTAATTTTTGAGCGACATATTGACTCGTTTTCATTTTGAAAACCGCAAGCTATGATTTTGCGGTGATCAATATTTTGTGAACTGCTAAACCAACTTAAGTGCCACTTTTTTTGCTTGATGAATTTGGAGATCACATCAAAATGTTAGGACTAGGACTCAACTAGAAGTTACAGCTGACTAATATGAAACAGGTTGCTATTGTTTACATGCAATTAGGATGAAAAATGATAACCAAGTAACCAACTTTCTCACGTTCTTGTAATTAAACTTTTTGCCAAATTCAAACAAACTTCTTGTGATCAAATTAATTTCTGTTTTGGCTAGGTTGGCTAATTGGCTGTCATTTTCTGCATTTAATTCTCTTGTGAAAATAATGTTTTTCTCTTACTCATAGGGTATGTTTTGTGTAAGGGGTTGGAGAATGAGAACATATTATATTATAAAGTTCAAACTAAAATTTTATTTTCATAAAATTGTTTGTGAATTAGTTTAAGTTGAGCGCTTATTGTAAAATTACTAAAAGGGCATATAATTAAATTAACATATGTATATATTAGATATTTTGTGAGTAATTAAGTAATTTAGTGCAACGCTTATAAAATCTTTAGCCTCATTTTTGGGCTGGGCTTATCTCTTGCAGGGCAGGCTTTATAATTTCAGCCTCACTATAAGCCTCTCACGCCACAGAAGCTTATAGAGGGCCTTTTGAAATTTAAGCCCCCATAAGCCCCTAGCCAAACACAGCTTAATACGCAGTTATATAAAATACCATCAAAATAATCAAACATGATATGATAAAAGAAGCATATGGACCCATAACATTAGTATTTGGTAGTCAACTGCAAAGGCTAAGCGGCCATAATAGATCGAACTACAAAGAAGCGCATTTGGCTCGTCTTGCTTTTTATAAACTCTTTTTTCTCGGTTTATTTACTAACTTATAAGCTTCCTCCTATGACTTAAAAATAGAAAATAAGCTTGTAAGTTGCAAAATAAGCAAGCAAAACGGAGACCTCAAAACAAACTTAATAAACACATACTTAAAACTAAACAAGTAATATATATCGTTAAGCACTTAAGCTAATAGTCTCAAGAGTCACGCGGTGAATGTAATCCAGAAGACATAGAGGAGATTGTTCAAATCAATGCAAGTTTAATGTTGATTTGGTAAGTTTTCATCTTTTATTATTAGACAACACAAACACGATTTACCAACTGTAAGAACTTGGTGGAAAGAGTTAAAGGTAGGATCAAGGACTGGAAGAATAAATTTCTCTCATATGCTGCCAGAATGCAGTTAATAGCATCCATTCTATCTGCAATGCAAAACTACTGGGCTAATGTCTTCTTTCTTCCTAAGACTGTTACTAAAGATATTGATAGTCTGCTTAAAGATTTTTTATGGAGCCAAGGGGAAAAAGTCAGGGGAAAAGCAAGAATAGCTTGGAAAAGTGTATGCAAGCCTAAAGAACATGGTGGTCTAGGTTTCAAACCTCTTGATTACTGGAACAATGTGTTAATGAGTAAGCACCTATGGAATGTTGCAAGCAAAAGAGACTCCTTATGGGTCAAATGGGTAAACATTTATAGACTCAAAGGGAGAAGTATCTGGGAAGTTGATGATGATAATAGTGCTAGTTGGGGGTGTAATAAACTGTTAAATCTCAGGGATATTGTAAGACCTTTTATCAGACACTGTTTGGGTAATGGTAAAATGACTAATGTCTGGCATGACACCTGGTGAAATGGAGGCCCTTTAGATAAGTTTGTGTCCAGAAGACAAGTTTTCAGTGCTGGTTATCTCAATGAGGATACAGTGGACAAAATCAGTTCTAATGGTAAAGTGCAGTTTCCATCTGCATGGTATGATCTGTTTCCAGTTCTTAAAGATACTCAAAATATCCTTTTGAACCATAACAAACCTGATGATGTGAAATGGTGGCATAAAAGAAACTCAATGGTCAAGTTTAGTATTAATAAAGCCTGGAAGGACTTGAGTATTCAAGGAGAGGAAGTGGCTTGGTGTAATGTAGTTTGGTTTTCAAATCTAATTCCTAAACACGCATTTATACTATGGCTGTTAATGCATGAAAGGTTACCCACTCAAGACAGACTCCTCAAATGGTTCCCTAATAAGAGTATGCAATGTGCTCTGTGTAACAGTGGAATGGATAGCCATGATCATCTCTTCTTCAACTGTGAGTATTCTAGCAAAGTATGGCATGTTATAAGGGATAAATGCATAATAGTGGTTATGGTTAATAATTGGAGGGAGTTGCTTGGTGAGATTGCTGCACTACCAAAAATTAAAAACATCTGGATCATTGTTAATAAAATAGCATATGCAGCTAGTGTGTATTTCCTGTGGCAAGAGAGGAATGGTAGGATATTCCAAAATAAAAGTAGGAAGTGGGAAGAGGTCTGCTTTGCTGTTGAAAACAGTGTGAGACAAAAACTTTCAAGCCTAAAGACTATAAAGACAGATAGTGTTAAGGAAGTGTTTGAGCTGTGGGATGTTAAAATGGGTGATTGAAGCTTCTGATAAGAATCTAAATGAAGTATCTCAATCAAGTATCTCTGCTCCTACTGCAATTTTTCTCTTGTAAAAGGGATTTTTGGATAAGCCTTTTTCCTAAACTTACTGAATTGCAGGCTACCACAGTGATTCAATACCTTGTACCTTGGAGTCTATCTGGTGTGATTGTACCTTTCTAGTAGCTATGTGCACCCTATTTGGCCTAGGGAGGGAATTGGTGTGCATATGGTAAAAGGAGGAGGTCTAATTCAGTAAGATGTACCATAATGAAGGGTTGACCACTGTGAAGGGTAAGTAGCTTGGGTGGATGGTGTATGATGGGTGGAATAGAGAGGAATGAAAGATGGACCTTCTTGGTCCACCCAATACACCATCAAAGGAGGTTAGGTTGGTCTTCACTCAAGGAATGTGTTTCCATACAGCTGAAGCCATTCATAGAAATGGAAATGTAAGCTGTTTTGGAAGAGCTCTTGAGTGGAAGGGTTATGGGTCCCTAATGAAGCCGACCATTTTCCGCCTTCTCTCGTGGTTGTTGGTTGAGTGGTTTAGATGGGAAATGTCTTTGGAAATGTAGCTGAATGGTAAGTGCAATAAGGTGAATTTGATCAGCATGGTCTGTTCTGATGAAGTATTTTTCACAGCCATCTGTTTGGCTTAGTATGGATGCAGATGTATAGTGCTTGATGTTGCAATGTTGTCTTGTTTGATATCTGATAGTTAGATATGGACTATAAGATTTGGGGTTTGTCCTAATATTCTCATGTTATTCTTATGATGTACATTTTTGAAGAATGATATATATAATTCACCTTTGAACTAAAAAAAAACACAAACACGATTTAAAAAGCGCAAGAGCGTAGTTGGGAAAAATTTCAGGATGGTGCAAAAGAATTTTCAGTTAACCAAACTTGAACCCTTGACATGTTGTGTGTAGAGCAACGGTGTCTTACTAACCGGCTTGCTGATTTTTTACATTCAAAGCTTAACTAATTATACTTTTATTTTAGGGGAGGGGGGCATTCAAAATATTTACTAATTTTGCCAAAAAAATATGTTATGTTCAAAATTTTCCTAGAGGGAGCTGCCCACACAACCCTAATTCCGGCCATGAGAAAGCGAGAAATTGGAGATTTGAAGCCTCATTCAAAACCCAAATAATAGCTTTGGTTTATGTAACAAGGTCAATAATGATTAATTTGAAAACGGTAAAGGGAGGTCGTGTCAGAACTTGAAACTGCATACAAATCGTATGTCATGATATTTTGCAACATTAACCTTTGCGATGCCCAAGAATCTTTAAAATTGACACTGTTTAGCTTTCAATTCAACTCTAACCATCATATGAAATGTTCTACTCTGTTTTAAAATAAGTGTCTAGTTTGATTTTTTAAAATCTTTCTTTTCAACTTTGATCTTAAGTATTTCTTTTTATGTTATATAATACTTAATGAAAATTATACTAATGAAAATACATTTAAAATACTACCCTATTCATATATTTTGTATAAAGTTTGTCGGGTCGACAAGTTTAGCACATTTAAAAGTTTGAGTTATTAATTATATTATAATACTTAATGAAAATACATTTAAAAGTTTGAGTTATTAATCATATAAGCAAAACCCTAAATAATTCTATCCCACCAAACATGGACTTTGCCATATTAGCATTAAGCAACCAAAACCTTTGATCTATTCAGTCCGATCCATATTGATGAACTCAGTTGGATTCGGCTTTTCTTATATAGATCCAAATAAGTTTATTTTTTAGCTTATAATATAAATATAAGTTTCAGTTCCAGCTTTAACTTCACTCCAATTCCTACCCTTCAAATTTCTAACTTTCAACTTCAACTTTCATTTCGCCAAACATACTAATAAAATTTCATGGGAGACACTTCTAATAAGTTCTAATTCTAACTTGTATACATTATCTAGTATGCTGTGATTAAAATAAAATAATAAAAAATTGCTATTTGGGTATTTTAATCCCATCCACACATCCCCTTGACCTCTTGTAGCCACACTATCTTTTTAAATAGCAAGGGTTAATTGTGTCCATTAACAGAGTATCTTTCACTTAAAATAACATGGGTTATGGGTCAAAGAAGTTACTAAAGTTTGCTCCAAAGTTCACCTAAGTTACTATAGTTTTTTCGTTCTGAAAGAGCTCTTAAGTTTGGTCACCTATTATATAAGTTACTCTGTATGTTTTAACCTTCTACTATAGGTTTTTTTTCGTTAATTTCAAAATGGTACCTCGGACTAATTGTCGTTAGTTTTTCCGTTAGCTAACGGCCATTTGCAAAACCCATTTGCATTTGTTAGTCCTTTATCCTAACGACCGTTTATACTTAACTCAAAATTTGGTTTTCATACATTTTGTCCGCTTTTCTTACGCTTTTTACCCATTTTTTACGGGTTTCTTTTCATACGCTTTTATACGTTTCTTCGTTTTATCGTTTCGCCTATTTTCTTACACTTTCATCCGTTTTTCTTACGTTTTCCGTTTTCATACGTTTTGTCCATTTTTCTACGTTTTTGTCCGTTTTTCCGCTTTTATATGTGTTTGTCCGCTTTATACCTTTTCGCCCGATTTATTACGTTTTGTATGTTTTCTTCGTTTTATCTCGCTTTTCTCACTTTTTCGTTTTGAGACATTGTTTTACATTTTCTTACGTTTTTCCGTTTCATACGATTTTGTTTATTTATACACATTTTACATACGTATAAAACATACAAACGTATAAAACATACAAAGGTGTAGAAACCATAAAACTAGTATGAAAACGTAAAAGATGTAAGAAACGCACAAGCATACAAATGCGCACACAAATGTAATAAAAAATTTATGAAAACCTATGAAAGCGTATGAAAATAAACGAAAAATAGATGAAAACGCATAAAAATGGACAAAACGTCTAAACCTGGAGAAAACGTGCGACAAGAGAGAAAACGTGCATAAACGTAAAACAATGTAAAGAAAGTATGACAAGAGAAAAACATTCATAAGCGATAAAAGCGGATGAAATGTGCGAAAATATACAATAATATGCGAAGGAGAAAATGCAAAAAAAAAAAAAAAAAAAAAAAAAAAAAAAAAACGCTAGTAGTTTTTTTTTTAAGGTTCGATAACCTATTTAATAAACCCGTAACTATAGTAACTTCCTCATAACATTTTAAACTATGGTCTTGGCGTGAATGAGGGAACCGTGTCACCGGTTGCCCACCTCATGATAACGTTTATGTAACATTTTAATCTTTGAGAACCCAAACGAATAAACCCGTTTACTTAAGTTACCTCTTTGTAACGAAAAAAACTATAGTAACTTAGGTGAACTTTAGAGCAAACTTTAGTAACTTCTTTGACCCATAACCCAAATAACATATAGAGATGTACGTTGTCTTCTCGTTACTTGTTTGGTTTTGTTTAATATAGAGGCCATGTTCATAGAGTGGAAAGGCCTATAGTTTTAGGATTCGTGTAAATTGATAGATATTCTTTCACATGATTATATTTTTCCGGATTGAATGATTATTGATTGTTGTTAAATAATGTAAATAACATATGTTTATTGTCTTGCGGGTTCTTTTTAGTGCCTCACATTTACGAGCCTTCACATTTTTTACGTTGTTCAACAGGTTTGTCTTTATATGCATGATTCGCGTGAGTCTTGCTTTTTGGCTCTCAAACATATTTACGATATTTAGTGGTGCTCTGAATTATGGTTTACAATTATACTCTTCTTCTACATCTTCATTATTTGCCTACTTGGATGCGGACTCGGCTGATTGCCCTGCTACTCGTCGGTCGAATCAGGTTATTATGTACTTTTTGAGCAACAATTTTTTGCCGTGGTCCTTTAAACGACAAGTTACGCTTTCTAGGTCAAGTGCAGAAGCCGAGTATAGAGGTGTGACTAATGCTATTGCTAAGACCCGTTGGTTGCGAAGTCGGTTATGAGAGCTTCATACACCTTTAACTTCGGCTACATTGGTTTATTGTGATAGGGGTGTATTTGTCCTCATCCTATACAACATTAACGCACGAAACATATTGTGATTGATATACATTTTGTTCGTGATTTGGTTGCTGCTGGTCAAGTTCGGGTTCTTCATGTACCTTCTTGTTATCAGTTTGCGGACATTTTCACTAAAGGACTATAATATGCGTTATTTGATGATTTCCGTTCTAGTTTGAGTGTTCGTTTCTCTCCTGCTCAAATTGCGAGAGCTGCTAGTGTAGTATTATTTGTGTACTATTATTAGTCTAGGCCCATCGTATTTTATTGACATGCTTAGCCCACTTTATTATACTTTATATTGTATTCCTGCATTATTCATTAATCAAGAAATAATTCACCCTAATATAGTATCACAACCGAAACATCTATAAACCCTAAACCCACTAACGAGCTTGGACTTATTTATCATCTAATAATTTGTGTCTTAACCATTCAAAAGTGATAATATTAGAGTCACTTTATTTTGCTTACCCATAAATCCATATTTACCAAGGGACAAATCCCCACCATCCATCTAGTTTGATCTAATGGTGGGGATTAACATAAGATTTAGTAGATAAACCTAAGTAAATGTTTTTTTTCTTATCTTTTTTGTCTTTATTTTTTATTCACATTTTATTTTTGTTTTTTTTTCTTATTCACGTTATTTTTGTTTAAATTAACGTTTTTTTTTTTTTTTTTTTTTTTAAATTCGTGTTTTTTATTCGATTTCATACGTTTTCGTCATTTTCATACGTTTTCATCTGTTTTCATACGTTCTTATACGTTTTCGTCCGTTTTCTTATGTTTTCGTTCGTTTTCATATGTTTTCGTTCGTTTTCATAAGTTTTCGCCCGTTTTCATCATTTTACTTTCCTTTTCGTCCATTTTTCATACGTTTTCAGACGTGTTTTTACTCTTTCATACGTTTCGTCCGTTTTCATACGAATTCGTCCGTTTTCTTACGTTTTCATCCATTTTCTTAAGTTTTCGTTCGTTTTCATACGTTTTTGACTATCACAAGTGATTTATGTGATATTCAGAATATCACTTGTGATTATCTGAATATCACTTTGTGATTTTCTGAATATCACTATGTGATATTCTGAATATCACTTTGTGGTATTATGAATATCACTTGTGATTATTTGAATATCACTTTGTGGTATTCTGAATATCACTTTGTGATATTCTGAATATCACTTTGCGATATTCTGAATATCACTTTGCGATATTATGAATATCATTTGTGATTTTCTGGATATCACTGTGTGATATTTTGAATATAACGTGTGATTTTCATGTTACAAAACATTAGTTGAAAATCACTTGTGGTATACAGAAACAAGTGATATTCTGAATATCAGAGAATATCACTTGTGATATTCAGAATATCACATAATATCACTTGCGACATTCACAGTATCATTTGTGATATTGAGATATCACGAAATATCACTGTGATATTCAAAACGTGTAAGCGTTTAAAAGCGGCGAAAACATTTAATAGCGGATGAACGTGAAAATGGGCGAATATGTATGAAAACGTAAAACACATATGAAAACGGACGGCGTATGAATAATGGACGGCGTAAGAAAACGTCGCGGCGTATAAACGGACAAAATGTATGAAAACGGTAACGTATGAAAAGGTCGAAAAATAGATGAAAACGTATGGAAGCGGATGAAACGTATGAAAGGGAAGAAAAACGCGAATTAAAAAATGTAAATAGCGTGAATTAAAAAGCAAACAAACAAAAGAAACGTGAATATAAAAAATATGAATTTAAAAAAGCGTGAATATTAACAAAAACGTTTTAAAAAACGTGATTATAAACAAAAAGCGTGAATTAAAAAAAAAAAAAAAACAAAAGAAAGAAAGAAAGAAAAAAATGCACGAATAAAAAAAAAAAAGACAAAAGAAACATGGACTTGTGCTTATCTACTAAATATTAGATTAATCCGCATCATTAGATCAAACTAGATGGATGGTAAGGATTTGTCCCTTTGTAAACATTAAAATAAGAGTAAACATTTGAAAATTTCTTAAAGTTTCATTAATCACTATAAGGGGGGAGGGAGTGGGATCGGGTAGTGCTACCCGATCGGCAACACCGCCCCCACCTAATCGGGTAGCACGATCGGTGAAGGGATTCGGTTTCTAAGCCCGAGCGGTGAGAGGGGAAGGTTTTGAATTTGTTGAGTTTAAAAAAAAAAAAAAAAAAAAAATCCTTTAAAACTAAATAACATACACTCATTTTTTAAGTATTATGTAATATTTTTTTTTTAAAGTATTATGTAATGTGTCTTTTTTTTTAAGTTTATGTAATGTTTTTATTTCTAATGAAATGATATGTTTTTAATTTAAAAAAATAAATAAAATAAAATAAAATAAATCGGGTACTTTGGTACCACTTCTTTCAAATCGGTTAGCGTTAGGGTAAAATTGAGTAGTTTTGAGTTGGAGGGTTTTATTGAATAAATGTGATGTGGCACCTAGGGTATTAGGGTACCACTCCCTCCCCCTAACCGAGTTAAGGCACTACATTTGTTTAGTTATATGCCGAAAGTACCGCCAAATAATCTATCTAGAATGCAGATGTCTAGGTATAAAAGGGCAAGCATGCACAAAAAAGTGTAAATAAAGAAACAAAATATAAATATGGCCAAAGGATGGCTCAATCGTCACTAGATATAAAGTGTCCCCCATGAACATAAGGAAATGCCCCCACATTGTTTGATTGATTGGATTATGTCTTACCTCAATACCAAAAATATGACCTAATTTATTTACACTTTTTGTGGTAGTTGGAGTTTAAATCATCGAATCATTGAATCGTTAAATCATATTCAATGAAACTAAATCCGTTAGGTTCATAAAGAAGCCTGATGAGGGGCTCTTTTCTAGTTGTTGAAACTAAAAAAACCTATCTCTTTGCTATTGAATGCAATAATTGTTTATACCTTAAAAATAAACCAATTACCTCTTACAAATAACTATCCCGAGCCACTCTAGTGTAACACCAATGTTGCATATTTTCATTTCTTAAACATAATTTTTAAATTTGGGTTTAGCAAAACCCTTATTTATATAAGAGATGATCACCACATAACTAAGTTTGAAACATACAAGTTGTATGTAGTTTTTTTTTTGCACAACAATTATATTGAAAACAAGCGGGGAGGCTATAAATTACAACGTTACTAAGTAAGGGTTTTTCAACCACTCTAACCAATTAAAAGAAGCCTTACTTCTAAATTTACACCAATGAAAAGATCGGGAAACAATATCCTCGAAGAGAGATGCCTTGGATTGAAGCTTTGATCCGAAGATACTCATGTTACAAAAGTTCCAAATAGTCCACCATATAGTGTACGAGATCCCTTCTATCATCGATTTGTGTTTGGAAGACATCCGGAGATTCAACAGCCACTCAAGCCAATCCTCATATGAAGAGAGCTCCACATAATCAACATTCCACCAACTTGCAATCTTGCGAAAAATCTCTTTAGCTATGTTACATTTGAAGAAGATATGGCTTGTCGACTCCGTCGCCATATTGCAAGACGGACATAAAATAGAATCAATCTCCATGCCTCTTCTAGAGATATTGAACCTCGTAGGCAAGCAATCCATCTTCACTTTCCAAGCATGAACATTGATTTTAATAGGGACAACCTTAGACCACCGAGTTATAGTTGAAACCGAGATCAGCCTATGGTCATCTATCAACTTACGAACAGAGGCGACAGAAAACTCACCTGATCCATCTAACGACCAAAACCACTTGTCCCGCATGTCCACTAAATTCACGCCTTCAAGGAATATCGAAAGGTTATTTAGCTGCGACTGCTCAATACCACTTCTTGGGGTTCGTCGAAGTGAGTGCCCCAAACTCCCATGAGACATCTTCTCCGCCACAGTAATGTCTTTTTTAGATTCCAAAGCATAAATCCTTGGATATGTAGATTTAAGAACCTCCTAGCCTCGCCACACATCCTGCCAGAAAAAAGCCTCCAACCCGTTTCCCATTTTTTTTTGTATAAAACCGCATAGGTCCAGACCATTATCTTTAAGATGCTTCATCTCCCGAACAATATCCAACCAAGTAGATGAACAGTTAGGACTAACAAACGAATTCAACTTTCCTTCTTTGCCATGAATACCTATAATAACTTTTTTCCACAACGAATCATTTTGAGTATGGAAACGCCACACCCACTTGAAAAGAAGAGCTCTATTTAAGGCATATAGACTCGACACACCTAAACCTCCTTTCTCGCTTGGGCGTCAAGACATTATTCCACTTTACCCGATGGGGCGTTTACCATTCGGGTCAACACCATTTAAGAAATGGCATCGAATAGATTCCATCTTCTGAAGCACTTTAATAGGGACTTTGAAAAGAGACATATGATATATGGGCATGGAACCTAAAACCGACTTTAACAACGTTAACCGACCTCCTATCGATAAAGCCTTCTGTGGAAAACTAGAAGGGGGTTGAATAGTTTTACCAATTTAAAACTTCCTTTTAAATATTTAGATCGACTTATGTCAATCTATTTGGTGGTTTATGTTGGACGTTGATAGATAGATATATAAACATATAATGAAAGATAAAGAGTAAGAAGCACATCACCACGACACAAGTTATTTATAGTGGTTCGGCTACAAGGACACCTTCCTTGCCTACTCCACTCCCGAGTCACCTACTCGAGAGTTCGTAAGCACTATACCAACTCCTTATGGTGGAGAAGCCTTCACAACGCCGCTTAACCTTTTTCCCAGGTACAAAGCTAAATCCGGGTTCTTTCACACCAAGGCGAACCACACCTAACACAACGTCGCCTACCCTTTATACGGTGCTAGGCTAACCACCGAGTTCTTTCACACCTTAGGAGAACTAATCCTATCACAACGTCGCCTACCCTTTATTAGGTACTAGGCTAAGCACCTAGTTCCATTATGGAGGAACTACTACCCTTCACGACACAACACCTATTATCAAGGAGATCTACTCCTTGTTACAACATCGTCAAGGATATCACCATCCTTGTGAATAAATAAACACCTATTATGTATAACGATGCACCTCATCGATTATCGACCTAAGCATTCTTCCCAAATGCTACTTGATTTGATTCTTGACATCCTTCACTAATGCCTTTGACACAACGCTTGGCATCCTTCACTAATGCCTTCGTCTTGACACCTTAAGCATTCTTCACTAATGCTTTGACGCGGATGATGAGCATCTTTCACTAATGCTTTCATCTTGACACTTTCGGCATTCTTCACTAATGCCTTCAACCCAACATCTATGAAGAAAGGAAGAACTATCAACAAGAGAACCTTCGTTGTCTTGATGATGACGAAACATGGCAACTCATGGACTTGAGCTTGCGTCTTCAAGATGTGGTGATCTTTCCTTTAATAGGAATCTACAAGATCACACAAAACAAAAGAGAAAAGCTACATAGATCTCTTGGATCCGAGGTTAGAGGTTAGAATACTTGGGGAAGTATGTGTGTGAAGGGTGAAATATAATGAAGAAATGGCTCACTATTTATAGAGGAAAAACCTCATGCTTCCCCGGATCCCACGGATCCCTTCCACTGGGATCCGGCTAGCACAAAGCTAGGGATCCGTGGTCCGCCTCCTCTTTGCCCATGGGTATTTTTGGTTATGGGTCATGGGTCATGGGTTATGGGTTGATCCATGGTTTTCTATCTAGATACAATGTACCTTAAGGATACATTGAACTTGTGTAAGTGGTATATATAAAACCATGGGTTATGGGTCAAAACCATTTGCTAGTTTTATCTATTTAGTATATACTTGCTTTTACCCATTTTAGTATATACTTGTTTTACCCATTTTAGTATACTTAATATAAGTATGTATTAACCCAATATGTAAACACTAGTTGTTGTACATATGTATCTAACTCATAGAATTACTTAAACTTGTTAAGTCAATATGTAAACACTAGTTGTTGTACATATGTATATAAAATCACTTAATCTTGCTATAGTGTTTTATGTGAAAACGTAAGTGTGTTATAAAACTATTAGTTCAAACCATTTACGTATTTTATTTGTTTCGTTAATATGATTTTACTTTTGTTATCGACAAAACATCAGAAGATCGTAAAATATAAATAAACGTTTTTACGGCTTATTTGTATTAACACCTTCATCTTCCACTTAGATAGACGAGTAGCTATTTTATTTAAGATATCATCCCAAGCCCGAGTACGAGACATAATATCACCTACCTTCGAACCTAAATAAGAAAAAGGAGCTGTAAGAGTTGTGCACCCGATCTTGTTAGCAACCTGATCAACAACATTACTAGCTACATAAATTCCCATGATTTTGCTTTTATTCATGTTGATCCTTAACCCCGAAGCTTTATAAAAACAATCCAACACCTTGACAATAATGTCAATATTTGTATCGCTCCATTGTCCCATGAAAATTGCGTCATCCGCATAAAAAAGATGTGAAAGCTGCCAAGATGTGCCCATATCAATACCTGAAAACATACCAGCATCGACCACTCTTTGGAATGAAATATGGAGACTTTCCATAATTAAAATGAACAAGAATGGAGAAATCGGGTCTCCCTGCTTAAGGCCTCTTTGAAAATGAAATTCACTAGTTGGGCTTCCATTAACAATAATAGATCCTTTAGATGAATTTAAACAACTTTGAATCCATCCCCGCCATCTAACCCCAAACCCGAAATTCAGTAAAACATCATCAAGATAGTCCCAACGAACCGAGTCATACGCTTTCTCAAAGTCAATCTTAAAAATCATAGTTTGTTTCTTCTTTTTTTTACACCATTGATAGACTTCATTCAAGATAAATGGGCCATCTAATATTTGTCTATTTGCAACGAAAGCTGATTGAACTTCAATAACAATAGACCCTAACACATCCACCAAACGATTGGCCAAGATCTTAGTTATGATCTTGTACAAACTTCCAATCAAGGTAATAGGTCGAAAATCTTTAACCTTGTTAGCATTAGGGGTTTTTGGAATTAAAGCGATAAAAGAAGAATTACCAGCTTTTGAGAATGCCCCATGGTGGAAGAAGTAGCGCACAACTTTTCCCACGTCTTGCTCCAAAAAACTCCAATATCGACGATAGAAACCAAAAGTAAACCCGTCTGGACCAGGAGACTTATCCGTCCCACAGTCCCACACTGCCCTCTTAACTTCATCGCGCGAAATCTCACGTTCCAAATCAACCAGTTGGTCTGGATTAAGTTTATTAGGAAAGTCTAAGTTTATTTGAAGTCTGGAAGTCTCGACTTTAGCAAATCGATCAGTAAAGTGAGATAAAAACTCTCTTTTCACTAAGTTTGGAGAATCTATCCATGTACCATTAATCATGATACCACGAATAGCGAGTTGGCTCCTTTTTTTATTAAGAATACCATGGAAGAATTTAGAATTCTCATCTCCTTCGATTGCCCATTTTATTTTAGTCTTTTGTGCCACCTCCATAGCAGCAAGTTTCTCAATATCTTGTAGGGATTTAGTAACGTGGAGCCTTTTATTAAGAACCTCGGGATCACCTTCTCCTTTATCGATTAGAAGGTCGATTTCAGCTATCTCAACTTTTAAAGACTGCATATAGTGGTTGGAACTATCTTTCTTATTCTTAACCCACACACGAATCTTGTCTTTGAGGTACTTCAATTTTTTCGAAAGTTTAGAAATATCATTGGAATCTGTAATTTTTGCTTCGTTCCAAGATCTCTCCACAAAACTATCAAATCCCTATTAACTTTCGAACCTGGCATATTTAGTTAGGGAGGTTAAATTTTTTTTGATCTAAACCCGCTCATTCATAACTCAAACCTGTTATTTTTCGTGTTGTTCTGAGTCATGTTAATAGTTGCGTTCATATATACAACGCTTAGTAAGTACAACCAGGGACGGATCTTGGCCTTGGCAACACGTGATACGAGTCACATATGAATTCATATAGTGAAGTAAAAATCTTTTACTGTATGCATCACATTTTATTTATGTGTTATAGTCTTATAGATACACATTTTATTTTATTTGGACGTGAACTGTAAATAAAAATCATAATATCATATGGCCTAAATAGTAGTGAAAGCCCAGTTAATCTTGACATTAAACAATTTAGCCCAAGTGGTTAATTAGCTAGTAGGTTCTTTGAGGTAATTTTGTTAACTATTAACTAGTAGGTTTTTGAGTTAATTGCATCCCTAGTAGGTTTTTGAGTTAACTTTCTTGTAAGTTTTTTAGGTACTCATGCTTTCTGACTTTAGTCAACAGAGCTGTTTTTTATTGGGTAAGTCTCACGGCGTCCTACGAAATCATGGCGGACCTCATTTTAAAGGTGGACCCCTTTGTCGGCGATTTTGACTTTTTTTTTTTTTTTTTTTTTTTTTTTTTTTTTTTAAATAATTGTGTGTAGTGTTTTTAGTGTATTTCATTAGTGTAGTGTATAGTGTATATAGTGTATTTAATTTGTGTAGTGTTTTTTTTATGTATAGTGTATTTAATTATGTAGTGTTTTTATATGGTATTTATTTTACGTTATGTTTTTTAATTGTGTATAACAACAAATGTAAACATTAAACAATTAAAACAACAAATGTTTTCAATATTACAACGTCTACTCCACATGAAGATTATTAATGTCATCTATAAGCTCATAGAGTATTCCACTCGGTGACATGCGTGATCAACCTGATTTCTTGCAGCCCAGTGATGCTTCCAACGCTTTATTTTTGCACCGCAACAAATTGTTTTCACCAATAGCATGTTGATCGTTGTATCTTTAGTTTGCGGTTTGAGCCTTTGCGTTGAAGAAGAGGTTCACCAAAGTACTTTTGTTGAAATATTTCCTTCCACATGAAGTATCGACACCCATAGTCTTTAGTCCCTGGTCGTTACATGACGAAACAATTATAAGAAATGTATTCTAAACAAACAAGTTATTGATATATTTACGCAAATAAGCAAGCGTTTAATTATTTACCTTTGAGAAAGGACACGATAATACTTGGACCACAAGTATTGGGTGGTGGGATGTTCTTTCAATTATTAATCCACGTTGACAATGACACAAGTAAGGATTTTGTTGTTGCGTCCGGCCAAAAGAATTTGTATAATTATTCACAACATAAATTAGTAATATGATGGTTCACAAAATTAGAAGCTTGAATACATAAATAACCAATCTTGTTATAGATTAATAGTTGATACATGGTTCACAAAATTACAATATAACTAGAAACTAAGATCAATCACGCCCGATCGTAGTCGCCCAATGATCTTTGCCATCATCCCCACACGAGACTCTAACTCGAAATCGTCTCCTCGATCCGTCAATCTCGCTCGTACTCGTCAATGCGAGGCGGTGTATCGATAGATGAGGAAGAGCCGGAGGACGGTGTATAAAATTGTCCTCATCTGCACCGGAGATATAGGCGGAGAGGAGGCACATAAGATTGTGAAGAAAGCATAATCTGGACTCTCAACACGGCGGGTGTGTGGTTGACACAATGAATGTCCCTCCATCGAATGTCATCCGATTCTGTAACAAAACATGAGGAAGAACCGGGCGGGATCAAATCAGTAACAAAAGATGACGAGTCGTTTGCTATAAATCGATGTCGTCTATACATGTTGTGTCATTTACAATATAAATCGATGTCGTCTATACATGTTTTGTTATTTACAATATAAATAAATAATTGTTTTCACGTATGTCTAAACATCCTCATCGTTGAGCAAACACATGTTCCCGTGGCGCGCCTCGGCATTTCTAAAATGTCTCCATTGTGGGTGATTATCACGGGGTGGTGAGTCTTCATCAAGAACCGCAAGAGCGAAGTGAGCACAATCGTTGTTCCCACATGAAGAATCACAACCGGAGACAATATTTCTGTGAATCGGAGAACCTCTCAATGAAGACACAAAATAGATTGTGAATTGGTTATACATACAATAGGACGGTTAAGAGTCAGAGTAATAACCACTCCCATTTCAGCATACTCATCCAATAACGCCGGTCTTGCACGTTAAACCAATTCATCGAGTTACGTGTAGATGTAAATAAATTACCCCACGATTCCTGTAAACTTCCTCGTGATTGTCTACCTCTTCCACGGCAAGAGCTCGAATTACGGGCCACATTTCTTCCGATGGCCAAGACCTATGGCAAGAGCTCGATAGCCGCAATTTCCATCACCCTCCACGTTAAAGATCCCCATGATCCAGTCGTCGAAAAAGAGTGGAATTTCATCATACAATATTCGCTAAAGTAACTGGAGCGTACAAGTGGTGTCTTAAGTCGCCTCGCTAGGTCCTTCGTTAGGTCCTTCGTTTAAGTCTTGGACGTTAGAAGGCTCTCCACATAAGAACCGTGTCTCATGATTCTTTATTTACAGGACTTTTTAGGTTTTGTGTAGCCTGCGGTGCCTTGCCTGGGGTTCTTCGTTCAAATCCGGAGATTTGGTTTAGACTTTGATTTGTTATCCTTTGCGCTTCGGACGTCCACGATTACTTTCTTTAATAGCGAGGTTGTTGGTGACACAGTTCGAGGCGTATATACCTCGAGCATGTTTAACATTTTTTTGACAAGCGGCGATGCTCGTATAAACACTTTGGAATTTCATGTCGTCATCTTGACAAGAAAATATTCGAGCTCTTGAGCCCTCGAGGCTCTTGAGGATATTCAGCTCATCGAGCTCTTGAGTATTTGGACAACGGGCGAGGCAGCTTAGTGTTCTCCAAAATTATCAACAAAATCAAGCGGAATTGGCAATCCTGTATTCGAAAAAGGAAATAGTTAAAATTATCGGTATTGACGGGAAGAATAACTTGATAGGCATAAATTTTAAAGTACATACCGTTTGCTTGAAGCCAATACAAGTTGGTGATAGCATGGTAAACCATACACTAATCATCGATGACCACATGCATGTGGGTCAACATCCGTTTACTTCTGCGGTATGAGCCTTAAAGCATCCATTGAAACATTATACATGATTGTTAAATAGAGTGCTCTTACAAGCATGCGGTTTCTTGATTTTGCTTATATTCAAAGAGGCTCGTATCGCGGTTTCTTGCGCAGCCTATAATCTTGTCGACGAAACACAACAACGTGTCTAAGTTGGGCTGTGTGGAGCCCAGTATAACTTCAGCGGTAGCGTGTTGACCCTCGACTCTACATGTTGTTGTTTGGCGGCTGCGATATTGATCGGTAATGTACGACACAAACATGCGATCGTAATCTCGCATGACCGATTCTGAAAATCTTGGAAAACATCGAGAAAACAAAGAATTACTAAAGTGAGAAAACAATCCGAGTAGTTATTTATTAAATAATAATAAAAATGTATTATTAAATAACAATTCGAGTACCCTTTTTGGACCAATAAACCACGTAGGTCTTGATAATAATGCTGAACACTTCTTGGTCGGGTCAGTAATCATCGAATCCTATGTCAATCTAACGGACTCATACTCCTTTAACGTATCAAATTTGTTTACGCAATGCTTTAGCACATTTTGATTGATATGCCATCGGCGAGTAATCTGATAGCGTTTAGAATTCTTACAAGCATCGCCAACCAACGCTAAATCTCAGTCGGTGGCGATAACCAGCGGGTAGTATTGTTCTTGTATCACCAACTTAACACATTCCAACACCCATTTGAAATTTGGCTTTTTCCTTGTCCAAAAGCTAAACGCCATCGAGAATGTTGTGTTTGTTGGAGTAACCCAACAATCAGAAAGAATGGCGGTTTAAACATGTTGGTGTTGTATCGGAGTCCATCGACATGATTTCGGATATGTTGTCCGGAGGGCATATGACGTCGGGTGAACAAAAATATTTCATCGAGCTCATTTGTGTGGTCATTTATCCTAGGGTAATATGTATAACCTTTACGTCGCAAATGTACTAAAAGCGGTTGTATCGAGTCAAATCACCACGACCGTCGCGACGTATCTTTTCTTGTGCATTATACACCGTTTTAATGGTTGACATGTTATTTGGATCCATCTCTTTTATTGAAGAAAGTATAATTCATGGTGCTACTACTTTGTTTTGTCATCGCCTCACAAAAACTAACTCGGTTTCTTTTAATCGCATGGCTGTGAAAAACCATGCAGCAGTGCGGAAAATTATGATTATGCTCGGACACTTAACCCTCAATATCCAACCATTAAAGCGTTTTATATATTTCGCTAGTAATCTGAATGGGCAATTACATTTGTCGGTACTAGTCTGCCGTTGAAGTTCATCTTCTAAACCTTCACGTGAAGGCGTCCATGTCTAGAACACTAAAATTCGATGAGAGTACTTATAGCCCCTATCTGTTTTACTTTTTCCAATAACAATAACAAAACCAATCGATTCAAATGAGATCACACCCAATTAATTAAATCAACTTGATCAACACCTATACAATATAAAAACACAACAAACTTTTTAATAAACCTTACTTTTTTTTTAACAAACTTTACTTTTTTTTAACAAACTTTACTTTTTTAAACAAACTTTAATTTTTTTAACAAACTTAACAAAAAAAAAAAAAAAAAAACATAAAACCGGTTATTAACCTACCTCTCTCTCACTCACACACTTATCTCTCTCTCACTCAAATTACTTTCTCTCTCTCACACAAAAACTCTCTCATCTCTCACCGGCGACTTAATATATTCCGGCCAATATTCTGGCCACGCACCACCGGTAATTTTCACCTCATATACCAAGCGATAGATCGGAAAAGGTGATCATTTTAACATAAGCCACGCATGATATTTCTCACCGGCGCCCTACATCTAAAGTTTTAGATTCGTGATGGTTCGTTTTTTGTGGTATCCGGTTAAAATTTTGTGTCAAAGTTCTTTATTGAGCTGTTTTGGACACAAAATTTTTGGCTCGTGGGTTTAGAAACTTGATAACCGGTTAAAACTTGTTGTAGTATCCGGTTAAAACTTGTTGTAGTTGATAAAACTTCGTTTAAAATCTTGTTCATAATTTGGATTAAAGGGTTGTTACCGTGGGTTATTAATTTGGATTAAAGGGTTGATTAATTTTTTTAAAAAAATGTGAGTAGGGTTGATTAAAGGGTTGATACCGTGGGTTATTAATTTCGATTAAAGGGTTATAATTTTGATTAAAGGGTTTATAATTTTGATTAAAGGAAATAAGAGTAAAAAAAAACCCTACTTTTATGTATAATAACTTTAAAAAAAAAAAACGTTTTTTTTATAAACGTTTTTTTATGTATAATAACTTATAAAAAAAAACGTTTTTTTGCTACGTGTATAAGTAAAAACGCGTTTTTCTTTTAAAAACGTGTGTGTATATATTTGGTGCTACGTGTGTGGTTCTCGAATGGTTTACGCGTTTCTTTTGTTGACCGTGTATACCATGTGTTGAAACCATGTGCGCACATGGTTTTCTCTGTCTTTGCCTGTTGATATTCTCTGTCTCTCTGGGAAAACTCACTATCTCTATCTCTCCTAGTGGTATTATCACTCTCTCTCTCTCTCTAAAAATTGAAGATCTAAAGATTTTAGATCTACAAACTTTGATCTAATAAGTGTTTACACTTGTTAGATATATGTTTCGTTCAGTTGTGATGTTGTGATGTTGTTCGTTGTTAGTTTTTTTTGATCTAAAACTTTTTTAGATGCTTCTAAGTTATCTGATGTTGAAAATATTATGAGGTTTGTAAAAAAAGTTTACTTTTTTGATTTTTTTAAAACATTTTAAGATCTAAAAACTTTGAATATGGTGATTTTCTTAAAAACAATAACGTTTCGTTCTTAAATTTTTTAGATCTAAAACTTTTTTAGATCTAAAACTTTTGTTTCTTTTTTTGCAGGTTTGCATAGGAGGACCCTTTTGTTTTGTTTGTGGGCAAGCCTACGTAGGCACCCCGTGAAATCCTTGGCAGGCACCTCATTACTGGATGGTAAAGTGAGTTTAATTCACTTTGCAACTGTAATGTATAAAAAAACTTAGTGTTTTGTATAAAAAATTTCATTCTTGGATGGTAAAGTGGCCATTCAAGGTCATTTTGCAACTTTAATGAAATAAAAAAGGCAATGATGATTTTAAAAAAATAAAACTTAAAAAGAGTTTTGGCGAGGCAAAACTTAATTTGCAGCCAACATGAACTATAAACTATTAATCTGAGCCTTTGATAAGTTGTTTACCTCTTGTGTGTTAAATGGTGAACTAGACATGGTGGACTGGTATGCTGTTGCTTGTGCAGTTGTTGCTTATTCTTGTTTGTTGTTGTTCTGGACCACTTGTTGCAGTTCTGGACCACTTGTTTGTTGTTCTGGACCAATTGTTGTTGGTTGATTGTTGTTGGTGTTGTTGCTTTCACCAGGGATTATATGGTGTGCCTGCCTAGGATTATATGGTTGTTTGTGTTGTTGGTTGATTGTTGTTTGTGTTGTTGCTTCACCTGGGATTATATTGGGTGCCTGCCTAGGATTTCATGTGAACTTAGTACATTGCCTTTGAGAATCTTGTGAACTTTTGCAGTACCTGGTAACTTTTGAGAATCTTGTTCAAAACGTGTATAACCTTGTGAAACATGTGAAGTTCATGAGCTGGTAACTTGTGAGCGATTTGAGACTTGGCGGTTTGAGACTTGTGCGGTGTTGTTAGACTTGTGAGCTGGTGACTTTGTGCGGTTGTGGTGGTGATTTTGTGCGATTGTGACTAAAACTTTTCCGGGCGATGATGCTTTTGAGCCTAAAAACTTTAAAACTTTCCGGCGATGATGATAAAACCGAATGGGCGGTAAAGTGAGATCAAATCTCACTTTGCAACCTTCGGGTTTGAGCCTAAAAACTTTCCGAGGCGATGATGAAAACCGAATGGACGGCAAAGTGGGATATAATCTCACTTTTGCAACCTTCGGACTGAGCCTCAAATATTTTCCAACTACGATTTTTTGAAAAGTTTTAAAACTGAATAAAACTTGTAAAACCAAAAAATAACTTGTAAAATTGTAAAACCAAAACAAAAAGTTATAAAAAGTGGTATAAGTTTTAAAAAAAACTTGTAAAAAAAAAACATGTACAGTAAAAAAAAACTTGTAAAAATAAAATAAGTGTTATAAGTGGTAAATAATAAGTTGTAAAAAGACTTGGCACGAAAATCGAAGAACCAATTATTACCAATCATTGGCACGGAAATCGAGGCACAAAAAAATGCAACCACCCCTACTAAGGGATGCCTGCATAGGAGGACCCTTTTTATTTTATCTTTTGGGTACTCATTGTTGATATGTGATGTAAGCGAACTATTATATATAACGAGTGGGCGAACCAGCGTTCTTTTGAGAATGCCGTGTTGATTGTATATTTTGTTACGGAGTTTTAGGTGAATCTTGAACATTATAGGATATTAGACATTTTGATGTTGAGAATAATGTGCTATATCTTCAATACATATACAAATGTAAAGAGCATACCCATTTCACATAACCAACACATCTTTAAGATAACAAACTTGTGTAGTTCAAAGTAATGATTTATAAGCATGTCCAAAAACAATGTAAGGATAACTCACTGCGTTTACACAATTACACGATGTTGAAGCATGTACACCAAATGAAGTCGGCCACACACAAATTGCCATAATGTTATTGTGTTGAACATTCTGATGTTCGATAGCTCATTTACGAATTTAGGCCCCAATTTTACTATAATGGGGTGGAGTCAACCCGCACACTTGGTAATAACTTTATGACAATGGGTCATTGCGAGTTTTGTCAACTCGTGAGTGTAGGCACCGAGTATGCGAGCAGATTGAGCTACACATTAAATAAGAAAAAAATAAACACACGCCATTACTTTGGGTGAAATTTTATAAGCAAACATAAATCTAGACTTTATAAGCGAAAGTAGGTAAAAGTTTTATAAGCTAACATAGATCTAAATTTTATAAGCAAAAGCAGGTAAAAAAGTTTTTCTTATGAAAAATGGAGTACACTGTAGTAATACTCATGTATGCCAGTAAAAGATAGAGATTAAAATGAGCGCATGGCATATCTAGCGAGTCGTTCGAAATTTGCAAAAAGCCATCTACCCCACCATAGAAAATGGGTTTAGCTACTTGCCTTTCAGAAAAAGGTTGCAGCAGCCATAGCCAAACACCCCTTATAGCTGCACATTTGCAGAAAAAATGTTGCAGCAGGCATACCTCGGTGCTGGTAACAACTTATGCCGGCATTAGTACATCGATATAACAAAACTTATATTTTTGAAATCGGTTGACTGACGGATCCTATACTTTTACATAATCGGTCAAAAGGGTTGTAGTTTCAACGTGACCTCGCCCATTTCGAAAAAGCATTTAGTAGTCATGGGTTAAACACAACCCTACCCTCTGTTTGACCCTACTAAAAATCCCCATTATGAACAGATTATCAAAGACGGCCAACATAACTATTACGTAATCTTACAATTGGATTTTAAAGGCGCTAATATCGTTATCGAATTTGGTGGGTCGATTATTGACGAAATGGAAAAAAAAAAAAAAACCAAAAAGCATAGACATGTATTCATATATTACGGGATTGCCTTTCAAGGAAATGGAGCATGCTCCATTTCGCTATTACTTTTTTTTTGTCTCCAACATCATATAAGGTTATTGCTCTCCAACTCTTCCATACTACGATAGTGCAAAGTATTTGTATTCTCTTACAACACGGAAGTAGAGAATTAAGATAATATCTTAATACTCATCATGAATCTTGCTCCCTCTAAGTATAGGTCACTTGGCGTGTGATGGTAACTTTGCACAAATGACAAAAAAATTTAGCAAGTGTTCTTTGTTCATAAAGAAAAAAAAAAAAAAAAAAAAAAAAAAAAAAATCCAATTTGCACATATAGAAGGCCAAACACCCTGATGTTTAAACTTTAAAACTATTGAAATAATGTATTTCAATAAATTCTTAAGTGTTACTAATATTTTAGACATTTTATTAGTGAAAGGTAAAAAACTCATATAGGCATCTTGAATGAGAGTATGAGACTTCCTGGTCTTAGGTTTGTGTTCTTTATTATTAACAATATGGTTACGAAGTATCTTTCGTTTCTTGTTTTTAGTGGCTTAACTGTATATCAAATTTCATGTGATATGACATCCATCCAAATAGCAACTTGATGTTTGCGTTTAAATTATATGTTGCTACTCTAAATATAATAAAAACATTATATGCAAGTTGCTGTTAGAACAACTTATTTGTTCGCTTAGCGTTGTAATGAAATTTTTAAAACCACTTCAATTAGCTTATAAACATCAACTTAAGTTTATGGACTAATAAGATTATTAAGCCTCTACTAATAAGCTCATAAGATGGAAGAAGTAAGCTTATTGATTTTCCAAATCTCAATAAGCCGATAAACTCATCATATATGAATGTCACAAAAAATGCTCTATGAAAAACAAAAAATACCAAAAAGAACATACCTTCAATTAATAAGCATCCACTAATGAGACGCTGCAAATTCCTCCATTGTCAACCAAGAATACGAAGCCACCATCTTTCCTGAAAAAAAAGCAAACAATGACGATACATTGTCGTTTCTCAAATTTGGGTAACCAATCTTATAGCTTAAAATGAGATCAAAATAAACATAACATAAAAAGATTATAACTTGTTTCCCAAACTTAAAACCTATCTCAGTCACATAACTTAGAACCAAGCAACCTTGTTGCCTATATAACACATCAATAATCGATTTAACAAATCCAAAAAAGCTGCCATAGGTGCGTTAGCATAAACACAACTTATACACAACCTAAAACGACTTTTATTTCAACTCATCACCAAAAGTGACCATTCCTAAATACCAACATATCGCTTATTTAAGAGTATAAGCTCATATGCTCGATAAAATGAGCTCTTGAGCTTTCAAATTAGCTAAAACTACTTATGTCTACACATATGCTTTTCGACTTATTTCATATGCTTTTCGACTTATTTCACTTGCAAATAGATCCTAACCACTACAAAGCGCTTATTTATTAAACCAAAGTCCAAAACTAATGCCTTTTAAGCAACTTATTACCTTTCGAAGAAAGCATATATCTCTTGAATTCCATGCTTCCATAAAGTATGCACCCATCAATAACAGACCGAAAAAATCGTCCGTCAACCACCCGCTTCACTAACAATCGAGCCATCTTCGAAGCCAAAATTCGGTAACACGCAAAATTGCACCACGAAAGCTTTAAAAAAAAAAAAAAAAAAAAAAAAAAAAAAAAAAGGCGTAAATTATTGTATAAAATTTAGGGTTAGTACCTATCTCACAATTACAAATTGGTGGTTCTTCAATCTTCTATTTGTTCTTACTTAATCAAAAGCACAAACAAAAAACTCAGAATTCAATGAAAAAGAGAACACCCCTTTGTTTAAGATAAAAACATCAATAAGATTAAAATAAAGAAAATATCTTACCTTTGATGAATTATTGTTTTCAAAATCATCTTCTTCATGACCCCTTTTGCTTGATTTCGTTTTTCCCTAATTTTTAGTAAGGGATTTTTTTACGTAATGATTCGTCTTTGTTTTTGTTGTAGATGAAGAGGCGATCGAACTTTCTGGATACTGTCTTTATTTGTGTGTGTATGAATCTGTGTTGATAGAAGATTAGATTAATTTAGGATTACCCCATGATTGTATCAATTTTCTTTTTAGCTTTTGATTTGCGGTACATTTGAGAGAGAAGAAAAAGATTTGTATATGTGTTTTGTGTTTGTGTATATGTGTGTGTTTTGTGATTCGGGAAGAAGGTAGAAGGATCCCGAGTGTGTGATGGAAGATATCTTATAACGGAGTAAAAGCAGTCTACTGATGTAGCACGGTGTTTTATTACACATGTATTGTCTACCAATAAAAACTTGACAGCAACACATAAAGCCAAATGAGAAACTTCTAGCCTACAACCAAGTTCGGTGCATGTGTAGTTTTGTATGTAGGCCGCACTTATACAGTCGTATTCATTTGTACACAACTGTGAACAGTAAAATGTTAACCACACTATAGCCAATAAGGGGACGCCATATAATTGTAAACATGTATTATACCAATTTTCAACCAATGGCTATTTGACACCACTGCATGTATAGGCCTAATTTGTGTACGATGCCTAAACGGCTATTAGGATATATATATAATGTTATATAAAATCTATTTCCGTTGGATGATATCATCGTGTGAAGTGTATAGATAAGATAAGGTGCACCAAAAATTGTCAAATTTCTTGATTATTATAAAACCACATTATAGATCGGAATCTTCATACTTGCTTAGATTAAAATTTCACGGATGCAATTAGTTTTAAGAGCATTGGGTGCAGTGGCGAGGCACCTCGCCAAGCTGACATGTATTTCGTCAAAACACTCGCCACCGCATTGGGTTATGCATTCGCCAAAACGCTCGCCAATTTTTTGGTTTGCGCCAAGTGAGAGAGCTTGTGTTTTTTTAATTGGTTTTCGGTGTTTTAATTTGGTATGGTGGGTCTTAAAGGTGGGGTTTTAACTTAATGGAGAATGTATTTTTAGGTGTGAGTGAAAGTGAAGTGAAAAGAGGAAAAACTGATATGAATATGTGTTTGGCTTAAGCCACTACACCTGACACTCTAACAAAAAGGCACACAACATCTACATATTGCTCAAATGTGTGAGTGGTAATAATCAAATAATCTTGATATATTTTCAGGATCGTGTTGAGATCACTTTGAGAATTGGGTATTTCGATACTATATTCTTCGAGCATCACGAAATCTTCAATTGGATAATTTATTGGACTTTGTTTTTGAGGCACAAGAGAACAAAGCGATACACAGAAAGGTGTTATGTGTCTTATGCTTGGAAGAGATCAAATATGTCATATAAAACATAACCGGAAGTTAGTTACATCCGGTTCAAAATGGTTGGTAAACAACTTTTGGAAAACATTATGTCTTTTGGTGGGCTAAACCGATTGTTGGGGAAAACAAGTAAAACCTGAATCTCAAAAACGACGCTGCCCCAAACCCCGCGAGGGGAGGCTTCCCTTCGAACCCCTCCCGCTCACTTGGTAGCGGGACCCCAATAAGGGATTCTACTTCTTGACCTGCAAGGGAGCGCGACCCCCTTAACCTTCACACTTAGTTATGACGACATCAAGCTAGCTAGAATGAGCGTGCATTTTTTATTTTCTGACTCAACTGTGAACTAAACTTGAATAATCTTTTAATCTCAAGTAAATCAGAATTTAATAAAATATAAGTAATGACACTAAAATCATTAACAGATATGTGTGTCACTTTTTCTCAATTACATTAGATTAAAATATAAAACAATGATTAACAACTTGTTGCTAAAGAGATAAAAAGGGAGGGAACAAGAATCATGGGTCCATGTTGATACACATGTAAACCTAATTTTTTCTGGTAATTAGTTATAAACGCATGTGCTTTCTCATTTTGTCTTTTCTAATATGGACCCAAAAAGCACGTTATCATTTGTCATAAATTACTAGTAGTATTGAATGAGGTATCAGTGTATAACAATTAAAAAAACAAAGGCCATAAAGTTCGGTTGAAAATAATCATAAGAAATATAAAGCCTGGTTTTTATTTTATTTTTATTTATAAAACAGAGCTTTATTTTGTCGTCGAATAGACTTTAGTTTTTTCATTTTACAACCGGGCTTTATGCCTTTGTTTTTGACAGAATCCTTTATAAAACCCATTTTTCTTTTTAACGGGGCTCTATTATGTGGGCTTTATTTCAGATGTTGTAGTAGTGTATGTTAATTTTTCCGTGTCTCTTGCTAGATTACTAGTAAATGAATCAATTGCTGGAATTTTTTTCTATATACATATAAAAAAATTAAAGAAATAGAATCATCATGCTTGTCTAATTTTCTTGAAATTTATCATTCATACATTCTGTTCTCGAGTATAAATTGAAAAAAAATAATAATAAATGAAGAGGGAAAAAAAAAGATAGGCATTTTTTTTTTTTTTTTTTTGTGTTCCTTAGTCGCAAAGAAAATAAACGGTGTGTATGAAAAAACGGCTTTAAAATCATCCTCTCCAAATCATCCCAATTTAGAAAGAAGATTAGGAGAGAAATTTTGATATGATCTCTTTTCCTCTTCTCTTTCTTATCTCCAAAAACTCTTGAGAATGTGACATTTTTTCAATTTCTTAACTTTTCTTCTTTTCTCTTCAAGTAAGAACTTGAGAACACAATGATACTAGGGGTGCGTTTAGTTGGAGAAAAAAATTTTGTGTTTTCTATCTCTAGTTTTGTAAAAATTTAGAAGGGAAATTTATCTCCACAAAACACTTGAAAATATAGAAAACGCGTTTAGTTGGTGTTTGTATTTTGTATTTGGAAGAAGGGAGGGAAGGTTGTGGGTTCTGAAGGAAAGCAAGGAAAAGCAACTAAAATTTGTTTTGTAATTTTCCTTGTTAAGTTAGAAAATAGAGGAGTTTGTGTTTTGCAAAACATTTTGTTGGAAAACATTGATTTGAACGCGATCTCTATTTTCCTTGTTTTCCACAAAACATTTGTAGAAAACAAAGGTGTTTTCCTCCAACTAAACGCACCCTAGTAGTTTTTTTCTTCTCTTTTTGCGCATTTTCTTATCTATTTTGATTT
Organism: Chrysanthemum lavandulifolium; assembly: GCA_022545495.1. Classification (NCBI taxonomy): domain Eukaryota; kingdom Viridiplantae; phylum Streptophyta; class Magnoliopsida; order Asterales; family Asteraceae; genus Chrysanthemum; species Chrysanthemum lavandulifolium. The sequence goes on from CM040246.1 coordinate 87,851,143, forward strand.
TCCTACTTTGGAAAATGTTCACAATCACTTGAGGTAAAATAGTTTGTTTATAATACGGAGTATAAAACTTTGATTGAGATAGTTAAAAAAAATAGTTTGTTTATGATACGGAGCATAAAACTTCAATTAAGATCGTCCAAAAAAATTATCAGTTGCTAGAAACATTTTTCTTTGAACGGCAAGTATATTTATATATATAAAAAAACAACTAGCAAGAAGCTACTCTCACGATATATTGAATGGTAAAATTAGATTTCAGTGTCAACACCTTTTAAAGAAAATAATGACTCGATCACTGGATTTGTAACTTTGATTCACAGTTCACTTTGTAAAATTGTAAATCAAGCATAAATTTTTGTATACCTATCCATAATTACGTAAAACATTAGTTCAAATATAACAATTGTGAATGAAATTCATAAATATACTGAATAATTGTTTTCTCATCACTCTCATTCAATCAAATTAATATATATTATTACAGATTTTCCATTATGTACATCATTTAAAAATTTGGGCTGAGACTTTAATAAAGGAAATAACACAAAATACACTAGATTGGTTGGTAGAAAATCATTTTTATTTGCTAGAGTTATGATCTGTTTCCTGTGTGTCATCTACTTGCAACATTTTCTGTATTGATGACTCATGACCTAACTATTTCCTAACAAATGAATTAGAAATTGAAAGGGTACACATGTTAAGGAGAAGCTGGCTTGGTGCAATTGATATAAGATTCCGTATATACAAAGTTGTTGTGGGAACCATATGCATACTAGTGGGAACCAGTCATTCACATCTATTACGTAATATAATTGTAATCTAGCTAGATAATAGGGCGTCCTAGATAATATAACAAACCCTGATACGACAAATAATTCTCATTGATCTTTGAATAAGCTATATATATTATTATATCGTCCAAGATCATATTATTTTTTTTTATAGATTTTTAGTTGATTTGCTCACTATGATTATTCTAATTGCATACATAAATATAGTCATAGTGCTGAGCATACCGACCGTTCCGACCGGATCGAACCGAAACCGACCGGATCAAGAAGGGCCGGTGATCAGGTCTCGATCTCAATTTTACCTTATTTTGCGGTGCCGGTCCGGTCCGGTCAAAAACCAAAAATCTTGCTTATTTGGACGGGACCGATCAAGACCTGACCGCCCTGACCTGACCTGGACCGGCCACATTCAGTCTCGGTCTTGGTCCCGGTTTTTACCTTAATTCGGTCTTCAATTTTGTCGGTCCAGAACCGATGCTCACCCTTATATAGACATACTAAAGTAGATTATAAATAGAGATAAGTAAAAAAAAGGAATAATAGGTTTTTCTTTTTTCAACATGATCATTTTTTAAGGTTCTTTCTAAAATAGTCATGAGCATATGCTCAACTTCGCAACTCAATTCAAATTGTGACACGTATCCATTTTGTTAATTTTTATTGACCCACAAAATCTAGCACAAGTGTTCAAACAACATCTGTTCAACTAGAGGCTAACTGCTCAACTGGAGGCTGAGTGGTTGAGCACGTGGTTATATGTACCTTTTATCTTTCCCGATGTACTTTGCACGTGGTTATATGTACCAATTAGTACTCAACCTCCAGTTGAGCAGTTGAGCCGCCGTAGATTGAGCCCTTGTACTAAATTTTGTGGGCCAATAAAAGTTAACAAAGTAGACACGTGTCAAGATTTAGAGAAAGTTGCGTAGTTAAGTAGTTGAACATGACCATTTTGAAAAGAGCTTTGAAAGATGACCAATATGGAAAACCAAATTATTTATTTATTTATATATTTTTTAAATAACATACAATTATCTAATGCATAAAATAGTGTGTACAATAAAATATATAAATGTGTAAATCATTTCTCTTTTTTTAAAACACTAGATGAGTACCCGTGCATAGCAACGAGATTTTATAGCGACAGATTGTTTAATAATAAAAAAAAAGTTTATGAATTATAAACGAAAAATAAAAAAAGTTTGAAGATTTGGGGATTAAACGGGTCGAATTATAATTATAATTATATTTTTGATTAAGTTTATGGGTTAAAAAACGGGTCGATTTAAACTGGGTCAACGCGGCGGGTTGGGTCGAGCACGGGTCAAATTAAACCGGGCCAACCCGTCGGGTTTGAAGCTTCCCGGGTCAACATGGTTTTGATGTGTATTAATAGTTTCTTTTTGAAATATATGTTTTCAGCATTTCTATTTTTAGTTTCAACTTATATATAGTATACGCGGGTATCCTGTGACGATTAACCGGAGAAATAGATCTCGATGAGGCTTTATTTACCAGTTTTTATCGGTTTCAACGGGTCCTCTATAGTTCGTTTTCGGATGGCTTTTATCGGTTATCCGAACCGGTGGCGACACCGGTTCCTGGTTGAACCCGTTGGTCCGGTCCGATCCGGTTTTTAAAACTATATGTACCATCAACTAGTTAGCTTGTATGAAACTTTGTGTATTTTATTAATTTGTATAATGTGTATAATAACATGTATTTTTTTATTTTAAGGTGTTTTAAAAATAACATTAATTAGTGTATTTAACTATTTTATATTCTAGATTATGTTGTAGCTTGTTTAATTTGTATATTGTAAAAATTTTATTGTACATTTTAGTAAGGGATGTTTTAATTATTTGTATTTAATTTGGTAGATATGCTTTTAGTTGGTTGTACAATATAAATAAATCATTGTACTTTTAAGTAATGAGGTGTTTTGTAAAAGTATTAATTACACTATACATTTCTCTCACCTTTAACTAATTTTCAACATTTAACAATTCAACAATTCCACTTTTACCACACACTCTTTATATGTAGTATAGATAAGAGGGCTATATCATACGCGTTGATAAGTCTTGGGTACTTAGTATAGTCAAAACTCAAAAGAGAACATAGCAATTGATAAAAAAAAAAAAAAAAAAAAACCCTTTAGTTTCCAGAATTTATATGGTTTTGGAGTACTAATCAGGTAAAAAGAGAGTAGGCAAAAACAAGCAATGCGCGCAACAAGAACAACATAACAGACACAAAATAAGAAACCCGAAGAAAGGCACCACGCAAAAGGGCACATAAGAAAAGGTCAAACAAAAAAGAGCCAAGGCACAAACAACAGACAAACCTAAGGGCAACACAGAGCAAAGCAAAAACAACGCACCGGGGGGCTAAAACTAGGGCAAAGCTAAAAGAGGAGGCACCAAAACCACAACGTAATAGGCAAGAAAAACAGGCAAACATAAGGGGGCAACACAGAAGCAAAGTAAACAAACGCACCGGGCCTAAAGCTACGGTAGAGCAAAAAAAAAATAAAAAATTGAGGCACGAAAACCAAAAACGCATGGGCAGGGCAACACAGAGATGCCAAAAGCCTAACACCTAAAGCAGACAAAAACCATACAAAGCTCCTAGTCTAATCAACAAGCCTGGACTACCCGCAGATCCTAAATCTATCTCTCCACGCCTTCCTATCTGAGATCATGTCCTCGAACAAGAGAAGCTCCTTCAAGTCAAGCTTAATTCTATCTTCCCACCTGAGTTTGGGTCTACCCCTTCTTCTCACGCCATCTACTACAAGCGCTTCGACTCTTCTAACTGGTGTTGGGGCCTTCTCCTGACATGTCTGAACCACCTCAACCTTCCTTCTCTCATCTTCGAAATAATATTCTCGACCTCAAGTTTTGCTCTGAAAACTCCGTTCGGAATCATGTCCAACAAGGTTTTGCTACAGGTCCATCTTAGCATTCTCAGTTCTGCCACATCAACCCTGTTCGCATGTGCCTTGGTGATGGGCCAACACTCAGACCCGTATAACATAGCCGGTCTAATCGCCACCTTATAAAATTTTCCCTTAAGCTTAAAGGGACATTCCTGTCGCAAAGGACTCCCGACGCCGCTCTCCATCTCGCCCAACCAGCTCTGATCCGGTGAGACACGTCCTCATCTATCCTCCCTGATTTGTGAATCATCGATCCCAAATATCTAAAAGACTCCTTAGGTGGCAGGATCTGGTCACCAATACAAATATCTTCGTGGTAGCCTGGCTCGGTCCTCCCAAAGTCACATATCAGGTATTCGGACTTCTCTCTACTCACACGAAGACCGTTGTTTTCAAGGGCCTCCCTTCAGAGCTCAAGTCTGTGGTTTAACCCTTCCGCTGATTCTGCCACCAACACAATATCGTCAGCAAATATCATGCTCCACGGGATGCCCTCTTGGATTCCTCGAGATAACTCATCTAGGATCAAGGCGAAGAGGTAGGGACTAATGGCAGATCCCTGGTGGAGCTCGACCTCCACAGCCCCCTCATACATATCCTTAATAATTCTTATGAATCTCCTTGGTGTACCCTTATCAATCAGCGTTCTCCAAATCAACTCACGTAGAACACTATCATACGCCTTCTCAAGGTCAAGGAACGCCATATGCAGGTCTTTTTATCTTTCTCTGTACTTCTCCATGATACTTCTAAGAAGGTGAATAGCCTCAATCGTAGACCTTCCTGGCATAAAACCAAATTGGTTCTCAGACACCCTCGTTGTAACACCCCGAAAATACGGTCCAACGGAAGCATACGAACCTTTGGATGCTACAATCTTGGTATCACAACATAAGATACAAAGAATGGTTTTTATCCCATTTATTTAGATTAAGATTCATTAATTGGAAACTGTGAGTTTACATTAATGAAAGTAGTGCGGAAATAGGCCCAAAAGATAATTAAAGTGGTCCCGTTTATTCATCAGAGTTGCCTATGACCATGCCCCTTGCCAAGCGTCTTCCAATAGTGAGCTATCGCCTTAAACCTAAGAACACATGCTTAAAAGGTCAGCTTACGCTGGTGAGTTCATAGAGTTTAGTTACAAAAGTAATAGTGGACCTGATAGAGTTTAATTGCTACATGTGACTATGGCAGATAGATATTAAACATACCAACCAATAATCAATCAATCCATAATCAATCAAATACGTGTAATGTTGTTCCCTATTCACTATCGTATAAAACAGTTAAATATTAAAAAAGGGATAATAGTGAATCAATGACTGAAGTAAGATGTAAGCAAAACACACTGATAAATTTTCAACATAATATTCTTTATTAGAAATCAATCAAAAAGAATACATTACCCAAGTACTTGCAGAATAGTACTTGGGATTGAAATGACAAAGGGTTGGTACTCCCACTAAGCTCGGGCTAAGTCCGAGCACAACTACTATGGAACCACCGAGCTATCTCGGGGACCGAGTTGAGTTGGAGGAGTGAAAGATGGCTTGTGTGTGTGTGTTTTACAATTCACAAGCTTAAATCTTTCACTCCATCTCTTATGCTATTTATACAAGTATGAGTTTTAACTATTTCTAAGTGACAACCGACGGAGTTCTGAAGACAAAATCTTGATGTATTTTGTCTCACATTCTAAAGGCTATTTACATTGGACAAAGCCACTTTCTACTTGTCAAGATCGATCTTTGAGCCTTCGTGGAAAGTTGACTTCTTGAAGATAAGTACTCCATCTTTATCGCTTCAAGCATAACCGCTTTGTCCCGCCCATTCTTCGCCTTCTCGCCTCCGCCTTTAGTCTAGTTTGTCTTGATGTTAGTAGTTGGTGAGGATTTTAGGGATTCGGTGAGTTATTGTCATCACCACCGAATCCACCATCTCCTTCTTGACTCGCCTTCACCCTTTAAGTTCCGCATTCATGAGTGGAGAGACTTCTTCTTCGCCTCTTCGAGTATCTCGAAGATGGCTCACTGGGAGACTATGCACTCAAGGATGACTGTTTGTGTTTAACGGTCTAAACACTTGGGGTATTTTCTATTCAAATCCTAGATTAAGGGGTTTGGGTATTTATGAACCCAATGTCTCCCTATTTGGATATACAAATAGCCTAAGTGTTTGATCGGTGTAAGTGAGCGGATGGCTTCTTCTTACATCGAATGTACTAATGAATACAATAAGGAACACTGAGTATTTTAACAAAACATACATCTTTTATTGATCACATTACTTGGTTCCTATCACTAGTACAAAAGATAAATGATAATGATGTCAATCTAGATGGATCCCCAGTGCTTCAAGCTTTACTTTCTTTGTGATGAGTGTTTCTCCGTCGGGTACTCTCTTATCTTGGCGTTTAAGTCAAGACAGAACCTCGACGTTCGCAGAGTCTCAATTTGAGAGACCACGGTATGTAGCTCAACATTGTGGCCACACCGCTCGATCAATGTCACTCCACCTTTGGAATGCTTTGGTTTCCATAGACATCATCAAGAACAATCCCTCTCGGGCTTTTCAATCACTAGACAATTTACAAACTTCACACCTTTAGGTAGCTCCCTATTACATTCCACCCGAGCACTTTGATCTCGGTGGAACTCAACCTCTTCGTTTGCCACTGTGATGATTGCGGTTGAGATCCTTGAGGTGCGATTAAGGCATCTTGAATCCCCATGATCGCCGGTGCTTCTCTCGATCTTTCATACCTTTTCTTGAGCATTTTCATCGCCTCCTTAACCACCGTGATTCCTTCTTTTCAATAATAGGACCAAGCTCATCGAGTTCGGTGATCCCAAAGTCGGTGAATTTCGGGGATCATGAACTTGAAGTGTCTTTATCATCCCCCTATAGACATTCATTGCGCTGGTTTGACTTGGGGATGATTCGACATCGATGATTTTCTCAGCAGACCTTACGCTTGTCATTGACCGATTGTAGTGGTCAATTCTCTCTTCGATGGTCGCAACTCTCTTGTTCTTTTCATCCAATTTCTTTTCATTTCACCATTTTAGCATCCCGAGCATCCTTGAACTTACATCTGCTGACCCTTTTCAAGCTTCTTAGGATCAATTCCTATGTTCTCGACTTCTCGTGAACAACTTGTACGGTGCTTTTTGCTCTTTCTTTCTTCCTCGCCTAGTTTCCTCCTCCTTTCTTCCTTAACCGATAGGCACTTAGTTGTTGTGGAGTGAGCAGTACTCGGTGTTGCGATCATATAAGGGATCTTCTCGTGCTCGGTGTTTGCATTATTGCCTTTCCTTTGTCCTGGCCTGAGGAAGATGATGGTACCAATGGTGTTGATGTTGTCATGATAGGTGCAACCGTCAGTGTTGTTTTTGTTGTTGGTAGGACTGATGAGATGGGTGTTCTTTGGCTGTGGGAGTGATGAAATAGGTGTTGCGAGACTAGTTGAGCGTGCTCCCCTCGGTGTGAGAGGGAGTCTCTTGATGGTCTTCCCCCTCAACTGCTTCCGCAACGTCGCAGAAGAGCAAGAGTTGCCTCGGATCAACGGGAGTTGATGTTGCTTGACCTTTGAAGGGTTGATAGATCTCGATGACCATAGCCTTGATGTCCGTTGTATCTTTTGAAGATCGGTGACTTTTTGGCCGAGTAGCACGAGAGAGTTCCAAGGCGCTCATTCTTGGCCCAAGATTCCAAGCCATTGAAGATGATGCCTTAGCCGAGTGGTCACTGAGCATCCAACGAACCCAAGTGTTGCTCAAGAGACCGAATGAAGACGAAGACCACGAACATTGGCGAGACTTTAGCATGTTGATTAGTTCAGTGAGGTCTGAGGAATTCTTCAAGTAAGCCTCAGTAGCCTCCAGCACTTTAGAGTTAAGTGCTGGGTCTTCTTTGACCGCATCCCTGATTTCATTGATTGTAACACTACAAGTCTGAAGATGCTTGAGAAATTTGACCAGGTTTTCATCCAATCTATGTAGATGTTGGTACATAAGATCCCTGTGTTGATCCCATAATGTTTCAGTAACCCCAGAATATAGCTTCCTTGAAGCTTTAGTAATCCACATGACTAGTTGCCTCTCTGTCAGTGGAAGAGTATTTTCAAACTTTCTCAATTCTTCAGACGGGAAGATGCGTAAGAGTCGAGTCATTATCTTGAGCCGGAAATGTGACTCTTTAGGTTCTTGTGGATCTGGCCGATGCTCTTGTTCGGTTTGAACATCGGCGTCCACTTCTTCTCCTAGTGATAGAATTTCATCTTCACTCTCAGCTTGTTCTTCATCAGAGAAAAGTATTTCATTAACCTCAGCAACCGTTAGTAAGCCAGTGATGGTGATGGGTTCCATATTAGCGGGTGGTATATTTCCCTCTGAGTCTTTGTCCCCCAGTGACCCCTTAGACACTGGTGGGCGGTTCCCAGTGCCTTCGTGGGAGTCTGGATTGGTTGTGGGTTTCAGACGACGGGTTGTTTCTTTCCTCCGAGTCTTTGTCCCCGTGACCCCGAGACACCGGTGGGCGTTTCTCGCCTTTGGCCGAGTCGATGCGATGAGATCCCTATCGGCCAGGTTGTTCGGTTCCTCCGAGTCTTTGGGATCATTCGCTTGGCCCTCGGACAAAAGTCGTGATTTGCGAATGTCATCCTTGGGCAATGTGAAGCGCTCCCTACCGGGTTGTATGTTTCCTCCGGATCTTGGGAGTAGTAGTTGGGACCAAGGGCACCGATTGTGATTTATCGGTGTCCTTCGTTGTCACCGGGTGGATGTTTCTTGGTCTGATGGGTGGCGATCGGTCTTGGGCTTCTTTTGCCTTTTAGGTCAGGTTCTCAAGCCTCGTGGCCCCGAGACTTGGGTTTGGTCTTAGTCCCAGTCTGAGACTTCCCCTTTTTCTTTTTAGGAGCAGGGTTAGGAGACACTGAGTCCCTCTGGTTGTTTACAGCAACCATATGGGCCGTCAATTCGATATTAGTGACATAGGATGGGTCCTTTTGAAAATTAGATTGACTCAGGATGCCAGGTAAAGCACAATATTTTTGTTCCTGAGGATAATTGCAACCCAGTAATACTTGCAAAGCACAAGAGACAAACCTAGGATACGAAACGTATTTCGTCCTAGTTTATCTCTGTAGCTTGGTTACGAGATCACTGTAAATGATCTACCCAATGTCGATAGTGACCTCATTCATCAAGCAGTATGCCATCATCAACTGAATAGAGTTAACTTGTTCATTGGATGAGTGGTTCACGCCGAGGACCTGAATCACAAAAGTGAACAGGATCCTCCAAGCCACATGAAATGAATTCTTGGTGACTGGGGTTCTGTCCAAAAACTTTGGATCCAAAACAATTTGTTTTAACCCATCCTTAACTGTGGAGGGTTCAGGATGGGCAACATAGACTCCATTATTATAGTCTAACCCTGTTGAAGTACAAAAAGATTTATAGTCCAGGGTGCCTGACTGTTCCCCGTTGAAAAGACTGAACCTGATGAGATACTCCCTGAGTGATCTAAGGTTATTCTCATCAGTAGAGGGTGTCGGGTCAAAGTGTTGGAATCGCTCCTAACTCGTAAATGGAACGACATTGACGGGATTATTGTTTCTATCTTTGTTACCTTAAACACATGGGCTTGTTATGTCAATTACCCATAGATGTATGTGTTTGGGTATATAAACCCCTCCATACTTCCATGGAGGGGTGAGATCTCTTTGTGTAATTCACATTTTCTTATCAATAAACACATAGTATTTCCCTTCTCTCTCTAGCTTTCTCTCTCTAACTTGAAGATGGGTTTCTTCCATCTTCCTCGACCTCCCGAATCACCATATAATCCTTAGAAATGATCCTTACATTGGTATCAAGAGCAAGGTCCGATTTTTATCATTGGTTGATTTTTGGTGATTTTTCTTGTCAAAATCTTGTATTAAAATCTGTTTTTTAAACAAAGTCTTAACCTTTCTATACACTTTTGTTGTTATCAGATTTTTTACAAGTTTATGTATCTTTGTTGGTCATAAAGTCATGTGTTAACAAAGTTTGCAAGATATCTGTTGTGTTACTTTGTCTAGCCAAACAGTTTCTTGTGTTAACTTTTGTACCTTATATGAGTTTTTTCCAATCCGTGATGTTATTAATAGTCATCTGGTTTTGGGTCATCTTTTGTCCAAACACAGTTTCGTACCATCATTTTTACGACTATCTTTTGTACCAAAAAAAAAAAAAAAATCGTGAAAGTTAAAATAAATGGTTAATCAGGTTCATATCCATGGTCCAACTGGTCAAATAAAAGCAGTTTTAGATGCTTTTCTGGGTTTTTTATGAAGACTGAAAGGAATAACATGGTCGGAAACTCGCCGGAAAAATGGTCAAAGGGTCAAAACCCTAAACTTACGCATAAGGAGGATCTACAGAGTTGTTACACGTAGCTGTGAAGTTACGCGTAAGAAATTTTACGCGTATGCGTTTACGCCTAAGCCTAGGCTTACGCCTAAGCCTGGTTACGCATAAAGGACTTACGCTTAAGGTCCATGGCTACGCGTAAGGTTTTCGTCTACGCGTAAGTTTTCTTACGCATAAGCCTTTCGACCATAAAAGTTTACGCGTAAGACTCTAAGACAGAATGAGGAGATGTAGAAGAAGACTTTACGCGTAAACTAACTTTGACCAACAACCAATTACCACAACCAAAACCGAATACCACAATAATCAAGTCGACCTCAGACTTTTTTCTTCATTGATCATAACTCGTTTAAATAAACAATTTTGAAGAGTATAAACAATCCAACAATCAACCCATCAAAACCGTTCGACACCCTTCTACAACAAATCTATACAACCATCTATCCCATCAAACTCAGACTCAAAGCTATTACATAAACACATGAGATCTCTAAACTATTCATGGTTACAAAACTTTTATCAAAGACCTGAAAGGTCAAGCCACACACACGAATAAATCATCATCATCGATCTATTAATAAACCCATTTTTACATATACGAAACTAATCAAGATAGAGTTATAACAAAGTTGTTATACTCTTTTTCTTTGTTTCGATCTGAAAAACCTCAAAACAAAATCATGAAGGAACCTACCTTGACCCTCCAAAGGATCATAAAGCCGTGGTCTTTATGGTCGTGGTCTTCTTGAATCTTCAAAGCTACAAATAAACACAAGGTAAAGGTATGATCGAGTACGTGTTTGTGATGATCGATTAGTTTCAGATTAAAGATGGAGGTTTTGTGAGTTGATTGAGATGAGATGAGTAGAGATCTAACTTGGGAGTAGTTTGGAGAAAGAGGCGATATTATCCAGATTGTGTTTTCTTAGGTTTAGGTCAAAATGGTATGTCATATATAACCGGTATGTTTTTTAGATTGGGATTGGATATAGGAGTAGTTGATTGGGCCTCAATACTTGGATTAACCGGTGAAGGGGTGTGACTTGAATTGGATTTGGGTCGTGTATCATGATTTGCACTGAACTGGTATTCTGACCGAGTTATGTGACAATGGATTTGGGCTGTTTGATTGCACCAGATAAGTGCTAATGAGTTGATGGATAACTTTTATCCTAAAGCTAATTACAAAAATTTGTAACCCAAACGTTTGAATTTTTGGATACAAAATTTTCGTTGTACTGGTATTTTGGTCATAATAATTTTTCACGGGGATACAATTTTGACAAGATCGGGAAACCATTATCATAGTTCGTTTTAACCGTAAATGAAGGCTATTTTTTTAGCATGTAACCGTAAGATGTGACTACGGCGCGAATTCACTATTATTTATTTGAGGTTGAAGTGGGATTTCACGGGTGCGTGCACTTAGTATCTTGAAGATATCGGGGTTGGTTGGATGCATGATTCTTCGAGATCCTTGTTTGAGCGTTAACCGTTTCGAATGACAAAGACTTAAGTTATCTAGTTGAACCTGATGTAAGGAGTTACGTTGTTGTGCTCACAGCTTATAACTATCACTTTTAAGGAGTTACGTTGTTGTGCTCAAGTGTCACACTAAGGTGTGGATAATTTGAGAAACTTTAAGTTTACCTTTTTTCGATGGAGTTAAGAAAAGGGTTCTTCGTCGACAATAGTGCAAGTTTAAGTCACAAGTTCGGGTTATACTACTTGGTCTCAAGTTCGTCATATTGGGTTTTCTCCATCGTAGTCACTACAAAAGCCGTCGAATGATAATGGGGTCGGTAAAGAGTTAATGAGAAGAGTATACACGAGTAGAGAAGTTTTATCAAGAATTGATTCTCGCGAGATATTTATGGTACTTCACACTTGTTCGATTAATTGAACATACATGGTTTCGATGTCTCCATTTCATCATCAACATACGTGGTGTATGATTCGATTCATTGAAAACATCGGGGAAGAGAGTATAGGTGGTGTCTGCTTCCTTTGTTGTTTTGTATTTTTTGCGAAAACCCTCTCCTTTCATGAATTTCTTCAATCGGGGAAGAAATGAGACGATCCGTGGTCTAAACGTCTCACTTTGGTGTTATCGCCTCACTTTCACGTAGTTATCGTGCGTGAAGTTACCTAAATATGATGTTTGTGATGCCTCACACACGGTCATTTTATCGAGTAATTGCAGATTGGAGATAACTATTATTCCGATAGACCGCAACATTCATGGGGAAGTCGTTTCATTTCGCCTTTAGGTGGTCATTTGGTGTGAAGCATCTACATCGTGAGAAGATCTTGTTGATTTCTTACATGTTACCCCGAACGGATTTTCCGCAACAAGTCGATTACCTTGTGTGGTTTATCGCTCATCTACAAATTCCACTGCGTCTCGAAAACTTCAAAGTTAGAGGAAAGGTTCACTACATCAAAGTTTCGAATCTGCTGAAGACGGTTGTCGGTTTGGGGAAGCTTATTCAAACTTCGCCAAAAGGAGTGTAGGAGAACACTCATAAAGACATGCGGCATGAATTGGGGAAGTTAATCCAATTTATGCATATTACTTCATTTGCCTACAATTGAAGAAAACGGTTCTCAAGTCAAGGTACCAGAAGAAGACAAAGAGCGTAAACTTTCATCATCCTCAACACTTGAAGAGCTTATGAAGACTTTTCTTTATTTGTTTTCTATATTTGTAGTAAATGTTGTAGGTAATCCCTTATGTCGTCCCATTGGGGGAAGATTGTTGGAATCGCTCCTAACTCGTAAATGGAACGACATTGACGGGATTATTGTTTCTATCTTTGTTACCTTAAACACATGGGCTTGTTATGTCAATTACCCATAGATGTATGTGTTTGGGATATAAACCTCCATACTTCCATGGAGGGTGAGATCTCTTTGTGTAATTCACCTTTTCTTATCAATAAACACATAGTATTTCCCTTATCTCTCTAGCTTTCTCTCTCTAACTTGAAGATGGGTTTCTTCCATCTTCCCCGACCTCCCGAATCATCATATCATCCTTAGAAACGATCCTTACACAAAGGCCATAGCTATTGCCCAAAACTCCCTGAGGAGGTTTTGGTACAGTATAGAGTGACACTGAACAAAGGCCGTTTTCAGTGGGCAGTTGAATAAAAATTTCATTATGTCCTTATAGGCTGGGACATTTTAGGGGTATTTAAAATTGCCTATAACATTGTTAGTTTTAAATTCAACGTTACTGAGATCCCCTACCCACTATGGTGCAAAGTGAAGAAGTTGTGTTCTTGCCATTTCCATCAAAAGTTTTAGGGTTTTGAAAAAAATATCTTGACAAGAACAATCAAAGAGTTTGAATCTCTTAAGTTAGTAGTGAAAAATCTTTTGTAAATGTTTACAGAGAAGATTTTAGTGAAAACTTGTTTTGAGGATTGAAGAACACACAAAAATTTCTGTGTTTGAGAAAGTATTTTGACAGAGTTTTGCTTCAGAAATTAATTTGTGTGTGTTTATGAGGTTTGGAAGAGGGTATTTATAGAGTGGTGAGAGGGGTAAAACTTGTATAAAAGAGGATTTGTAAAGTCAGTTTTTGAAGACGTTTTGAATCTCCTCATTTAATGCCACCACTCCACTACCCGCAGTAAAATCCCGGTTTTCAAGGAGCGATTGCGATGCGGTAAAGTGCATTCTGCAGTCATAAAATATCCACAAGATATTTCATGTGAGAGGGGGCATTTAATGCCAAGTGGGATGAGATAAGTTTGAGGGACCCCTGACAGTAAGATAGAGAGACATATATTCTTATATTAAATTGGTGTGTTTACCAACCTAGGACATTTAAGTAACTAATACTTGGTGCATTTAGTTACTCATTCAATGCTCAATATCTAAAGTCAGGGTCCCTGAATGAGTCTTACTCATTCAGTGAGAGGGTTGTTTAGGGGTTTTGTTCAGGGAGGATGAACCATTTCAGAGAAAACTTACTGAGAATGAGATTGGTTTTCGGGTTGCTGACTTTCAATGTCTAGCATTCTCAATTCGACTTTCGTCTCACGAAGGTAGGTTCATCTAAGGGTTTGGTGAAGATATCGAAAGTTGATATTCGATAGGGATGAAATGAAGCTCTATGTCTCCTTTCATTATGTGGTCCCCGATGAAATGATATCCGATATCAATGTGTTTGGTTCTTTGGTGAAGGATGGGGTTGTTGGAGATTGCAATAGCACTTGTGTTATCATAGAAGATGGGTACCATTTTGTAATGGATGTCATAGTCACCGAGTTGACTTTTCATCCATAAAACATTGCCACAACACCATCGTAGCACCACATACTCGCCTTCACCGAAGACATAGCCACCGATTGTTGCTTTTAGCACTCCAACAAACCGCCTCCTCCAAGAAATTGACAGACCCCGAGGTACTTTTTTGTCCATGTTGCGCCCAACATAATCGAGTCGAAATATCCTTTGAGATCAAACCCCGAGCACTTTGGATAGTAGAGTCCAAGGCTTGGAGTTCCCTTCTGTATCTGAGTATTCTTTTGGTCAGCAGTGAGATGGGATTCTTTGGGATTGGGTGATATCTTGCTATTAGGCAGTTGAGAATTGTATGTCCGTCCGGGCGCTTAGATACATCGGTGAGCCAGCAATCCTCCGAATGGGTTTGATTGACTGATTTGCGGTGAGATCAGTCCAAGGTTGTTAGGAGGGACCATTGGTGTCTTCACCGAGGCACGATCGATATCTCATATTTCTTCAAGAGATTTTTGTGTATTTCTCTTGGATGGAGATTCCTTTATCGCTTTTCCCGATTTGTAGTCCAAGGAAGTATGTGAGTTCACCCATCATGCTCATTTCAAACTTCTTTGTCATCGCTTTTTCAAACTGCTTGCAAAGAGTGTAGTTTGTTGAGCCAAAGATGATGTCATCAACGATACTTGGACCAATATCACATCTTGTTTTGTCCTCAGATAAACAATGTGTTGTCTATCTTTCCTCTGACAAACTTGTTTTGAATCAGGAAGGCTGAGAGAGTTTCATACCATGTTCTGGGAGCTTGTTTTAGTCCATAAAGGGCTTTATCAAGCTTGCATACATAGTCAAGGAATTCACTACTCTCAAAGCCAGGAGGTTGCTGAACATACACATCTTCCTTGAGTTTACCATTCAGGAATGCACTTTTTACATCCATTTGGTAAACTTTGAAGTTCATATAGGTAGCATATCCAAGAAAGATCCTAATGGCTTCCATTCTTGCAACAGGAGCAAATGTCTCATCATAGTCAATGCCTTCTTGTTGACTGTAACCTTTGGCTACAAGTCCGCTTTGTTTTTAATGACAATCTGTTTTCATCGCTTTGTTTTTGAAAACCCACTTCATTCCTATGACAATGACATCCACGAGGACATTTGATCAAGGTCATGACATTGTTTTTATCAAACTGCTGAAGTTCTTCTTGCATGACCGAACCCGGCTTGGGTGTTTTAGAGCCTCAAGGACACTTTTGGGTTCTATTTCGATAGAAAATCAAGATATAGACATTCATTGGTCAAGTCAGAAGAAATTAGCGTACCATGCTTCTAATGAGCATGCCTTCATGGGTTCACCAATGATATTTACAAGCTCAATATCATGAGATTTTGTCCACTTACTTTGTGGTCTAGGATCCGAGCTTGAAGAGGTCACCGAAACTCGTGGAGTGAGTTATGGTGCAGAGCCACGTAATCATTGAGGTCATCTTCGAGATGCTTTGTTCAGTTGGGGTCCTTGAATCACGTGTTCTGAACATTTGGTTCAAGATACCTATCCCAAATAGGACCGATTGATTATCAATGAATTCACTGATGGTTGGTTGGGGAAGGTTGTGAGGCAAGACATAATATGAGATGTCAGCATCTATTTGGTATGAGGAATTGATTTCAGTTTTGTACTCATCAAGAGGATATCTTGATGAGTTATCAATTCCTATTTCCTCCACTGAGGTATTTGTAAACCTGATGCTTTCTGAATTTTCATCAAAGGTGACATGAAAGGTTTCCTCAACTTGTTGTCTCCTTGTGTTAAATACCTTGAAGGCTTTGGAGATCAGTGAGTAACCTAGAAAGTATCCATCATCAGCTTTTGCATCAAACTTGCCTAGATGATCCTTGTGGTTGTGAATGAACACAGGACATCCAAACACATGAAAGTAGCTGATATCAGGAAGTCTACCTTTGAATATCTCATATGGGGTTTTGTTATGTCTTTTGACAATGATTGACTTGTTTTGTGTATAATGTGCTCTTTTGACCGCTTTAGTCCGTAAATGTTTTGAGAGAGTGAGCCATTTAACATAGTTCTAGCAACCTCAATGAGAGTTTTATTTTCCTTTCGGCTACCCCATTTTGTTCGGGGATGTAAGGAGATGAAAAGTTTAGGAGATTCCTTTTCATCACGAAATTCTCAAGCTCTTCATTTCGAACTCGGTGCCATTGTCGATTCGATTTGTTTAACAAGAATGTCATTCGGTTTTCAATGTTCTTGATGAAGGACATTATTGTATCACCGCTCGACTCTTTTGGAAAGAAAGTTTACCTAAGTGTATCTTGAAAACTCATCAACAATGACAAGTGTATACTTCTCATGTTTGGATTGATCTTGACCGATCGGTCCAAAGAGATCCATGTGCGAGAGGTGAAGGCGACTTTTGATTGAGAAATTTTTTTTTGTTTTGAAAGATGCTCTTTGGTGTTTACCTTTTTCACAGGCTGAGCATGGTTTATCTTTTGCAAAAACCAGTGATGGTAAGCCAAGGACCTTGTTTTATTTTGCCAAGTTGTCGATCTTTTTGAAATTTAAGTGTGAGAGTCTCTTGTGCCACAACCAGTTGATAGTTTCAGTGGCTTTGGCAAAGAGACAAGTTCCATTTTGAGAGAGTGTTGACATGTCTAAGACATAAACATCATCTCTTCTAGGAGCTATCAAAACAACTTCTTTGTTGGCATTGAAAATGGTGCCTTGTTTGTCATTGAATTGCACAATATACTTTGCATCACAGAGTTGACCGACAATCGATGAGATTGTATTTGAGACCATTGACATAAGCTATTCTAGAGAAAACTATTCCATTGCGAGATCTTGAACCATAACCTTCATGGGACATGATGAGTTATCACCAAATACTACCTTAGGTCCCGGTTCCTTTACATACTTGTGTAGATACTCCTTAACACCAGTCATGCTTCTTGAGCATCCACTATCTAGATGCCAAATAGGCTCCCTGGGGTGTCTCTGCACACATAGTAAGTTGGATTAGTTTCTCTTGCTAACCCACATACTAGTGGGCTTGGGCCTAAAGGTCTGTTTGAATTTGGAAATTGACTCATGGTCAGTGGTTCTGTGCATTGTGCTACCACATGTTTTGCATTTGGAGACTGAGGATGACTCAGTGATTCTGGGTTGCTTGGAACTTCTCCTTGCTTGGATGACATTGTCATGCTGGGATGTCTCATGAGTTGGATTTCCGCAAATATCGCAACATGTGTTCATGAGACAATCATCAGGATGATGATCATTAAAGCTACAGTGTGGGCAGGGAGGAAAGGGTTTTGCTCTAAACTTTTGAGCAGATTTGGAGGTTGAATCATACTGATGACCAACATTGGTATAGTTTGCTTTACTGAGTGAACTTACATATTGTAAGTGATCGAAGTTACGTGATCATCCTTTTGCAAATCATACAAAAAGGATTCTATAGCGATTGTCGGTGGTATGACCGGTATAGTGGCATAGATCACACTACATTTGGGCTTGTTGGTGGATTTTGACTTTGATGAACTAGAGGAGGCGATTTAGTTTCCTTGATTGAATCAGAGCTTTTTCGATGGATCCCATCTTATCGATTGCCTTCTCACAAGTTCGATCGGTTTAATTTGGTCGACTTCAATAGGAACGAAGATGTGGAAGTCTCGGTGGGAGTAGACTCTTGTTGAATTGGTTTTGATGGTCTTTTCGGGATGGTTCTACCAAGTCCGACCTTTCTTTTGGTGAGTGAGGATTGAATTGCATTGGAGTAAGCTCGAGCTTGGTGCGGACCACGAAGAGGTTTCGGGGTGGAAGCGGTGCATTAGATTCTCGCTGCACTCGGAGATGTGTTCAAGATTGTCGGGCACATCAAGGAGTCCAAGCATGCTCTTAAGAGCTTGGCTTTCAGGCTCTAGTATTCTTCCAGAATCGAAATTTGGAAGCTTACTCTC
The DNA here is from genome assembly GCA_022545495.1 of Chrysanthemum lavandulifolium. Classification (NCBI taxonomy): domain Eukaryota; kingdom Viridiplantae; phylum Streptophyta; class Magnoliopsida; order Asterales; family Asteraceae; genus Chrysanthemum; species Chrysanthemum lavandulifolium. The sequence goes on from CM040246.1 coordinate 87,869,529, forward strand.
AGGGTTAACCCGTTCAATCCAATCATTGGGCTTGGGGTTAGTCAACACATTGGTAATCATGCCACCAGACACAAAGGGCTTTGGACTCTGGTCTTTGTTGTGAGATTCAAGGAGATGATCTTCACCTATGACTCTCTTTTTGCTACTGGGAGCTCCCACAACATCAAAGACCCTAGGATTTTTAGCAGTCCAACTTTCAATAATATCTTTTTCTTTCTTAAGTTCAACTTGAAGAGCCTGATTTCTTTTAACTAGTTCAGTGTTTTGAATTTGCAGTGTGACAGCCTCAAGCTTAGCTTGTTTTAAAAGAAGTAATTCATCCCTATACTTATTCAATTCAAAACTTAACTTGTTGTATTTTGAAAAAAGATTTAATCGTTGCTCTTCTACAAACTTAAGATCTACATTGATATAGTTCATAAAGGACTGCCAATCAGAGTCATCATCCATAGAAAGTAAAATGTTTACCTTCTTCATTGTGATATTGACCCATTCTCCATTCCTGGCATGATTTTTCCCAACATCTAGCTTGTCCTCTTCGAAGAGCCATCGGTCATCGACTTGCACCATTTCATCGTCTCGAGAAGACGGCTCTTCATCTCGCTTGAAGACTTCAAAACTAGGCCTTTGTTTTTACCCCGCACAAATTTAACAAGGTTTGTTGTTTACGAGGAGTGGCCTCAGCGGTGCTAGCTTAGCTTTGACTTTCCGGTACTTTGCTTCAAAATCTGAGCTTCGTTTTGATCGATTTGTTTTGAAAATTTTGATGAGACGATAGATTTTGGTTGAAATTGCTAAAGCCCGAGGACCGATTTGACCACGATGGTTTATAAGAGGTTCGAAATTGTTTTGAAAATGCCTTTTGCAAACGACCTCTTTTGTGACACTTAAAGCATTCAAGGTCCTCGTTTGCTTTAGCATTTGAAAACCTTTGTTTCTTTTTAAAACCTTCGAGAGTTAGCAAGGAGTGCCCTTTCACGAAATTCGATGTTCGGTCATTTAGGTACTCCTCACTTGATCTCTCATCGGGCTCATCATCGAATTTTCTTGAAAATCTTGAACCACACCGTTAGAGAAAAAGCGATAGATAAAGGTGTTGAAGTGGTGGTCGGGACTTCTTGACTTCCTAAGACTTCTTTAAGTCGGTATCGTCTGCTGATGAGGTTTTCCTCATAGACAAATTTCCCATAAATTTCAGGAAGTTCAAGATTCTGGATATGATTAGCATTCCTATGTCCCTGAGAGAAATTCAACCACTTCTTAGGGAGAATATTGACAAAACCAACATTGATTTCATGTTTGGACAACTTAACACAATCATTTGACAGTTCATTTAACAAAGTTTTGTATCGGGTGTAAGTTTGAGACATAGTTTCTGAGTCCTTAGCCTTGAAGGTGTTATACTCAAGTTTCAAGTACATGATCCTGTTTTCCTTGGTATCAGAAGGACCTTCATGACTGTGGACCAGGTCATCCTGTTTGTTTAGTCAGACTACGCCCAATAACAGACTCAGTATCATCGGAAGACAATATATGATGATACTTTTGAGCCTTTGGTCTGGTTGACCACTCTTCTCTCGCCCTGAGTTCATCGAGCTTGTGTTTAGGCAAACCTTCAGCTCTTTGGGATAAATCGACCTTCATTAATACACTTAATGTAGTAAGGTTCCATCCCAAGAAATAGCAAAGCATTCGCTTTTCCATTTGTTAAATTTACCAACTTCAAGTCGAGGGCAACAGCAGAATCGCTCCACCCTTTTGTCGACTAGTTTGGGCACATCAATTTCGACCATTTGGATCCCGATTTAAAAGCGTTTTAGAGCGGCTTTAAAGGTTTTATAATCGTACCTTGCTCGATACCACTTGTTGTTCCTATTCACTATCGTATAAAACAGTTAAGTATTAAAAAAGGGATAATAGTGAATCAATGACTGAAGTAAGATGTAAGCAAAACACACTGATAAATTTTCAACATAATATTCTTTATTACAAATCAATCAAAAAGAATACATTACCCAAGTACTTGCGGAATAGTACTTGGGATTGAAATGACAAAGGGTTGGTACTCCCCACAAAGCTCAGGCTAAGTCTGAGCACAACTACTATGGAACCACTAAGCTATCTCAGGGACTGAGTTGTATTTGAAGGAGTGAATGATGGCTTGTGTGTGTGTGTATTTTACAATTCACAAGCTTAAATCTTTTACTCCATCTCTTATGCTATTTATACAAGTATGAGTTTTAACTCTTTCCTAAGTGACAACCGACAAATTCTGTAAGACAAAATCTTGATGTATTTTGTCTCACATTCTAAAACTATTTACGGTAAGGACAAAGCCACTTTCTACTTGTCAAGATCGATGTTGAGCCTTCGTGGAAAGTTGACTTCTTGAAGATAAGTACTCGTCTTTATCGCTCAAGCATAACCGTTTTGTCCCGCCCATTCTTCGCCTTCTCCGCCTTGCCTTTAGTCTAGTTTGTCTTCAGTGTTAGTAGTTGGTGAGGAGTTTAGGGATTCAATGAGTTATTGTCATCACTCACTAAATCCACCATCTCCTTCTTGACTCAGTCTTCACCCTTTAAGTTCCGCCTTACTGATTGGAGAGACTTCTTCTTCGCCTTTTACTGAGTATCCTGAAGATGGCTCACTGAGAGACTTTGCACTCAGTGACATGTTAGTGTTTAACGGTCTATACACTTGGGGTATTTTCTATTCAAATCATAGATTAAGGGGTTTGGGTATTTACTGAACCCAACATGTAAGATCTCAATGCAGGGCCCTGAGCGATTCTAGCCAGGACCGTCGTAGCAAGGACTAGAAAACAAGCTACCCTGGACTAGGTCGGTCAATCCTTAGCTAGGCATCGCGTTATAGCATAGAGATGCTACCCTAATCTAAGTCAACAAATGACGCATGTCTAACATTTCCTAGTCAACACATTAGCAATTCAAAATAGTAGTGGCAGGTCCAAGAAATAGTTTGCATTCACATAAACACGTAAAACATTCATTCACCAAATAGAAAATACCAAAGAACAGTCATTCCAAATAATATTCACATATCCAGTTATGGTTTGTTAAAAGCAGCATGTATTCTCCCCCAAAATAGTTATGAAAACTTTAGAAAAGAGGGGCTATGAAACTCACCTTAGCCACAGCAATGCACTATTCACTATTGACACGACTGGCATCTAAAGCTAATCTCCAAGGCATCTAGAAGAATGTACGACGAGTACGATAGAATAGAGTTGACGCAACCTAATGCGTACGATTATCTCAGAATACGGCTGATACGATAAAGAAGTTGATAAAAGATAATGTGTCGTAGGTTTCGTGGATTATTCGTGTCATTACTTTCAAAAGTCCATTATTGTTTCCAAAAGTTTATAATCATTATCTCTAAAAGTTTAGATTTAATCATTTTGTGTGGTGGTAAGAAAGCAAAGACTCGACATACAACTCATGCCAAACATAACTCACACCAAGATATAATATATATCCTAATATATTATACTGACTAGTCAATAAGAATTGACCAAGACTCAACTCGAGTAGACAACGATGAGAAAGATTTTCGAGACAGTGACGACACACAATTACTTCAATAAATATGTCAATTGATAAGTTTCGGTATTTACCATTACTCCCAAATAGTTTGTACAAACATGTTTTATAATCAATGATAAGTTTGAATTTGCAATTCAAATGATAAGGTTTTACCACTTTTAGATTCTTGGGTTTTTAACGATAAAAGATATTTGAAATTTAAAAGCATAACTTAGAATGTTTCTATAAATTTCGGCATAACGTGTCCATTTGTATAACATTCCCAAGTCATCGTGACTTTAAATAAACCAAGTTTGAAGTTACATTATTCATAAATTTTGTTTCGTTATCATTCACGTAATTATTAGCTTGAGTTTATTGAATAGTTTGTGAGTGTTCCGTGTCTAATATATTAAATTCTATCAGAGTCTAATATATTATACCGTTAAGTCACAGAGTGTCCAATAAGTCCAATGTCCAATATCGCAAATCCAATAACAATACAAATGTCAATTCACAATTCGAGTATTTAAGTCCAATATCAATCATATCTCAACCCAATGTTGCAATCCCAATATCCAAAACAATTTACCGAAACATACCATGATCACAAACGTCAAACCGATGAAACTCGTTAGTTTAGTTAGTCACTTATCAAATTTTAGAATTATATATGTTACGAGTTAACTAATGGTTTTTAACAAATTAAACTCACCCTTTGGTTTTTGCGACCAAGCCAAGACAAAAAGAATCCAAACGCAACATACCCTATGTGGGTTTGTTGTGTCGTGACCAAGTAAGCACACAAAACGACCACTTGTGCGATTGACTCGACGAATCCGAACATCAACAACTACACTCATACTAGACTTACAACAATATGTGATAATAAGGAAATAAGCTATCCAAACTCAACTGTGAACAACGAAATATAACACAACTATGAACCATAAACGTGATGATCACGGTCTCGACCCGACCCGTAAATGAATCCGAGTAAAAATAATGAATACCTCGTTAACGATTACCAAGAACTAATTAACCACAACAGTAATGTGCATAACCATTTCAAACAATCCAGATTCAATTCGAGACCGAGCAATTAAACGATACCATCCGTGACCAGCCCAAAGCAAATAATCGACACCCGACTCCTACGCATGACCAAAGTGACAGACTCGACTCGTTTTAATCTCGGTAACAAATCAAACACCCCTTTTCACACTTTGTTAACCCGATTCATACCTCACACGAGTCTTACCAGATTTTACGTTTTCATTCACCACACGAAAACCTTATCAAAACACTTTTTAAATAAGTTTTTGTCCACGAAAATTAACACAAACATAATAGCAATAATATCAATAATAACCAACTAACGAGGAGGTCTCGGCTTACCATCAAAACATGAAAGAAAAGAAAGAAGGAAGGAGACGACGGCGGTGGCGGTTGTGGCGGCATCTGAGGGTGGCAACGTGACCACAACGGCGGTGGTGGCTTCCGGACACAACCTAAACAAATGTACGACCCTTAAAACAGAAAACCCTAGAAATCCGACCCTAAGATCTTAGATCTAGGGCGCGTTGCAGGACTTGAACGCGCGTGCTACCCAAAAATGAAATCACAAGGTCGAGATCTACGTTTTGGTATTAAGTTTGTATTTTCCGGCGACGGTGGTGACGGTTTCCGACGACGGTGGTGGTCGGCGGTGACCGGAAAATGATGGTGGCCGGCGGCCGAAATTAGAGAAGAGAGAGAGATATAGGTGTGTGTGTTTTGTAGTGAGAGAAAGAAAGATGATAAAATGAGATAAAGTGAGAGGTGTGGGGTATTTATACCACCCGGAGGGACCTATCATGTACATTTGAAACTCTCGGGGCGAACATGTAAACTATCACAAGGACCCTAGATGTAACTTTGCAAAACTTTTGATATATTAGGTTCGGGACTCGTTTAACCTAGTAAACGAAGGATTCGTGTCACGGGAATTTCGCCAAAGTTCTTAGAATATTATTTCCATTAGAAATGATATATAGTACTACTCGTATCTCAAATTTGTTAAAAAGGTCGCTCTAATCGATGTTTCTCCAATTACGATGCATCGAGGAATTTACGTGTTGTCACAACCTCACCTTCTTAAAAGGAATCGCGTCCTCGCAATTCAATTCAAGTTACTCGTTGAGGTTCAAAAGAGGCGAGTGCATACGCCGAGGACTCATCTTCACGCTCCTACGTGAATTCAAGATCTTCTCGCGAGTTTCTACGAACTTGAAGATAGGGATGCGACTTTACTAAAGTCGCTCAATTTCATGTTCTATGGTTTTGATAGGTCGACAAAGTTTAAACGTTTGAAGGTTAGGATTTCCCAGAGGGATAACGATTGCCTCATCGACGATTCATTTCTTCCTATTACACATGAAACGTCGAGAGTACTACTGAGTCTTGACGATAGGTCAAGGCTCTGAGCTACTGGTCTAACTTCAACAAGGATTTCGATAAGATTGATACAGCGAGGATTAAGCTTCCACGTTTACCAAACGCTTCACACATTCTCATGGTGAATCTTCTAAGCTTAACCTAGGCCCTATCCGGGAAGTCAAGAGGTTTATGCTGTCTATGTCTCCTAACGGTTTGCGAGTGGACTGCCTATCCATCTCAACTTAGAACGGCCTCCTCGGCAATTTCTCAAATAGGTTCGGGGTTGATAGGTTAGGTATTTCCATTCTTACCCAACAATCGGGATCGGCACTTATGACCACAAAAGGTTTCTTACGGTGCCTTCAAAGCACTAAAGTGATAGGTATTGTTATAGGAGAATATGGCCAATGGAAGGTGTCTAATTCAACCATTGCCAGACTCTAGAGATGTTTATAAGAGAATTTGCGCAATGGGAGGTGTCTATCCCAACCATTGCCAATCTTGATGAACACGCCGTGTCTACTATTGCTCGATGGTTTCTTCACTTCGCCATCGATGCGGAGATGATACTGTAAGCATATCCGGATCCGCTCTCTCGACTCTAGGAAGTGATGGGTGTGTGCAATTGCCACGATCCGAAAGGATAGAAATCAACATTTCTAATGCACACGACCTTCTTTACGTGTGCGAAATCTATTTGTTTAACCCGGTCTTCGATCGCACTTCCTCCATGAAGAGGATCGGAAGAAGTTGAAGGGGATCAAGTGTGTACTAATGAATGATTCTCGAGATAGAAAGCGGATCAAGGGAGATTTCCCTTGTCGATTGGTGTTCTACTGTGGAGAGAAAGTAAGGAGCCAGAGCTCAGAAGTGAGGACTAGCTCATCGGAGCAAAGCCACTCTACCAGGGGGAGAGAAATGAGTACTCTATCACCTCCTTAAAAGAAGATAGAGTGATTCTCTAATATTGCTATAACGATATTGTTAGGTCACTAGTTTTACAACACAAGCTTATAAGAGAAGAGATGAAGGCGATTGAACAAATACCAAACACACACACACGTATAAATGAGGAAGGGTTAGGCGTAGATGTATGTGAAAGAGTAACTTGAACAACCAACCCTCAAATGAGGGTTTACAAGAGTTTATATAGGCAAGGAGCTAGGGCAACACTCCTCTCCTTCCCTATTCCTTATTGGGCTTGGATCAAGCTTATGGGCCTTCTACATAAGCTTGACCTTAAACAAACATAAAGGCCATAATAAAGCTACCTATTACATATGAAATATAAATACTTGAAATCTTGTTTAGGAGTGATTCCAACAATCTCCCCTCAAGTATATATGAATGTAAACGGTGAAGGCGTTGATGTAATAGTAGGCGTGACGCCTTCGACATTCTTCTTTCTTGTGAGAGGAATTGTCTTGTTTGAACAATTTCCCAAGGTGTAGAGATAGTTATCTTTGAGCGCTTATGCTCGACGTCATCTTTAACTTTGTTCTTTGATCATTGTTTTTGTGGTGAAAGTGATAGTATGTCGTTGTGCGCATCGATGCCTCTCAGTGCCTTCATTGCTCCAAAGTCTCCATGTCATTCTTCAACATGCTCACACGCTCTTTGACGTTGGAAATCAATCTTGATGAAGTTCGTAAGTCTTTGACTTTGTAGATTCTTTGATTGATGAAGAATCATTCGATTGTTGTGTTGCATTCGAATAGAACTTCCATTAGTGATGATGTTGGCATGAGCATGAGAAGAGTCAAGACGATCATCCCGCTCCGGAGCTTCCATAAGAAGAAAACATTGCAAACGGTTAGTAATAAGCGGTTCCGACTTACAAGTTTGAACTTGAGAGTGTTAACGACATAGTGTGAAAACACAACTCTAATTCTTACAAAGGCCGCTCTGAACTGAGTCCCACAAGTGAGATAACGCGATGTGCCAAATACATCTACAGCTCGGATGAGTCGTTGAGGTACAATCAAGCATCACCACGATCAGACCGTTTAAGACACACCCGCGTAATCCACGGGAGTTACCGAAGCGACCTCTTTGTCGGGCTGTTTGATGTTGACCACGGCAGAGTTTCCATTCAATCACCGAGAATCACGGATGTGAACCTCTCATAAATGTTCTCAACAGTTGCTAAGATCTGTGAAGGACTCGATATGAACCATCAATCATCAAGATCTTATTAGTTGATCAACAAGTGATTAAATGTCAAGTGTTCCTAAGAGATCTTTTGATGAATCTCGTGGCTCTAGACTCAACAAGGCGTTTGGTTTTTCCCGAGCGGAGACTAGGAGAGGGTCTCCTTCTTCAATACCGGTGATCTCAAGAGAAAGCCAATAGATTAAGTAGGGTTCCTGTGAGAATAAAACAAGTTTCATTGAGAGGAACTTGAGTGGCTAAGAAGGTTTAGTGCATGCGCCACCGGGTCCATGACGACTTTTAATCTTCAATCTGGTGTCACTAAGTGACAACCAAGAGTATATGAATTGAACCCTGTATCGCCCTAAGTTGAATAACTGAGGGCTATTTCTTTTCACCCTTTACTTTACATTTCTTTTGATTCTTCAACTCCTTCTTTCTCCGATTCTCATTTTCTCCTTTTTATAATCATTCCTAAGGACTTCTAACACTAACTAATGGTAGTGTCCTTGGGTGATCCTCCGCTCTGGCGGATCATAGGACGGTTATTCCTAACCTTAGTCACCTTATAACTCCATGACTAACCTATGTTTGCCATTATAACCATCGTAAGTTAAAATATCTCTCAAAGGGTTTGTAAATGAAAACATGTTTGAACCACGATTGAGAGATAAGTTTTTGCATAAATACTCCCCTCCACATGTGCTTAATAGTTTTAATGGTTAAATGCACAAAGTGAGGAAAGAGCGCGACTTTATGAATTGATCCACTAAAGATAGACAATCTCCGCGAGACACGGTTCGTTGAATAGTTAAAGAGATATATTGTCGCCTTTTAGGTGACAACTAGCTCTAATAACTACCTTGAAGGTGTAGACAAACCTTGGAAGGTTGTCAAACCCGTCGAGTTCATGTCTATCAAAAGTTTCTCGAATGGTACTTTCTACTCGGACAAGTCCTGCGAGACACGCTTACATCACTAGCGAACTAGCTTGAAATTATTACCCGTCTGTGACAAGTCTTTTCGAGTTACAAACAGTTTAGTATCGTCAATTCGTTGGTTAAGTCTCGAGTACATGATTCATTTGCACAACATATTTTTATCACACAATTTTCTCCCCTCAAAATGGCATATAAAAATGTTATTTTGAACGGTTTGAGAATAAATATGACCATTTTGAGTGTTGCGGGAAGAGTGACCACTTTGTGAACAATTTGTAAACAAAGTTTTCATCAAATACTCCCCTCAACTAGTGATATAAACGGTTGAGGTTTTGAAAATCTTATGGGAAGTACTTGTCTTTTGAGCAAAACCTTGAAAAGTGAAAGGTTTGATAGGTTTTACTCAAAATAAGAAGCTTTAGCTCCTTTTATAAGGATTGTGGCATCGAGGCGCACTACGTGGTCCTTTCTTGAAAATTACGGGTTGGACATCGTTATTTGTGCACAAGCCATTCACATATGTAATCACACATCCAAAATTATAAGAAGGAAACCATTTAAGGGTACCGGGAAGTGCGGTGATATTCCAGTGAGCGCGCGGGCGTTGAAAGCCGATGATGTTCCTCCCGAGTCGACCACCAACATAGCTTTCCAATCGGTGGGCGATCCTTCCGAACAACCGCTCATCAATCAAGGTGATGATACGCCTCACATCCCTCCTTTCCCGAGAGTTCCAGCGCTTAGGATTCCCAACTTTCATGCGTATATCCTTCAATCAGACGCCAATCCATCCCTAACCATCTTCAAGGTGTGATCTCGAATTTGTGGAGCTCACTACACGCCATTAAGCGCTTTCTTGAAGTTCACCGCGGTAAACAACGCCGAAAGGTTTCTTGATGGCGTGAGTTGTTTAAGGCGGTTGATGTCGGGAAGATCAGGCGTGGTGGAGTGAAGTTTACACGCTTCGATATGATTCAACGACCATCCGGATATCTTCGACACGTTCTTTGATAACGATGCGTCTAATGAAGATGAGAACCGACTTGATAAATTCACGTTGAACTTGATCGAGAATTGTCTCATACGACCACAATACTTTGGCAAGATACATGTCTTCGATGTCGTTGAGGACAAGTTCTCAAAGTCGACTTCAGAGAATCCATAGTCCTGTTCATCTTGTCGTTTGACTATGATATTCTTTAAGAATGTGTAGTCCCACTTAGACTTGAGATCAATGTGTTTGATGGCCACGATGTCCTTCGAGCTATACACTTCATGTTGAGACTTCAACCGTGCGACTCGTAGTAGATTCTGCGGCGTTCGTGCCAATGATGAATCCCATACAATGCATCTTGGTCGTATGCTTGCACGTTGTCGGAAAACAAGTGAGTTGACCTCGATAGCTATGCGCTAGAGTAAATGGTCACGGAATGGAAGAGTCAATGATGTAGTGTATTTTCTCGAACCATCGCCACCATGGAGAAGAAATTCGTGTCTTTGTTGAAGAAATATCGGAAGGAATTCTTGGTTAAATGCTGCTTGCCAATGGTCGGTAGAGGTTTGGTCCATCGGTGTAGTATGGAGGTTGTCCTTTGTGTGAAGTCAATGTTTGCTTCGGATTAAGCCAATCCATGTTGTTGGACATAGCTCGGCGATGTTCTCAAGATGATATTCGACCTCGGGCGCTTTCGAGTGTCTTTCCATAGTTGAAAAGCTTCATTCTTGATTCGCTTCAATTCAGATTTCGTCATTTTCTTCACATGGAACTGTTCTTGCAACATTTTTGCATGCTCCATTGTTGAACCATCTACCAATTCTTGACCTTCATCGGGGTAGGAGTTTGATTGACAAGTGTGGAGAACCATTCAAACTCTTGGTTTTATCGTCATCTAGCCATGATACGACTCCGGGCTGAGTCGTCTGTTTCTTCTTTTTGGAAGGCTTTGATGATGAAGCTAGTTTCTGCACTTGTTTGGGTGAGGTGGGTTGTTGTCGGGGCTCAAGGACCTCTTCATCGTCACCACCCGTATGCTCAAAGTGATCACCAGTTTTATGAGTCAGGGGTGGTAACTCGGAATCGTCCCAAGGTTTATGATCGGTGCTAAACAGTCAAGTCTAAAAGACTAAAAACTGCTCAAACACTAATGCAATTAAGATCAGAGGAGTATAGAGTCTCCCAGGTCGTTATGTCCCAAATGAGTCAGAATGGATCAATCTACGATAATGATCGAGAAGTTTGAACGATAAAGGATTATGATTGATTATTATGACTACGTAAATATCAAACAAATACAAAGGCTAACATGCAAATGAGAGGAAATTAAAAGATAAAACCTATTAAATAAACGCTATCACTAAAATTAAAATGATGTTTTTGTTTTTATGATTTTACTGGCCGAATTTAAAATCTACGCCGACGTACAAGATAAAAAGTGAAACTAATTCAATATTAACCCTAAAAATATGAAAATGATGTTTTTACAAACCTAATGATGTAAGAAAATTTATGGAAAAAGAAAATTATTTTTAAGACTAATTATCTAATTAAAAACTATTTTTAACTATTAATTAATTATCTAAAATACAAGAAAATAGGAAATTAAGCTAGAAAAATAAAATTAACACTTGGAAAAGTCTAAAATATCAAAATAGACTTTTCAAAACTATTTTTTGTATTTTTATGACTATTTTTCTATTTTTTATGAATTTTAAACTATTAAATATTAACTAAATTACTAAAAATTACCAAATAAGCTAAGAAAAATCTGGAAAATTACTTTTTTCACTTTTTATATTTATCTAAACCTAAGAAAATTGAAAAGTTATTTTTTTGAACCTTTTCTGAATTTTTTATATTAAAGGCTAATTAAAAATTGATTAAAATCTATTTAAATTGAGAAAAATAGCAAATGAAGACCAAAAATTATGAAACTTTCAGGAAAAATCTAAAATGATATATAGAATCTATGAAAAATGGAAAATCAACAGCTTATGTGTAAGATTAATGAGCTACTGTGTAAACTGCTATTGGAAATAAGCTACAAGAATAAGCTAATAAGCTAGATAAGCCACCAAACAGTAACTACAGCTAAAGAACACTAGATTAAGCTAATTACCACTAAAGTTACCTACTCCTAACAAGCTAAATCCTCAGAACCATCAAATAAGCCAACTGCTTAAATGATCCAAACAATGGTTTACCCCCACTGTTTGAGCTTATCCAACAGCTTAACTGATAAGCTCAACTAAAAACTACTTATGCAATCTTACAAAGTACCTGGCCAACTACACTTGTACCAAAATTCAGACCTAAACTCTTAGAAATGAAGCTGATTCACCAATTACAAAATCGCACGCTTGGCACTTATGTGGCGGTGGCACTTAGTAGCTGAAGTTTAAGCTTATTTGAAGCTCAATTTGACCAAACCAGTGTTTTCCAAAAACAGCTATCAAATTGAGACCAGTTGAAGTTTTGATATCCAAAATCTCAAATACTAACACTTAAAGATGAATCAAAGAGTCATTCTCAAAGTTTTATGCAAAACACAATTTGACAGATTTGACTTTTGAAAATTACACATGAATTTTGACCAATTCCAATTTTGATCCAATCTAATAAACTGATATTGATGTTATAACACAAAATATGATAACCACAAGCTAGATTTCACACTTTTGAAACAAAATGCAGCTATTGACCAACTGTTGGTTTTGACAGAACAGACACAAGAGCAGATTAATTGCTATTTTGACTTATGAGCTAAAATGCTATGACCAATTACTGCAAATGACTTTCAATAACCTGCTTAAACAAGTATTCACTAATCTCCACTGATCTACTGTCCTTAAACACAGATAAATCAGTTATGCCAAACACTCATTAACAAGCTAACTAATGAAGCAGACAATAGATTAAGATCAATTTAAGCTAAACAAACATGATTCTTAGATCAAAATAGTGACAATAACGACTAATGAGAAGATTCAAACAACACTTAATGAGCAATAACAAATAATGACTTACAAGTAATCCACGACCACTATGGCTTGCACCTTGAAGATCTAGAACCACTAACCTATGTAACCACTAATCCTAATCCAAGACCACCTCAAATAGCTACTATTCAACCCATTCCATGCCTGCAACAAAACAATTCCATCTCTGTACCCATTTTCCTTCTTGCTTTGACTTTTGTTGACCAAGGTTCAAAAGTGAATGAGACTTGATTATAAGCTTATGGAAAGCTTTACTAAACTATTGATTGAGCTTAACAACAAGTGGTTAGAAGATTTGAAGTGGGATTTTGAAAGTGCAAATTTCAACAGTTGACATATAATAATGAAATTGAACTTGAACCAAATTAATACTTGAATTAAGTTAAAATACACTCAAATGGTTTACTTGAACACAATGTAGCTTTAAATTACAACTGAAAATCTAATTTAGACTAAAAGAACATGAAACGACATACATTGCTAAAAATATTAAAAGCTAACTACTTTCTTCTTGCTTCTCTTGGCCTCTTTATATACCCAGGGCTCCTTCTCTCACCTTTCTGGACATATCCCACCAAGAATACTGGCCCTTGGATGTGTAAAATCAATCCTAGCCGTTTAAAGGTTTTTGGCGCTGATTCAGTCCGAACAGTCAAGTCTAAACAGACTTAAATCAGCTCAGACACAAATACAATGAAGATCAGAGAATACAGGGGATTCCCGGGTCGTTAAGTCCCACGGAGACTCAATGGTGTGTCAAACACTTGATCAGACGGTAGAATGATCACTAAGGATAGCGATCAGAAAGGATTTGAATGGATAATTACACTACTGAAAAAGATTATAAATCAAAGCGACTTAAATGCAAATTAAGAAAATTAAAAAGATAAAATCTATTAAATAAACGCTATCACTATTTTTAAAGTGATGAACGTTTATGATATTAATAAAATAAAATAACTTAAATAAACTATATTAACTAAAACGTAAACTCAAAATGTCTAAAAACGTTACTTAAAACTAAAACGAGCGTTATTTACTTAAAATGGCGTACGGAACGCAAAATAAAACGTAAAATTTATGAAATAAAAGGCTCACGAGTGTAAAACTAATTTTCTTACGCACTACATGACAAAAGAAAATTTTAGGAAAAAGCGGAATATTTTTTGAGTTTTAGATTATTTATTATGATTTAAAACTATTTTAATCTAATTTAATTATAAAAATACTAAATGATTTTAGAAAATCAAATTTTCTCGTAAAATACTTTAAGTTATAATTGGTTTTAAGAAAAATAAAAAGTTGTATACTACTTAACAAAATAAGCTACTAAAAGCTAATAAAGCTACTAAGCTTAAAAGCATTCTCGGTAGTTAAATATTAAGTAATGCAAAGTTCTACCAATCAAAGTCCCTAGGGCAGTTGGTATTGAGTGTTGTGTTGGTTTGTGAGCTAAAGGTCGGGGTGAATCCCACCCCGTCCTTTTGCAAAATATTTTTTTTTTTTTTAAATTTTCTTTTTGCAATTTATGAATAAGGTGAAAATAAGACTTTTTTGTGAAAAACTTTTTGTTCAAATCCTTGGAATAAGCAGTTTGAAATGCTTAAACCCAACAGTGAACCAAAAGATAAGCTAACCAAACACCCTTTTTCAGATTATTGAGCATAAATAAGCATGTACAACAGTCAATAAGCATTATAAGAGCAAAAATAAGCTAACTCGTAAATAGCTAAACTAAAATGAGCTCAAACAATCGAAAAGTAATAGCCAATAAGGGAAAACAGTTGGCTCAATAAGCTACACTAGGAGACCTTAAAACTAGTTTAATGGAGGTAAACACTAGAACTAATCCTAATAAGCTAGAGCTAAGCATCTAAAAGCTATTATATCTAAAATGTAATCTAATTAAGCTAACTAATCCTAGAAGCACTAGTCTAACAAGCAAATAAGCTAGTTCTAAGCCAATAAGCACAAAATGCAAGCTCCATGGTCACCGTAATGCTTGGTCGTAATGTAAAATTGAGCACTTTTAACCTTAAAAATAAGCTAACTACTAAGCTTAAAATGCTGAAATGAGCTCAAACACTAACCTTTATGAACCAAAGAACACAAGGAGCTAACTTGGATACATTTTCCAGCTTATATGAGCTTGTGAGATTCTGAGAAAAGGGGTCTGAAATTGCAGCAGGCAGGCCGGGGGTCTGCTTGGAGCTCTAAAAGCTATCAATAAGGTATCACAAAAATCCACAAACATAAGCACTAGATAAATGAGCAACCCAAGATTGAGCATACCAATATTCAGACTATAAGGTCAAATATTAAGGAAGTTAAAACTCAAATTCAAAAGGTGTTTGGGCATTTTGGTTCCTGTAACAGTACCTGAAATGGGTTTTCGGACAGATTTTTAATGCAAATTCGAGCTAACCTAAACTATCCTAAGTGCCAAATAAAGTTACCAAATATTGAGGTGGGTATATGAGGATCCCGTAAAAGCAATTATGACAAGATTTGGACCAAAATGAGCCGAGGAGAAGTCACCAAACAGCCATCATCATTGCTTTTTACGAAAGGTGACAGAGCAGATATTGCTCTTTTTTTTTTTGTTTTCAAAACTTGCAAACTTGTTACTCAATAAAACTACTTTTGGAACAAGTTTAAAATCATAAAACCACTTTGACTTGTAAAGTCAAAGTGGGTAAGAATGAGTTTTTGACTTAAAATAAGCTTAAACCAAACACCCTTAAAAGATTAGCATAACAAGAGAAAACAATAATCAAGCAATCCTTGGATAAAAACTGAATTAAAACTTATTCACAAAACATCTTAAGAACACATAATGACCCAGAACTGAGTTTGACTTCCAAATTAAACCCGTTTGACTTTTGTTGACTTTCTAACAAATTTGCTTAAAACTGATTCTCAAGCTTATCAAAAGCTTTAATAGGCTTGAATGAGAATGTTTGAGTTAAGATAAACTACTTGAGAGCTTTAACACATTGGTTTGAAATTAAAATTTATAACAGTGTAAGTAAAACTTGAAAATGAAATGAAACTTGGAATTAGGAATGAAACTTGATTACAAACTCTTAATTAGCTTAAATCCAATACATAGAAACTGATATTACATCATTTACTTGAAACTAAAACATTAATTAAAAAAAGCGACATTTAAGAAAATTTGAAACTACTATCTACCGCTTTTGCTTCTTTCTTCTCTCTCTTTATACTCCAAATGCTTCCCTCGACTTTCTCGAGCATATCCCACTAGAATTGAGACCATTGGATGAGTCAAGTGAATTTTGGCCGTTTGATTGTTTTTGGCGCCAAAATGGGTTTAACAGGTGGATAGGTTGAGTGAAAGGGTGGAATGAGCATTTAATGGTTTTTGTTATTGTTTTGAGGTGGGGGGACAAGGAAGAGGATAAGGTGAGGAGGGGGGTTGAAAGGTTGAGTGTGCAGAGGTTTAGCAGAACAAGTGGGAGAGAAAGGTGGAAATGGCGCCAATGGGGTAGTCAAACCACATTTTGACCGGGCAGGGTATTAATCAAGGGGGTTCAAAAAGCTTAAATGGCAGGGGTCAATTGGTTTGACAAGGTCCAAAAATGGTTTAAGGAGTTTATTAATCATGGTCCTTATGTAAATTCGAAAATTAAGGGACCTATGCTTTGCCATTTCGTAAAAGTTGACCCAAGGGTTGAAAGTGACAATCTCAAAAGTATAAGGGCCAAACTTGCCATTTTGCAATTTTCGAGGGCCATTTTGCCAAATTTCAAAGTTGGAGGACCAAACTTGTAATTTTCTCAAACTTTTATATTTTTCACCAAAGGACTAAATTTGACAACTTTTGATTTTAAAAGGACCTTTGGTGACTTTGCTTTTGAAATTATGTGCTCGGGACTGCTTTTTGACAACTTTTGAAACTGGGGATCAAACGCAATTTTGCAAATTTGATATGTTTTTCATCCGATTTTGATATTTTGCATTTAAAACACATAAAACACTGATTTGTGATATTTTATCATTTTGATGTGTTTCGAGTGTTTTCGATGATTTTGCAGCTTATATTGTACAAAATGATGAGTATTTACACACTCATCAATCCCCACATCGAGATATTGCTAGTCCCTAGCAATGATTTGAGAAAACATAATGGATTTTAATCTCTTTACCAAAAGCCATCACTTACGGAGTAGCCAATTGTTTTGATTCAAGTAAGAATCTTGGTACAACGATAACCGATGATTTATTGGCAAATCATAAACCATATAACGGATTTGATGTGTCTTTACCGTGTCGCACTTTCCTTACGGACTAGCCAACTCTTAGATAAATTATCAACATTATCTTTGGTGAGTGATTACCAATTATGGTTTTTCCATCGCCTTTACCACAAGCCATAATCTTGCGGGCTAGCCAACTCTTCACTTTTTAGGATATGGTGAATGAATACCATACAATTTTGGGCAAATTGCAAGCCGTCAACGGATTTGAGATATCTTTACCAAGAGCCGTTTGCTCTGGATTAGCCAATCCTTTTGTTTATTAGACAAGGCGGATCGATAACCAAATGAGTAAGTACAAACACTTACTCCAAAAAAAATTTTTGGCCAAAACGGGAATTGGGTAAATAATATATGAAATTAGTGAGAATTCCCCACACTTAGAAATGAATATTGCCCTCAATATTCAAAGTACCGCGGTTATGCCAAACAAAGAACGAAAAGGGAAATACTACGGCCATTATTTAGAAAGGATTTTTTTTTTTTTTTTTTTTTTTTTTAACATGTGGGGCATTACCTCCACACTTAGGTGGTAGAAAGGGGTAAGAAGATGTAATTATGGGTGAAAACCCATATGGTGCGTACTTCGTTTTTGATTTCAGTCGCTAGCTTGACTCGACCCAATTCATTGGTTCATGGGGAAGCAAAGTGGAAGAAACAATCTCCATCGGACTTTCATTCAAGATGCTTGGAAAAACATTTGAAGCACGTGAAAGTTCCACACCGATGAGATATACATAGAAAGACAGACCCGGCTCACAGATGGTAAATGAAAATGCCGGGGTCAAAGATAGTGTCCTCACTCCCGAAGGAGTGAAGAAGAGAGGAAGACACATCATATGTGAGGAATGGAAGAAAGATGTTTATAACAATAAGGATCCATTCGTCATCCTCAAATGTAGATGTATCGGGAGGAAGGGTGAAGGTAGTATCATCAATAAGCAAACTCTTATGATAGAGTATACCTTCCTCCGAGCAAATATCATCCTCAAGATCAAAATGGAAATGATCATATTCCGGAGGAGATATGTCATGAGAGAGTTCACCGGAGAACTCTTCATGAAGGAAATCATTGGAAAAAGCCTCAAGCTCGGGCTTGTCCAATGTAGAGTCACTATCCACAACGGGGATAGGATATGAAGTCGACTTAGCATGAATGATTCGATCTTAGAAACGAGGAGATTTATATTGAACAATTGTTCACGAAGAATCTCGCCCTCAATTTCCGGATCATCGAATTTCTCACATCTTCTAAGCTAACTAGCTCGGAAGGTAGCTCCTCGACATAATCGATGTCTCCATAGGATAAAGAATCGCCAAACAAGTACAATCGTTATCGAATCGGAGAACATCTCGACATGATCATATGGAATGTCAAGAGGAGGAGAAGAATCATCATTAAGAGGCTCATCACACATATTACGGAGATAACCTCTGACTCACTGGGGTTGGAACAAGGCTCAACACTAGACGGTTCCATTTCGGAATAGTGCTAGAAGGCTCGTCCCCATTATAAGAGAGTCAATGGAAGTAATAAAAGGTAAGATAGGTGTGATAGCAATAGACCGAGGAGTTGAGAAATGATATCTTTCAAGGAATAACACTCTCCTCGTCACAATCATAGTATTCCTCTTTGAATACTATCCTCATCATCATCGCCATCATATCGATTCGATATTCATCTGCTGAAGCTTACACACCATTCTTTTCATTTGTAGTTTCTTTAGAATGCGATTTCTTCGTAACTTTGAGGAAGATTACACCTCGTGATCGGTGAAATGTCAGAAGGCTCGAAGTCCGATGACCGATGGAATATCATGGGGTTGAAAATTGTCAAAACCGAGAGAATTGGAATTTTGAAAATTTTGATTCATCGGTTGACATTCAAAAGTCTCATGAGGACCCCGCAATTCTCACAATGAGATAAGTGGAGAATAACTTTCACCAAAGTTCGATTGTAACATGGTTCCCACTCATAGACAAGCGGAACTCGTGGTGGACAATCAAAACCGTAATGAGAATCATTCCACAATACTCGCATGAGTAGGATTCGATTGGGTGTGGAGGTAGGTAGGAAAAATCGGTGTTTCATTTGAAATGGGATCGGGATTATCGACAAATTTGTCTCCGAAACCCACATTGGTACATCGCCGACAATTTCCACCGTTAAATGGACCTCCACACCAGGAACATGTCAAATACCATGACATAGAGAATTAAACGGATAAGAGGATAAGGAATGGAGAATTAAACGGTTAAAGAAGATAAGGTATGAAGAATTAAACAGATTTGAGGATAAAGAAATGTAGAATTAAACAGATTGGAGGATAAAGGATGGATATTTTTGGATTTTTGAAAAACATAATGCAAAAACAAAGAATGAAAATATTTTTGGGTTAAAAACACTTCAGGAAAAGTGTTAATGAACTTTTTGGATTTAGAAAACTTTACAAAAAAATTTTTACAAATGGTGGGATATGCACAAGAATAGATCTGAAAAAGGCTAACACACGCTAAAGCCTCCCCGGCAGCGGCGCCAAAATTTTGATGCGCGCAAAACCGTCAAGTTCTCTCACGCAAGCGTAAGAAACTTAAAACAGCCTAAGCACGAAATCAATGAAGATATGAGGAGTATAGTGTTTCCCCGGGTCGTTATGTCCCAGCGAGCTATGCAATGGATTATCAAACGTTCAGTGATCGCGAGATTTGAACGGAAAAGGAGATTTGGAATTATTATAACTACAGGAAAAATCCAACAAATCCAACAAAATTTGATTCAGTCCAATACCAAGTCTAAACAGACTTAAATCACTCGATACAAATACAATGAAGATCGAGAATACAGGGATTCCTGGTCGTTAAGTCCCACTGAGACTCAATGGTGTGTCAAACACTTGATCGACGGTAGAATGATCACTAAGGATAGCGATCGAAAAGGATTTGAATGGATAATTACACTCTTGAAAAGATTATAAATCAAAGCGACTTAAATGCAAATTAAGAAAATTAAAAAGATAAAATCTATTAAATAAACGCTATCACTATTTTTAAAGTGATGAACGTTTATGATATTAATAAAATAAAATAACTTAAATAAACTATATTAACTAAAACGTAAACTCAAAATGTCTAAAAACGTTACTTAAAACTAAAACGAGCGTTATTTACGAAAATGGCGCTGGAACGCAAAATAAAACGTAAAATTTATGAAATAAAAGGCCTACGAGTGTAAAACTAATTTTCTTACGTACTACATGACAAAAGAAAATTTTAGGAAAAAGCGGAATATTTTTTTGAGTTTTAGATTATTTATTATGATTTAAAAACTATTTTAATCTAATTTAATTATAAAAAATACTAAATGATTTTAGAAAAATCTGAAATTTTCTCAGAAAATACTTTAAGTTATACTGGTTTTAAGAAAAATAAAAAAGTTGTATACTACTTAACAAAATAAGCTACTAAAAAGCTAATAAAGCTACTAAGCTTAAAAGCATTCTTCGGTAGTTAAATATTAAGTAATGCAAAGTTCTACCAATCAAAGTCCCTAGGGCGTTGGTATTGAGTGTTGTGTTGGGTTTGTGAGCTAAAGGTCGGGGTCGAATCCCACCCCGTCCTTTTGCAAAATAATTTTTTTTTTTTAAATTTTCTTTTGCAATTTATGAATAAGGTGAAAATAAGACTTTTTGTGAAAACTTTTGTTCAAATCCTTGAATAAGCAGTTTGAAATGCTTAAACCCAACAAAGGAACCAAAAGATAAGCTAACCAAACACCCTTTTCGATTATTGAGCATAAATAAGCATGTACAACAATCGATAAGCATTATAAGAGCAAAATAAGCTAACTCAGTAAATAGCTAAACTAAAATGAGCTCAAACAATCGAAAAGTAATAGCCAATAAGGGAAAACAGTTGGCTCAATAAGCTACACTAGGAGACCTTAAAACTAGTTTAATGGAGGTAAACACTAGAACTAATCCTAATAAGCTAGAGCTAAGCATCTAAAAGCTATTATATCTAAAATGTAATCTAATTAAGCTAACTAATCCTAGAAGCACTAGTCTAACAAGCAAATAAGCTAGTTCTAAGCCAATAAGCACAAAATGCAAGCTCCATGGCTGCTGTAACAGTTGGTCAGAACAGAAAATTGAGCACTTTTAACCTTAAAAATAAGCTAACTACTAAGCTTAAAATGCTGAAATGAGCTCAAACACTAACCTTTATGAACCAAAGAACACAAGGAGCTAACTTGGATACATTTTCCACATATGAGCTTGTGAGATTACGAGAAAAGGGTCCGTGCAATGCAGCAGCAGGCGGGCTGGGGGTCTGTTTGGAGCTCTAAAAGCTATCAATAAGGTATCACAAAATCCACAAACATAAGCACTAGATAAATGAGCAACCCAAGATTGAGCATACCAATATTCGACTATAAGGTCAAATATTAAGGAAGTTAAAACTCAAATTCAAAAGGTGTTTGGGCATTTTGGTTCTATAATACACGAAATGGGTTTTCGGACGATTTTAATGCAAATTCGAGCTAACCTAAACTATCCTAAGTGCCAAATAAAGTTACCAAATATTGAGGTGGGTATATGAGGATCCCGTAAAAGCAATTATGACAAGATTTGGACCAAAATGAGCCGAGAGAAGTCAAAACAAATAGCCTGCTGCATTGCTTTACGCGAAAGGTGATGCAGCGTATATTGCTCTTTTTTTTGTTTTCAAAACTTGCAAACTTGTTACTCAATAAAACTACTTTTGGAACAAGTTTAAAATCATAAAACCACTTTGACTTGTAAAGTCAAAGTGGGTAAGAATGAGTTTTGACTTAAAATAAGCTTAAACCAAACACCCTTAAAAGATTAGCATAACAAGAGAAAACAATAATCAAGCAATCCTTGGATAAAACCGAATTAAAACTTATTCACAAAACATCTTAAGAACACATAATGACCCGTAACTCGAGTTTGACTTCCAAATTAAACCCGCTTGACTTTTGTTGACTTTCTAACAAATTTGCTTAAATCGATTCTCAAGCTTATCAAAAGCTTTAATAGGCTCGAATGAGAATGTTTGAGTTAAGATAAACTACTTGAGAGCTTTAACACATTGGTTTGAAATTAAAATTTATAACAAAGGTAAGTAAAACTTGAAAATGAAATGAAACTTGGAATTAGGAATGAAACTTGATTACAAACTCTTAATTAGCTTAAATCCAATACATAGAAACCGATATTACATCATTTACTTGAAACTAAAACATTAATTAAAAAAACGACATTTAAGAAAATTTGAAACTACTATCTATCGCTTTTGCTTCTTTCTTCTCTCTCTTTATACTCCAAATGCTTCCCTCGACTTTCTCGAGCATATCCCACTAGGAATTGAGACCATTGGATGAGTCAGTGAATTTTGGCCGCTTGATTGTTTTTGGCGCCAAAATGGGTTTAACAGTGGATAGGTTGAGTGAAAGGGTGGAATGAGCATTTAATGGTTTTGTTATTGTTTTGAGGTGGGGGACAAGGAAGAGGATAAGGTGAGGAGGGGGTTGAAAGGTTGAGTGTGCAGAGGTTTAGCGTAATGTGGGAGAAAGGTGGAAATGGCGCCAATGGGGTAGTCAAACCACATTTTGACCGGGCAGGGTATTAATCAAGGGGGTTCAAAAAGCTTAAATGGCAGGGGTCAATTGGTTTGACAAGGTCCAAAAATGGTTTAAGGAGTTTATTAATCAAGGGTCCTTTATGTAAATTCTGAAAATTAAGGGACCTATGCTGCCATTTCAGAAAAGTTGACCCAAGGGTTGAAAGTGACAATCTCAAAAAGTATAAGGGCCAAACTTGCCATTTTGCAATTTTCCAGGGGCCATTTTTGCCAAATTTCAAAGTTGGAGGACCAAACTTGTAATTTTCTCAAACTTTTTATATTTTTCACCAAAGGACTAAATTTGACAACTTTTGATTTTAAAAGGACCTTTGGTGACTTTGCTTTTGAAATTATGTGCTCAGGGACTGTTTTTGACAACTTTTGAAACTGGGGATCAAACCGCAATTTTGCAAATTTGATATGTTTTTCATCCGATTTTGATATTTTGCATTTAAAACACATAAAACACTGATTTGTGATATTTTTATCATTTTGATGTGTTTCTGAGTGTTTTCAGATGATTTTGCAGTTTATATTGTACAAAAATGATGAGTATTTACACACTCATCAGGCGCCAAAACCTTTTTATCCGTTTGTGAGGTTGAGTGAGATATTGGAGGTGTATTAAATGCACCCTTGGCTTCTTCTGTTTGGAGGGGGGGTTGTGATGATAGTTGAGTGTGACAGGAAGGTAAGCAGGTTTGTGATGATGGTTGTGTATCTCGTGAATGAGAGAGGGAAGGGATGGGTCAAACTGTGTTTGACTGGGATTAAACAAAGGGGTTGGGTTGGTTTCGGGTTAAGAACCGGGTAAAGGATGGGATTGGGCCAACAGTTGGGCCAAGGCAATTAAAAGGGGTCCAATTGGATAGGTTTAACACATAAGGACCAAGTTTGCAATATTGGGAAATCCAAGGACCAATCATGTAAATTATGAAGAGTAGTTAAGGGGCTGGTCTTGCCAACTTTAATAATCCAAGGGTCAGTTTTTGACATTTTTGAAATTTCCAAGGACTAGTTTTGACCAATTTTGGATTTTCAGGGACTAAATTGTAATTTTCTCAAAACTTTTTACATTTTTCACCAAAGGACCAAATTTGAAAAGTTATGATTTAAAAAGGACCTTTGATGATTTTTCTTTTGAAATTTTGACTCAGGGACTATTTTTGACAACTTTTGAAACTTGGGGACTAAAGCGCAATTTTGCAAATTTGATATGTTTTCATCCGATTTTGATATTTTGTATTTAAAACACATAAAACACTGATTTGTGATATTTTGATCATTTTGATGTGTTTCGAGTGTTTTCGGATGAATTTGCGGTTTATTTTGTATAAAATGATGAGTATTTACATACTCATCAATCCCCACATCGAGATATTGCTAGTCCCTAGCAATGATTTGAGAAAACATAATGGATTTTAAACTCTTTACCAAAAGCCATTACTTACGGAGTAGCCAAATGTTTTAGTTCAAGTAAGAACCATGGTACACCGATAACCATGTGATTTTGAGCAAACCACCGACTTCAACGGATTTGATTTGTCTTTACCGAAGCCGCACCATACGGACTAGCCAACTCTTAGATAAATTATCAATATTATCTTTGGTGAGCCGATTACCAATTATGGTTTTTCATCGCCTTTACCACAAGCCATAATCTTGCGGGCTAGCCAACTCTTCACTTTTTAGGATATGGTGAGTTGAGAACCATACAATTTTGGGCAAATTGCAAGCCATATAAACGGATTTGAGATATCTTTACCAAGAGCCGTTTGCTCTGGATTAGCTAATCCTTTTGTCTTACGAGACATGGCGGATCGATAACCAAATGAGAAAGTGTAAACACTTACTCCAAAAAAAAAAATTTTGGCCAAAACGGGGAATTGGTATAATTATATGATAAAATTCGTGAGAATTCCCCACACTTAGAAATGAATATTGCCCTCAATATTCAAAGTACCGCGATTATGCGAAACAAAGAACGAAAAGGGAAATATTACGCCATTATTTAGAAAGAAGATTTTTTTTTTTTTTTTTTTGAAACATGTGGGCAACCCCCCACATTAGGGTGGTAGAAAGAGGTGAGAAGATGTAAATATGGGTGAAAACCCATATTGCATGCTATTGTTTTGATTCCCAGTCGCTAGCTTGACTCGACCCGCATTCATTTGTTCATGGGAAAGTAACGTGGAAAACCAATCTCGATCGGACTTTCGCTCACAATGTTAATGAACATATGAACATCGAAAGTTCCACTCGACGAGATATAACCGCGGTATTGTTAATAGTAGAAACTATAAGGGATGATACTGGGTCAAAGATGGTGTCCTCATTCCCGAAAGAGAAAAGGAAAGAGCAACCACACCATCGTAAAGAATGGAACAAAGATATACATGACAATGCAAATCCATTCCTCATCGAAAAGAAGCAAATCACCATTTTGACATCTTTAAGCTTAAACTTGAAGCTTAGATGGTGATTGTCAAGAAGATGTCCTGGAGGAGGGTGGAAATGATTCTTCAATCAACAAACTTTCTAGAAAAAGGATGTCTCCTCCTGATCAAGGTAAGTGTTATCAATTCCGTTGGAATTGATTCATCACTTAGAAATGCATCGACTTCATTCCAAAGTTGTCCTCTTCCTCATCGTGAGTGAGAGAAGGATGGAAGAGTCGGAATAGGACTAGAAGATGATGGATCATTTTGAGCAATTCATCAATGGGAAGAATGTCTCCCATTGGATTACAAACATCATCATCCAACTCGGATGAAATGTAAGAGAGTTTGGTTTCATCCATGCACTTAACAATCTCAATGCGACAAACCGATGCGGAGGTGGGACAAGTGGTGTGCTCTTAGAGCTAGCAGCTTCCACCACTTCGATGAAGTCTCCGATTCTAGATCATCGTCATCAACATCAAGAATACTCTTGACTTCCACAGTACGACTTTTCAAACCATTTGTTTGAACCAGGGTAATTTTCAAAGCTTTGAGCTCAAAGACGTTTTGGTAAACACTCTAACCTCGAAATTTGAGAGTGTTGCATTGATTCTTTCGCATTTTTGATCAATTGTGGCAACACTGCTTGCTGAGGTTTAGAGTTCTGTTGATATTTAACGTGAGCTCTTCGTTGTCAACCCGTATGGTCAACTCTTCAAAGAACACATCAATCGAGCACGACTGCTCTTAAGAAAGCTCTCCCAAGATGAGGGAACTCTAGGATCCGCATCAAGTATACTACAACAAAGTCGGCATGAAAGTGAAACTTTCCCACTTTCATCACGACATCCCTGGCTATCCCAAGTGGACGAGTTACGGTGCGATCCGCTAGCTCGAGTGTCATACGAGTGGATGAAAGTTCGGGAAGAGACGCTTCTTCCATACCGAGAGTGGCATGAGGTTAATGCTAGCGCCAAGATCGCCAAGGCGGAGCATTGAAACATCCCCAAGAAATCACACGGATTAAGAACCGCCGGGGTCTTCAAGCTTTCGGGAAGCTTATTAAGAATGGTCACGAGCATTGCTCATTGAGAGGAGTTTTAGCCAACTCGATAGCTTGTCTTTGTTGGTGAGTAAGCCTTTAAGCGTAGATGCAAATTTAGGCATTAGAACGAGAGCATCAACGGCTTATATCAAGTGAAGCTCATTGAAGATTTGGAAAATTTTTCCATTTGCTCTTTGTTTTTGTCTTTGAGCTTCTCATCATTCATTCTTGATGGGTAGGGAAGTCGACTAGACTTTGAGCCGGGATGGAAGTGTTTTCTCGCTCAAGATTTTCCTCAAACATCGGGTTCCGGACTTAAAGCTTGACTACCGAAGGTGGGACGTGTCTTGTACCGTGGGCTTGAATAATGCACCTTGTCCGTTGTTTCCTTGGTAACTTGACTAAATGCCACGGGAGGAGGGGCATAGGAGTCTTAGGTCCATTGTGCGTCTTACCACTACGAGTGGTGACGGCTTTCAACTCGGCATTGGGATTGGTAATCAGATTGCACGGGAGTCCTCCGTAAGATGGCGGCTTTGTTCATATTCATGTTCATGAAACCGCTCATCATATTCTTTAACTCATTTGTCTGCCGAGATAATGTGGTATCAATTTCCCTTTTAGCTCACCTCTCATGTTATTGATCCGAGTTTGCATTGATCGCATGTTTGCCTCGGTCATTTTCATGAAGTCATTTGGCATGGGAGCTTGAGGAGGTGGTTGATAACTTTGATGATTTGGAGCTTGATAAGGTTGGTTGAAATTGTTCCGTTTGATTGAAATTTGGAGGTTATTGAAATTTTGCCCTTGATTCGAACAAAGCGATTCGATTGCCATGGTTTTGCACGGAGGAAAACCGGTGGTGTCATACCGCTAGGTGCACGGTAGTGAGGATCACCGTGGTCGGTATTGATTGTGGTTTACCAAGCTACGGGAGCTTGGTAAAGGAAGCATCGGTTGCTTGACAATCATAATACGCGTGGACCACTACAAGTTTCACACACCTTGTTTACGGCTTTGACCGCTCGAGCTTATGAATTTCGCTTTTGATTTCCTTCACCTCTTTTATCATACAATGGATGATGTCCGTTAGAGTCGCTAACGGAGCGGCTAACTCGTAAGAGTTACCGGATGAAGAAGAGGCGAGTGTTCGAACATTGACTTTGTTGCGAGAAAAGGAACTTTGATTTACTCTCGCAAATTTCAAGCACATCTTTAGGTTTACGATTCAAGATATTTCCACCGCGGATGCATTCAAGGAATCTTGATCATTACCGCTCAACCCATTGTAAAAGATATTAACTTGTTGAAGCTCAGTGAATTCATGATGGGGCATTTCTGAGGAGATCTTTGAATCTCTCCCATGCCTCTCCAAAGTTTTCATCGAAATTTTGACGAAATCCGAAATTTCATTTTAAGATTAGTCGCCTTTGATGGAGGAAGAAATAATTGACAAACTTTTGGACAAGATCCTCCCAAGTTTCGATGGATCGGGGGTTCTTTTCCACCAAATCTGGCCGCCCGCAAGTGAGAACGGAAATAGCATCAATTTGATCACCGTTGTGGCACATCTTTGTAATCGAGAGTTGATGTCAAATGGTTGAACCAACGGATGTGTGCATACGGGTCTTCTCGATCGCACCATGAATTGATTCGTGACACAAGTTGGATTAAATGTGTCTTCAATTCAAGTGATCGAATTGATTACCGGTAAGACGATGGCATCTCCATAACCCTCGGTGGGTGCACGGAGCATTTCGCCATAGCACGCTTAAATGCCATCGTTGTTCTCGAAATAGTACGAATCTCGGTTCGACTATTTGGGCGATGCGCCACGAGCGCCTTCTTGAATTTCGCTAGATCACGTAAAGGACTCAATGATCTAGAAGAACGAGTGCGCATGCACTAGAGTTAACTCTAAGGAATCTCGAGCTAAGGAGAAATGGAATTATGAAATCTTTAAGATGAGAATGAGAATTATGAAGATGGTTTGTAAAAATCGGTGAGAAGAATCTTTATGGGTTTTCGGTTCAAACGCCGATATCACAACAAAATCAATTAACACAAGATCGAGGCAAAACAACGATGAACTTAACCAATAATCCAAGATGAATGGCTTTTTGAAAAGGTACACCAATCACAATGGACACAAAGGCAAGTTTTATATCTTTAGTTCGGGAACTTATTATGGTCGCACCCCAGCTAGGTAGTGCAATCGCCTTGGTTTTCGTGGTAATCTTTTAAGTTGTTAATTATTAGAAAAACGACGATTCTTTTGTATTTTTATTATTTGATACATATATAGAAACAAAAGGAAAAATATTTTTGTGTTTTATATGTTTTTGGTGTTTTTGGGTTTTGGATTTTTAGAAGAAAATATGGATATATATATATACAGAGATGGATGATATAAACAAATGAGTGAGGACTCAAACAACTAATCGCTAGACGGAAGATAAATCAAGATGACTCCCGGCGTGGCGCCAAAATTTGATCGTTGCTAAGCAACAAGTCTAAAAGACTAAAACCGCTCAAACACTAATGCAATTAAGATCGAGGAGTATAGAGTCTCCCGGTCGTTATGTCCCAATGAATCAGGCAATGGATCAATCTACGATAGTGATCGAGAAGTTTGAACGATAAAGGATTATGATTGATTATTATGACTACGTAAATATCAAACAAATACAAAGGCTAACATGCAAATGAGAGGAAATTAAAAGATAAAACCTATTAAATAAACGCTATCACTAAAATTAAAATGATGTTTTGTTTTTATGATTTTACTAAACCAATTTAAAATCTACGCGACGTCTGAAGATAAAAAGTGAAACTAATTCAATATTAACCCTAAAAATATGAAAATGATGTTTTTACAAACCTAATGATGTAAGAAAATTTATGGAAAAAGAAAATTATTTTTAAGACTAATTATCTAATTAAAAACTATTTTTAACTATTAATTAATTATCTAAAATACAAGAAAATAGGAAATTAAGCTAGAAAAATAAAATTAACACTTGGAAAAGTCTAAAATATCAAAATAGACTTTTCAAAACTATTTTTTGTATTTTTATGACTATTTTTCTATTTTTTATGAATTTTAAACTATTAAATATTAACTAAATTACTAAAAATTACCAAATAAGCTAAGAAAATCTGAAAATTACTTTTTCACTTTTTATATTTATCTAAACCTAAGAAAATTGAAAAGTTATTTTTGAACCTTTTAAATTTTTTATATTAAAGGCTAATTAAAATTGATTAAAATCTATTTAAATTGAGAAAAATAGCAAATGAAGACCAAAAATTATGAAACTTTCAGGAAAAATCTAAAATGATATATAGAATCTATGAAAATGGAAAATCAACAGCTTATGTGTAAGATTAATGAGCTATCGTAAACTGCTATTGGAAATAAGCTACAAGAATAAGCTAATAAGCTAGATAAGCCACCAAACAAGAATTACAACTAAAGAACACTAGATTAAGCTAATTACCACTAAAGTTACCTACTCCTAACAAGCTAAATCCTCGAACCATCAAATAAGCCAACTGCTTAAATGATCCAAACAATGGTTTACCCCATTGTTTGAGCTTATCCAACGACAAACCGATAAGCTCAACTAAAAACTACTTATGCAATCTTACAAAGTACCTGGCCAACTACACTTGTACCAAAATTCAGACCTAAACTCTTAGAAATGAAGCTGATTCACCAATTACAAAACTGCCTGCTTCACACTTATGTGTGAGCAGGGCACTTAGTAGCTGAAGTTTAAGCTTATTTGAAGCTCAATTTGACCAAACCAGTGTTTTCCAAAAACAGCTATCAAATTGAGACCAGTTGAAGTTTTGATATCCAAAATCTCAAATACTAACACTTAAAGATGAATCAAAGAGTCATTCTCAAAGTTTTATGCAAAACACAATTGTGATTTGACTTTTGAAAATTACACATGAATTTTGACCAATTCCAATTTTGATCCAATCTAATAAACCGATATTGATGTTATAACACAAAATATGATAACCACAAGCTAGATTTCACACTTTTGAAACAAAATGCGCCTATTGACCAACTGTTGGTTTTGATGTAGCGCACACAAGAAGCGATTAATTGCTATTTTGACTTATGAGCTAAAATGCTATGACCAATTCCTGCAAATGACTTTCAATAACCTGCTTAAACAAGTATTCACTAATCTCCACTGATCTACTGTCCTTAAACACAGATAAATCAGTTATGCCAAACACTCATTAACAAGCTAACTAATGAAGCAGACAATAGATTAAGATCAATTTAAGCTAAACAAACATGATTCTTAGATCAAAATAGTGACAATAACAGCTAATGAGAAGATTCAAACAACACTTAATGAGCAATAACAAATAATGACTTACAAGTAATCCACAGCCACTATGGCTTGCACCTTGAAGATCTAGAACCACTAACCTATGTAACCACTAATCCTAATCCAGTACCACCTCAAATAGCTACTATTCAACCCATTCCATGCCTGCAACAAAACAATTCCATCTCTGTACCCATTTTCCTTCTTGCTTTGACTTTTGTTGACCAAGGTTCAAAAGTGAATGAGACTTGATTATAAGCTTATGGAAAGCTTTACTAAACTATTGATTGAGCTTAACAACAAGTGGTTAGAAGATTTGAAGTGGGATTTTGAAAGTGCAAATTTCAACAGTTGACATATAATAATGAAATTGAACTTGAACTGAAATTAATACTTGAATTAAGTTAAAATACACTCAAATGGTTTACTTGAACACAATGTAGCTTTAAATTACAACTGAAAATCTAATTTAGACTAAAAGAACATGAAACGACATACATTGCTAAAAATATTAAAAGCTAACTACTTTCTTCTTGCTTCTCTTGGCCTCTTTATATACCCAGGGCTCCTTCTCTCACCTTTCTGGACATATCCCACCAAGAATACTGGCCCTTGGATGTGTAAAATCAATCCTAGCCGTTTAAAGGTTTTTGGCGCCAAAACCTTTTTATCCGTTTGTGAGGTTGAGTGAGATATTGGAGGTGTATTAAATGCACCCTTGGCTTCTTCTGTTTGGAGGGGGGGTTGTGATGATAGTTGAGTGTGGCGAGGAAGGTAGCGGTTTGTGATGATGGTTGTGTATCTCGTGAACGAGAGAGGAAGGGATGGGTCAAACCGTGTTCGATCGATTAAACAAAGGGTTGGGTTGGTTTCGGGTTAAGAACCGGTAAAGGATGGGATTGGGCCAACAGTTGGGCCAAGGCAATTAAAAGGGTCCAATTGGATAGGTTTAACACATAAGGACCAAGTTTGCAATATTGGGAAATCCAAGGACCAATCATGTAAATTATGAAGAGTAGTTAAGGGCTGGTCTTGCCAACTTTAATAATCCAAGGGTCGGTTTTGACATTTTGAAATTTCAAGGACTAGTTTTGACCAATTTTGGATTTTCGTGGACTAAATTGTAATTTTCTCAAAACTTTTACATTTTTCACCAAAGGACCAAATTTGACAAGTTATGATTTAAAAGGACCTTTGATGATTTTTCTTTGAAATTTTGACTCGGGGACTATTTTTGACAACTTTTGAAACTTGGGGACTAAAAGCGCAATTTTGCAAATTTGATATGTTTTCATCGATTTTGATATTTTTGTATTTAAAACACATAAAACAACGATTTGTGATATTTTGATCATTTTGATGTGTTTCGAGTGTTTTCGGATGAATTTGCGCTTTATTTTGTACAAAAATGATGAGTATTTACATACTCATCGCTTTATCGATGAAAGACCGAGGTGGAGGAGACTTATGTTGAGAAGAAGTCCGTGGTGGAGGAGGTGGCATAGATGTGGATTGACCGATCGCTTCGACGTTTAGGTGCGAGTCCTTATCCTTATCATCGTCATCTCTTGGTCGTTTGGGTTGATCGGTGACTCCTTGCATGATGAACCGAGTTGAAAAGCGAGTAGACCTTGAAAAATTTAGCTTCATCCGGTAAGCGTTCCGGATCGCTTTGACATTTGCATTACTAGTTTAGCGATTAACTTTCAGTTTCGAGAGATCGGCTTCTTTGGCCATTGTATGTTTAACCAATGCGATGATGTTAGGGTGAGTTGTGCGGAGAATACTTCTCTAGTCACACGGGGACAAGGTCGAGAAGAAACTTGTGGGTTTGTTCTCTTGTCGACTTCTCTAGTTCCTTTTGGACTTTTGGAACGATATCACAAGGTACTTTTGAGTGTAACCTTCAATCATTTCATTTAGTTCCTCCCGATGATGACTTCTCATGAATTCTGAATAGCTTTCCTATCTTTCCGCATCTCGTCATTCTCATCATGTAAGTCTTGCATTTGTTCACATACCAATTAAGTTTTCTTTGAAGCATGTCCTTCTTTCTAACTTGTTTGACACTTTCACAATTCTTGCATGTGTTTGAGAAATCCAAGATTTAGGTGGTTTCTTCACGGTTTCGATGATGATCCGGTTGACTTTGTTGATGGTGGTGGTGATGAATGAGA
Organism: Chrysanthemum lavandulifolium; assembly: GCA_022545495.1. Classification (NCBI taxonomy): domain Eukaryota; kingdom Viridiplantae; phylum Streptophyta; class Magnoliopsida; order Asterales; family Asteraceae; genus Chrysanthemum; species Chrysanthemum lavandulifolium. The sequence continues at coordinate 87,902,524 of CM040246.1, forward strand.
TGAAGAGTCCGATGATGAGGAGACATGAGGAGAATTCATGTCCTTAGGAGTTTCGAGGTTTTCTCCTTTGAGTGTGTTGGACCTGCCTAGAAGAAACTTTGAGTAATCATCCTCGTCATCCTTAGATTTTTCTTTCTCGCCATCTGTTTCTCAAAATCATAGACAATAGTGTCCTCCATAGGTCGTTGTTGTTGCGAGAAGAGTGGTGGCACCAGCTCCACTTATCGGGTTGATTAACCGCATCGAGATGGTTTAGAGTGGCGCTCCACTTGATCCTCCAGGCCACCCATTTGATCTTTAGCAAATTCTTGACCTTGTGAAGGTGCCCGACTTTGTGAAACTTCTTTCGTATCCTTGATCCAATTGCTCTTCTTCATCTTGTAGCTTTCATCCCGAGGTACAAGTGCGATGTCTTCTTTTCCTTTAATAGTTTGAGGACTTGGAGGTTTTGGTGTCGAGGATTTTCATCCTTGCGCTTCGAGAATGTGATCTCTTCATACGTGTCAAGATCCTCGAGTCCTCATCCATGAGCTATCTTTGCGGTTCAAGTGAAAGGATCGGAGTGGCTTCGAGAAGGAACTTTCTTCTTAGGGGTGGGTTTCCTCTTTGGAATAGGTTTCTTCTTTGGAACATTCCTTTGACTATCTGTACTTGTGACACTTCCAAAGACTTCCTTTTCGGTTCTCCTTACAGTGTTCCAAGATTTTTCGTCGAGATGACCAACTTTGCCTTGTCCGATCGCTTCGAGATACCTTTAGTACGATTCGAGCTTTCGACATCTTCGCTAGAAGGAAATCGGCAAAGACAAAGACCTTGTTTCTTTGTTGATGTTTCCTTGATTCTCGGCTGATGAGAATAGGTTCCGTCAACATGTCGTGATTGTCGGGGTCATTGAGCCTCTTGGGAATGTCGGGATGAAGTCCAAGTGCTCTCGGATCAACAATTTGGTATATCGATGTAGGGAATCTTTGAGCCAAGTTTGTTGAGAAATGACATCATGTCATCCCAAATCGAGCTTCGATAGCGATGTGTTTCTTGTTGACCAATGCCGAATATTTGAAGTTCCATGAGCTTAAGGTGCTCATAGCACGCCACGACCGTAAATGACTTGGTGATGATCATGTAGAGTGTTCTCCATGGTTGAGGAATACTCTTAAGCTCTACGTGAGAGTGCTTGTTGATTACTCACGTAGCCTCGCCATAACCGATATCGATTAAGAATTGGAGAGTGAGCTCTTGACAGGTGAGGCATATAGTTTGGTTGGATCGACTTGAGAATTAGGAGAACGACCATTAAGTCTGCAGTGTAATGATGACTTGTTTGTGATTCGAGTCACCGTCATGTGATTTGTCCTTTGACCCTTTCCATAGTGTTCCGTAACTGCTGGATGTAGATCTCGTGACGATTGCAGAGTTAGTAAGCATGTTACGATACGGATGAGTCCTCGAATATCAATAGCAATAAGACACGAAGATTCCGAGCAAGTGAGGGTGTCAAAGTCAACACGGAGGTTATTCTTTCCTATCTTCATTGGATAGCCATGAGGATAGATATCGACAATGGAGAGAACTTGGTGCATCCACATTCATTTGTTCACCATGTCGTGATCTCGAAATAACATTAGCCAAAAGAACCAACATATCGAAAGACATAATGTTAGTCAACATAAGGTCTTATTGTCTAGTTATTGAATGTACAGTGTCAATGATTGTTACGAGTCCTAAGTCACTTGTATATTCAATAGTCCAATGATGTCGTGAAATGTTTCATGAGTTAGTTAACTTTAAGTTTTAAAGTTTATGTTATCACTTATTGTTCACAGCATATTAGACGATTAAGTTTATTAGTGACATTTTTTGGATTCGTGATGATATGATTAGTTTATTTACAGGTTTGTACAAGTAACAATTCATCATGAAGGTCAATCCATGGTTAAGCGTAGTTTTGGCAAAGTTATGCGTAGACAGGTATGATATGTGCTTAGGCGTAGACTGACGCGTAGAATCCTATCTTACGCGTAAGAAATGTTACGCGTAGGAAAAGGAGACCTTATGCGTAGAGCTTATGCGTGGCATATATTAACCTTACGCGTAAGGCTACTCGTAAGAGTTGACCTTATGCGTGAGGTCATCTTGTTCGCATATCCTTCACGTGATACGCCAGAGTCCATTGTAGAACCTTATGCGTAGAAGCTACGCGTAAGACTAATCTTCGCGATAACAAGCTACGCGTAAGGGTGATCCTAAGCGTGATTAATAACAACCTTGATTCAGAATATTACGTGTTGCAAGCCTGAAATAAAGCATCATTTCAACAAAGTTAAGCACATAGCATTCATTTTAACAACAATACATGGCATGAATCATTCTTTAACAGTTACACGTAGAAAGTCATACGCGTAGGTCAAAACCCTAAGGGTTGAGATTTACGCGTATCACTTTTAGCCATAGGATATGCACCATTTTAATTCTGGTAGTTCAAGAGTGTTGGTAGAGTCATTAGGCCAAGTTATAACATCAAAATTGTTGTGAATCAAAAATGCCCAAAAGTCGAGAACTTTAAACCCTAGTTTCAAATTTTCAACCAATTTGTGTTTCTGAGTGGTTACCAACTATGGAAATGATCAATTCAACACCTTATAACCATAACCCAACAACCTTATTGACCAAAACACATCACATTTGAAAAACCCAAATCAACTCATAAACCCTAATTTTAAAAATCATTAAAACGTGTTTACGGGTGGATTTTGATGGTTAATATGGTATTCATGATGTATAAGAAACGTTTTGACACAAACCATATAACCAAAACACACACACAATGATTATGTGTTCATACGCTTATCGTAGAACACATAATCACGCCAGAACACACTTTTTAGCCGTTGGTTTGCGTGATATTAAAACCCTTAGCTTAAAACCATGTTTAGATCATTAAAACACTTACAATTTGATGATCGAACAACGGATTTCTTGAATGAATCTTAGGCGAGATGAGTTTTAGGTTTAGTAATAAATGTGAGTGAAAGAATTAGGTGAGAGGTGTTTTATTAAAGTTAACTTTAAACTTTTGGCGAGATTGGTCCCTCCACCTTTTCCTTTTTCAAACCAAGCCATTTAACTTCCATTTTGGTTACCAAACGAAGATTTTAGGAAAGGAACATGACGACACTCCCCTCGAATTGAGAAAATAATGAAAGGTTATTAATTTAGGTCCGAGGAGTGTCTTTGAACCGTAAAATATACCACCATTTGTAATGAATCAACCGAGATGTGGTAACATGCAAGTACATGATGTTTTGAAACAGTTAATGGATTATTTTCTCCCCTCAACACTTGATTGGAAAAATCTTGAATTTTGAAAGATTAAAGTGTTGACGGAAGAAATGTACTTGCCATGTTGAAAGAAAGATAGATTAGGAGAATATTTTTGTTGTTTTATAGGATTTTATATTTTGTATTTTGTTTTGAAAATTTATTTACAACAGAGGTTTTGGTGTTCGACGGTGTTTTAAGACTGTTTTAAGAGGTCATCCAGCCTCTTGAGTCAACACCTCATACCAATTGTGGACCAACTCATTAAACCTAGCGGGAGGCAAGGCTTTGGTGAGCGATCCGCCAATTGGTATTCAAGACCACAAAGTATAATTCAACGGTACCACTGCTCCACGTGGTCCTTGATGAAATGATAGCGTAGATCGATGTGCTTTGATTTCGAAAATGAATCGAGTTGCACGAGATTGCAATGGCACCGATTGTCGCATACATCGATTCATCAAATACGTAACCATAGTCTTTGAGTTGTGTTCTCATCCAAATGACTTGAGCACAACAGTGCACATGGCTACATATTCTCGCTCGGTTGATGACGGTGATGTACAATCACGCTTAGATTGCCAAGACACCGCTTATCACCGAGAAATTGTAGAGCTCTGAAGTACTTTTCCTCGAGTCTAAGCATCCTGCGTGATCGGCGTCTGGCGATTAGTTCAAAACCGAATCCTTCGGATACGGATCCCCAAATTAATGGTTCCCTTGATGTATCGGAGGATTCTTTTAGCCTCGAGAGGTGGGTTTCGATTGGTCGCGATCGATAACGGGAGCATAGATAAACGACAAAGACAATATCGTCTCCGCTAGTCGTTAGATACATGAGGACCCAATAATACTTGGTATTGGTGGGGTCAACTAATTTCCCATGTAAATCAAAGATCTAGCTTCTTGGTATGAGTCATTGGTGTGGCATAAGTATCACAGTGTTTTCATTCCAAATTTGTTTAACAATTCAAGGGCATATTTGGTGACTCGAGAAAAATACCATGGGGTGATTGATGAACTTGCAGTCCTAGAAAGAACGTAAGTTCACCCATCATGGACATTTCAAAATTTTTCTTCATTAGTTTTGCAAAAGCGATTGAAAACTTTTATGTGTAGACCCAAAATGATGTCATCCACGTAAATTTGAACAATTAAGATATGTGCCCGTGATATTGTATAAAAGAGTTGGGTCAACCGAGCCTTTGGTGAAATTATTGGTAATGAGGAAAGATGATAGCTTATCGTACCATGCCCGAGGGGCTTGTTTGAGACCATAAAGAGCTTTGTTCGGTTTGTAGACATGGTTCGGGAACTCGGGATCAACGAATCCGTCGGTTGGTGACATAAACCGCTTCTTTAAGTTGCCCATTGAGAAACGCCGTTTGACATCCATCCGATAGACCGTCATGTTCATATGAGCATGAACGCTAGAAATATCCGAACGACCTCAAGACGAGCAACCGGAGCAAAAGATTCTTCAAAGTCTATTCCTTCTTCCCGACGATAACCCTTAGCAACTAGCCGTGACTTGTTTCGGATGATATTCCTTCAAAGATCCAATTTGTTTTTCCAAATCCATTTTAGACCAATGACGTAGACCCTGTTGGTCTTTCAACCGCTTCCCATACTTCAAGACGTTTGAATTGGTTGAGTTCTTCCCGCATGGATTCAATCCATTGTCTTTTGTCATTGCGTCTTTAATGTTTTTAGGTTCAGATTGGCATACAAAGAGTGCATAAATGCGATGTTCACCATCCGAGTGAAGACGTTGTCTCGTAACGATTGGTTGATTCGGGTTGCCAATAATGTTAGCCGAGGATGGTCTTTAGTCCATCTATGTGTAGGTTGATGTTGGTATACATTGTGCAGTTACGAGGATTCAAATGGTTTGTTGAAGATTCGCGACATCCGCAGCGCCTCATTGGCAAACGGGTTGAAGAACGATTTGGATCAAAATCTGCGGTGGGGTACTTCATTGAGAATATCATCACCGGTTCATCATTGTTGGAAGCGGTGTGTTCAATCTGTTGTGTTGGAGTCAATTGGTGTAGGTGCATCTTCAACGAGAGTTGTTGTAGCAGTGTATCGTAAAGGAATATTATCGGGTTGTGCGGTGAAACAATGGATACACCAGAGCACGTTCATCAATATCGTCACGAGCGTAGGAGCAAATAACCTTTCCATTTGTTGACGAGTTAGTGAGGGCTTTCTTGGTGATGATGGGGTTGAGGAAGTTTAAGCGGTTGTGACCGGGTTCTAAGTCATTATACTCGTAAGCCATATCCGTGAGTTCATCGAAATGAGCATGAATCGTTTCCATTACCTCCTTAGTTCGACGATTCCAGTTCGAAACCTTTAGAATTGTCACGAGATCCAATAAAGACTCCAATATCGACTTTGGCTTTGAGCTTTCCAAAATCATCACGATCATTATTCGGATAGCAAAGGGATCCAAATACATGAAAGTGTTTGAGGTTCGGTTTGTAGTTGTGGACAAGCTCGAATGGAGTTTTGTTGTGGCGTTTTGTGATCATAGATCGGTTTGAGTATAACATGCAGATGAATACGACACGCCCATAAGTAACTGGAAGTTTAGCATTGATTAACATTGTTCTTGCGACTTCCACTAACGTTCGGTTTCGTCTTTCAACAACTCCGTTTTGTTCGGTGTCCGTGCAATAGATGTTTGATCTTTGAATTCCCACTTTCTCATAAAATTCACGAAGAGTTTTGTTAACAAATTCGGTTCCTTTGTCTGTCCGAATAATCCGGACGTGTTGCGGGTCGAACTCAGATCTTTGTGAGAAGGTGATGATCATTTGTGGAGCTTGGTCTTTGCTACGAAGAAAATAGACCCAAGTCCATCGTGAGTAGTCATCAACAATTACTAAGATGTAGCGTTTGCCGTTGATCGTTTGCACACGCATCGGGCCACACAAATCCATGTGAAGAAGATGAAGCACATCTTTGAGGTCGTTCCACCTTTGAAGGAAAATGAGCACGAGTGCTTTTCCTTGTTCACGGTGAGCAAAGGTGATCTTTTGAATACCGGAATCGTGGGAGTCCTTGACTAGTTTGTGTCGAGCAAGGTTGGTGATGGTTTGAAAGTTTAGATGTGAGAGGCACGATGCCATAGCGAGGATTTTGTTGATGTTGCCTTAGAAAGTAGCGGATGGGAGAGGAAGCAACCATGTCTTGCATAGAGATAGTGTAGAGACTAGAATTACGCGAGCGGACATAAGGTCGTTTCCTTGTAGATCACGAATGAAACAAGTTTTCTCCCGAAAGCAACCTCCAAATCTCCATCACAAAATTGACCTACTAAAATAGATTGTGACCGAGGCCTTCCACATAGTAAACCACCGCTTATTTCAATGTTCCCATTAACATAATCTCCGTAGCCCATGATGGTCGTGAAGTGATCGTTCCGAATCGACGGTGCCAATGAACTTTGCAATAAAGTTTGATAACGCTTTAAGGTTACTGTCATGTGTCGGGAACATCCGCTATCAACAATCCAGAGAATGATCTCAGACACCATTACACACGCATTTACACGGATGGAATAGAAGTAGATGTGGAACCCAAATGTGAGAGGGTTCGAAGCGTATATGTTAGACATACACACATTTATAATTTTAGGCATCCATTTAAATCCTAGTGTGTTATATATCCATTTCGCCATCTATAACTACTCTTTGCTTTAGTCTTAGTGAAAGCACTAGGTGGTACTACATTCTTAGGAGGTGAAGCGGTAGCTCTTGTGATAGCAATGGTTGCCTTAGAATCTAAAGAAAGTGGTTTACCAAGCACGCACTTAGAATGATTAGTGGGCCTAGAGGTATTCCGATTCTTAGGATTCCGTAATCTAGAGATTATAGCTTTAGCAACACATTTGTCATGACAATCGAATTCATACTCTTTTGACAAATATCACAAGGTGCATCGATCAATATCAAAGGTACTTAACGGTTTAGCATTCGTTACATCACTATTTCTATTACATTTGCCGACGCAACATCTATAGTGGAAGTAACATGAGTTTTATTGATTCTAGGGTGTTCTTCTACTTTAGCGTTCCTTATTGATCTTTTCTTAGGTCGCAACTTCCTATTCTTCGATCGAGTGCTCTAGGTCGTGAAGTGCGGACGTTTGGAAAAGATGCAACTATTCTGTTTCAATGAGGGAAACACATTAGCAACTTGTGATTTGGCGGTGAGAATTCTAGGTTCACGATTACTAAGTGTGACCGTGCTAATCTCTTAATCACGAGAAGCGGAGTTGTTCATACTTTCCTAACATTTCCCTAACTTAGAGATGGTGTGAATCGGATCTTGATTTTCGAAACGAATATTACCGGCAAAATTCATGACTTCACTAGTGTGAGCAAGATAGTGATCAAGTTCATTAGATGCTTCATCTCGAGTCTTTTGAGTAAATCAAATATGACACCATATTCTGTTTAACTTTTAAAAGTTCTTGTTCATATTTTGAGATTTGACTTTTCAAAGACACGTTTTGATCATCCAGTTGCTCAATTTTAGGATCGAAGACTTTGCACTCAATTGAGCGATTTTCTTTTGAAAACTAAGTTGATGGTTGTGAATATCTTTTCACACCAATGAAGACGACGTTTTGCATTGTAAATTTCCGTGTGTAATCGTTTATTTTCACTTTTAAAGACTCAATCAAGCACATAATCGGTGTTTTCAACATTACAACAGTTTCAACAATATCGGCAGAGATATAATCGATGCAAATGGCAAGGCGTGAAGTAACACAACATTATGGATATCGGCACATATAACATCTTCCAAGAGTCGATCAACATCTTTTCTCAACAGTTTCTTTTGCGTTTAGTGTTAGTTATAGATGTTTACATTTTCTCGGCGTTTTCATTACCCAAGTTCCTTATGAAAATCCTTTTCCGAGCAATTGCACAACTTTTCAAGTTTTTAACATTAGGTAAAAGATTTTTCGAAAAATGTCTCTTTGTTCTCGCGCGGAGGCGATTGAAAATGTTCAACTTTGATTTCGGATCGATATTCTATCTCATGTTGTAAAATTTTGAGGCCGACCATGAAAATGTCAAAATATCGAAGAATTTTTCGATTTTCGGTTGTGAGTTTACTACTAATGGAAGGTAAGGGACCATAAGTTTGTGCAAAGACTGCTTTGGGATTAACAATAGAAGACTCAAGTGTTTTGATGATAACCCTTGGTGTGTTAGAAGAATCCGTTGGTGTGAAAAGTGACCGCGTTTTATAATTAAAGGTTTGTTGTAAACAACGCTTTTAATTTAGATCGACTCTCGTCTTACGCATCTAATTCCTCTTGACGATGGTATTCAACAACACTCATGATAGTATTATCAATTTTGTATTCTCTTTGGAAACTTCGTGAGTTGGTTTGAATGTTTTAGTGAAAGCTTTGGTTTGTAATCAGCTAGATTTTTCCATATCCATTTGGATTGGGTTTTAAGGTAAACGTTTCAATAGTCATATCGATTCACCATGTTTGTAAACAACCGTTTTAAACTCTTTAATTTTGTTTTGCAAACCGAGAATTTCTGCAAGAAGGTCATCTACCCGATTCGTTGAATGCTTTTGTATGCGGAGAACTGTTTGTGACAATTTAACAACTCGACCTTAGCTTTTGATTTTCCAAGGTGAGGCGTTAATTTGCTTTTATGTTCATGTTTCAGTTGTTCTAATTCGGACAACAAAGCATTCTTCGAGGCGGCTAGATCACGATCCGTCTCTAAATATTTTTCGTTTTGATGAGATTTTGAAAAGCGGCTTCAAAACCTTTTTCACGGTTTTCTTGAGTTTTGAAAAAGTTGAGTTGCATTTGTAAACATTCAAAATCCTTGGTTAACGATGCATTTTAATTTTTAAGGATTGATTTAATGCATAGCATTCCTCCATTTTGATTTTATGGTCTTGAATTAACCGAGCAAAATCCGGATGAGGCAACAGATCATCTTGTTCAACGTGAGTCTCAACATGATCATTCTTTAGATCCTCAAATGCGACCACGGAGTCAATTTGATTATCAAAGGAGACCATAAGGTCATCTTGATCGTCAAATGTAACTACTGTGGTTAACTTGAAAATCATCGAAAGAAGATGTAGAAGACTCATTTTGAGCGATCGATCCGTGCGGGATTCGAGATATTGGTGGAGATATTAGTTCGAGATATGATGATGGTTTGTTCGGTACACGAGACAAGCCATCGTGTCATACACCGGGCTCAGATCACTCATGTGCGGCTCATGCATATTAGCCATCAACATAACAAATGCATTAGCTGCAAGTCCTCCATATCATCATCACAGTGCGCATCGCCATAAAGCTCGTTCTTTATGCGTGAGAGATCCACCACTTCATCCTTAAGAGCCGAGTAAGGCCTCTTTGAAATAAGCACGCCCCTAGTCCTTGGCTTTGGGCATGCATTAGCCAGTGTCCTTCTCATTGCGGTTGTAGCATCTAAGACCATTTAACCGATTACGAGCATTTCCTGTTCCACCATTTGAGCTCTGTTGTTATTCCTACCCACATTAAACCCTTGACCACCACCCATCCGACGACCATAATCACGATTTTGTACTTCAACACGTCCATTGTTCACAACACTTGAGTCCGTGTGTTAGATGAGGAACGAATCGATTGTTGGATTTGTTGGTGTAACGCCAAAAGCATTAGCAATCATCACAAATCCTTGTTGCAATGCTTGAACGGATCTGTTTCCTCGATCGCTTCAACGACATATGCTTGAGCATTGTTCTTGTATGGAACCAATTGATTTTGTTGAGGTTGTGATCGTGAAGGTGGGTTTGAAGCGGTGGTGGAGTTCTTGGTTGAGAGGATAATTCATTGAGCATACAAGGCAAGTTGTTGATTGTCCGGTTGTATTTGTTTAGCAATTTGAACTCGGAGAATCCTTTCCGATCAACTTCCTTTTCATGAGGCTTCAAGTAATCGTACAACAATCCATAAGTAGAATGATGCATATTCTTCGCTTGACGGAGAAAAATGACATACTTCTCCCATTCTCGACCAAGACTACTCGGGAACTTAGTATTCACGCAATTCTTGGCATAATGATGTTGTGTTTATCCAAATCATTGATGATATCTGAAAATCGATGATGATAGGACTCTAGTGTCTCTCGTGTTCAATCATGAAGTGTTCATAAGCCAAGTAAATTTTGGATTCCAAATCCTCCCGATTGAGTCTGATCCTTCCATAAGAAGACGAATGTGATCCCACATTTTTGTGCGATCTTTTGAGCATCAACACTACGAAGAATTGGGTTTGGTAATCCTAAGAGGATGTATTCCATTGCAAGTTCATCGACTTCATAGTGTAGAAGTTCAGAGGATTTAAATCGCAATGAGAGCAATGTTGGTTTGTTCATCTCTTGGTGGAGCAAAGATTGGATCTCCGGGTACAATGACAAGAGGCATCTCAAATGGACCTTCCAAGATAACCTTCTTTAAGAACTTTCCATGTGGCTTCTTGAGATCACAGAACCTAAAGAACCTTATCACCCATTGATCGTAGTTTCTTGGAGTGAGCATTGGAGGTCTATCAAGTGATCCAGCTTCATGAATTGATTGTTGGCTGCTTAAAGCTTCACACATCTTAGCAAACCAAGTGGGTTCCTTCATAGTGGTCCGTGATGGATGTTGATTGAAATCGGTAGTGTAGGGTTGAACTTGAAGGTTTGATTGTGGTTGAACCATTTGTGGTTGTGGAATTGCACCAAGTTGTGGAGTATGTTGCTGATTAAATTGTTGTTGATAAATAGCTTGTTGTTGATTCCATTGTTGATGTTGTGGAGTTAATTGTTCTTTTGTTGATGATTATAAGTGTGAGGAAATAGTTAGAGTATGGTGGTTGAGACATGATGATAAACTTGTGTGGTAAAGATGGATCTTTGTAGTCGAATGAACCTTTGTTGATGAAGTATCCTTAGGCGTGGGAAAGACAAGAACCAAGTAGCACTTATGCGTAAAACACCAAAAGTTACGCGTAACAAGAGGAGTTACGCGTGAGGTTTTAGCTTCTGCGTAAGTAGGATAAAAGCACTAAAGTTAGGCGTAGACAAAAGTTAGGCGTGGGATTACCTTATCGTGAGACCAAGTTTACGCGTAAAGTGAATCTTATCGTGGAATTTCTACGCGTAGCTTATGCTTATGCGTAATTTTAGGGTTTTTCCCAAATGATCTTTTACACTTCACAAAGGCAAAAGATATCCAAAGTCGACGTATTTTCGGACTTATCCAAGTAAGAAAACACGGAATAAACCGAAAATTGAAGATCAAACCAAGGAAAGTCTTACGCGTAATATTAGGGTTTTGATACGCGTGGGATTACTCGTAACTTTGATTACGCCCAAATGTGTTTCTAAACCGGTTTTTGTTATGGAATAGCTTCAATAGTACCAAAAGAACACAAGAGTGTGAATTTTGATGTACCAAAATCGCTAAGCGGGTTACGCGTGAGAACGACACCCACGAACAAAACAAGCTTAAAAGCGTAAATCCACGCGTAAAGTTTGAAACTTTTGCCAAAACAAGTATTTTAACACCTCAAAACATTGAAAGTACAAGAATCTTGGATTAAAAAGTGTAAAAACGAGTTTTAAGATAACCAAAGATAGCGTTATCTCTACGCGTAAGATCCAAAATCAAAACTTCAAAACAAACGAGTACACCCAACTATTTGGCGATTGATACCATTTGTTAGGTCACTAGTTTTACAACACAAGCTTATAAGAGAAGAGATGAAGGCGATTGAACAAATACCAAACACACACACGTATAAATGAGGAAGGGTTAGGCGTAGATGTATGTGAAAGAGTAACTTGAACAACCAACCCTCAAATGAGGGTTTACAAGAGTTTATATAGGCAAGGAGCTAGGGCAACACTCCCTCTCCTTCCCTATTCCTTATTGGGCTTGGATCAAGCTTATGGGCCTTCTACATAAGCTTGACCTTAAACAAACATAAAGGCCATAATAAAGCTACCTATTACATATGAAATATAAATACTTGAAATACTGTTTAGGAGTGATTCCAACAGATATGAGGAGAGGCGAGCAGGGTCGTCCATACTTTCCATTTTACTGATTAGCAGGAGGTGAGTAGGTTGGGTAGGACTACCAACAACCACTCAGGTAACGGTGCGGGATCTACCTTCAAGGTTTCGTCTACGGTGTAACTTATCGTTCGGCGGGAGGACCGAAAGGATATTAGGTGTTTCTCGAAGAACGAGAGAATGATTAGGTGGTTGTCCCAAGGAATGCGGTTTAGGTTACTCCTTAGGATTTCAAGATTTCCGTTAGGCACGGAATCTCTACTGGACGAGAAGTCTAGGAAGTTCAGAGTACGACTCTGTTAGATAGTGTTGATTGCTACTAGCAATCAGTCAGTTGTCTTAGCAGGATATCTAAGTTAGAGGCGGAAAGTACTACTCTGATGGAGAGAATTGATTGCTAACGTCAATCAGCCAATTGGCTCGTTAGTGCACTTGATACCTAACGCAGAAAGGTGTCATATTCGGACCCAAAGTCCTAATTCCCAAAAGAAGTTCGACTACTAATCGATATCAGATCAATTTCCTTAACACGGGTAAACGTCTACGGCTCTAGGTTCGCATCGATAGAGTATAAGGTACGACACTGATAGGAAAACACAGGTAGTACCACAATCGGTGGTATGACGTCAGCAGGCTATTGTTGATAAAACAAAGTTGAGGGTTCAACGTTGTTAGAGCAACGCTGATGGAACAATATCTACAAGATAACATCGGTGAAAAACTTTACCAAAACAGGTTGTTAGAACATTATCGATAGGGGTACCTAACTAGAGGATAAGGTACAACACCAACAGTACGTAAGGTACATCCTTAATTGTGAGTTTTTGACGAAGCAATGTCGAGAAGACATTATCGGTTTAGAGAGGTGAACAATGTTGACCGGGTGATGTCATTTGAATCAACATAGAGTGAATGGTAAGGTTTCAGAAGTCTAACCAATAGACGATTCGAGACGAGGCTCGAGGTAGAAGTGTCAGTAACAGGATTACCAATGACACGAGGCGAAATAATAATTCCGACGAGGTTACTAATGAAATGACGAGGAATGATATTTCCAACAAGATTACTAACGAAACGAGGCCGAATGTCGATTCAAGGCCAAATGATGACTCGAAGGCAAATGATGAGTTAACAACTCGGAACGAGGTCTAAAATCACAAAATCCAACAATCCCCAAAAACCAAAATCAAAACCGAATCCAAAATAGTCTAGACCAAATCCAAAAGTAGCCCAAAACGATTCCAAACGCTCTAGTGAGATCGACTAGGCTTATGACGATAAGCAACTCGGATGTGAACAGTGCCAATCGGGTCTAAACCGACTTAAGGCGAACTATGCATGACGGCGTCAAACAGGAATTGCGCATAAGCAGAGACGTATAACGATGTTAGAAGTGTTACAGTTTGAGAGGTGTTGCGATGCCAGTGTGTCGTGTGTGAGTGCGGGCTTTCGTGATGTTCGGTGAGTGTGTGTGTGTTCACCTAAAGCTCATCATTCCCAAAACCAAACTCTATCCCGACATAATTATGTTATAACTACTCGAGTATCGCAAAATTCACCGTGAGTCGGACATAGGTGATCGCCCATGTCCCATCGTCACAGCTGAATATAGGTGATCAGTCTATATTCACCCAAGGTTCAATGAATTTTGATATAACCGATTTAGTTATACTAGCACCATGTCCTCTACATCCCAAATCATTCCCAAGGCTACTACTAGTGTGCAAGCTCTAAGCTGGCTAATGAGATTACACAAAGGAATTGCGTAACTCTGTGAAAGGCATAGTGCGTGCGTAAGCATGAGGACATACTTACTAGGTGTGCTTAAGCATGAGGACATGCTTTCTGTGCGTGTATAAGCATGAGGGCATGCTTATAGTGTGTGCATAAGCATGCGGACATGCTTATGGTGAATTACTAAGATAGGCATACTTAAACCGTCTACTAACAAGGCACACATTCGACAAGTGTCTCATCAAACAAATCATCAAATAAGCCATAAGCATCTCATCAATAAATTCGTCTAATGTGTTCTCAACTATCTACACTCTTAAATTAGTCGTACGCGAGGCTTCAGCTTGGCAGGCAGGCACGTGGCGGTCATAGGGCTAAGTTTTTGAAAAAGTGGTTATAGTCTAGGTTTTGAAAATACCGAGTTCTCTATAACCTTGGCTCTTATACCAAACTGTAACACCCCAAAAATACGGTCCAGCGGAAGCATACGAACCTTTGGATGCTACAATCTTGGTATCACAACATAAGGTACAAAGAATGGTTTGTATCCTATTTATTTAGATTAGGATTCATTAATTGAAAACCATGAGTTTACATTAATGAAAGTAGTGAGGAAATATGCCCAAAAGATAATTAAAGCGTCCCCGTTTATTCATCAGAGTCGCCTATGACCATGCCCGCTGCGCCTTCCAATAGTGAGCTATCGCCTTAAGCCTAAGAACACATGCTTAAAAGGTCAGCTTACGTTAGTGAGTTCATAGAGCATAGTTACAAAAGTAATAATGGAACTGATAGAGTTTAATTGCTACATGCGACTAAGGCAGATAGATAATAAACATACCAACCAATAATCAATCAATCCATAATCAATCAAATACCTGCAAGAACTCAACGCAGGGCCCTGAGCGACTCTAGCAAGCACAGTCGTAGCAAGGCCTCGAACACAAGCTACCCTGGACTAGGTCGGTCAATCCTTAGCTAGGCATCGCATTATAGCATAGAGATGCTACCCTAGTCTAAGTCAACAAATGACGCATGTCTAACATTTCCTAGTCAACACATTAGCAATTCAAAATAGTAGTGGCAGGTCTAAGAAATAGTTTGCATTCACATAAACACGTAAAACATTCATTCACCAAATCAAAAATACCAAAGAACAGTCATTCCAAATAATATTCACATATCCACTTATGGTTTGTTAAAAGCAGTATGTATTTTCCCCCAAAATAGTTATGAAAACTTTAGAAAAGAGGGGCTATGAAACTCACCTTAGCCATAGCAATGCACTATTCACTATTGACACGACTGGAATCTAAAGTTAATCTCCAAGGCATCCAGAAGAATGTACGACGAGTATGATAGAATATAGTTGACGCAACCTAATGCGTACGATTATCTCAAAATACGGCTCATACGATTAAGAAGTTGATAAAAGATAATGTGTCGTAGGTTTCGTGGATTATCCGTGTCATTACTTTCAAAAGTCCATTATTGTTTCCAAAAGTTTATAATCATTATCTCCAAAAGTTTAGTTTTAATCGTTTCGTATGGTAGTAAGAAAGCAAAGACTCGACATGCAACTCACGCCAAACATAACTCACACCAAGATATAATATATATCCTAATATGTTATATTGACTAGTCAATAAGAATTGACCAAGACTCAACTCGAGTAGACAACGATGAGAAAGATTTTCGAGACAGTGACGACACACAATTACTTCAATAAATATGTCAATTGATAAGTTTCGGTATTTACCCTTACTCCCAAATAGTTTGTACAAACATGTTTTATAATCAATGATAAGTTTGAATTTGCAATTCAAATGATAAGGTTTTACCACTTTTAGATTCTTGGGTTTTTAACGATAAAAGATATTTGAAATTTAAAAGCATAACTTAGAATGTTTCTATAAATTTCGGCATAACGTGTCCATTTGTATAACATTCCCAAGTCATCGTGACTTTAAATAAACCAAGTTTGAAGTTACATTATTCATAAATTTTGTTTCGTTATCATTCACGTAATTATTAGCTTGAGTTTATTGAATAGTTTGTGAGTGTTCCGTGTCTAATATATTAAATTCTATTAGAGTCTAATATATTATACCGTTAAGTCACAGAGTGTCCAATAAGTCCAATGTCCAATATCGCAAATCCAATAACAATACAAATGTCAATTCACAATTCGAGTATTTAAGTCCAATATCAATCATATCTCAACCCAATGTTGCAATCCCAATATCCAAAACAATTTACCGAAACGTACCATGATCACAAATGTCAAACAGATGAAACTCGTTAGTTTCGTTAGTCACTTATCAAATTTTAGAATTATATATGTTACGAGTTAACTAATGGTTTTTAACAAATTAAACTCACCCTTTGGTTTTTGCGACCAAGCCGAGACAAAAAGAATCCAAACGCAACATACCCTATGTGGGTTTGTTGTGTCGTGACCAAGTAAGCACACAAAACGACCACTTGTGCGATTGACTCGACGAATCCGAACATCAACAACTACACACATACTAGACTTACAACAATATGTGATAATAAGGAAATAAGCTATCCAAACTCAACTGTGAACAACGAAATATAACACAACTATGAACCATAAAACGTGACAGATACGGGTCTCGACCCGACCCGTAAATGAATCCGAGTAAAAATAATGAATACCTCGTTAACGATTACCAAGAACTAATTAACCACAACAGTAATGTGCATAACCATTTCAAACAATCCAGATTCAATTCGAGACCGAGCAATTAGACGATACCATCCGTGACCAGCCCAAAGCAAATAATCGACACCCGACTCCTACGCATGACCAAAGTGACAGACTCGACTCGTTTTAATCTCGGTAACAAAACAAACACCCCTTTTCACACTTTGTTAACCCGATTCATACCTCACACGAGTCTTACCAGTTTTACGTTTTCATTCACCACACGAAAACCTTATCAAAACACTTTTAAATAAGTTTTGTCCACGAAAATTAACACAAACATAATAGCAATAATATCAATAATAACCAACTAACGAGGAGGTCTCGACACCATCAAAACAAGAAAGAAAAGAAAGAAGGAAGGAGACGACGGTGGCGGTTGTGGCGGCATCTCGAGGGTGGCAACGTGACCACAACGGCGGTGGTGGCTTCCGGACACAACCTAAACAAATGTACGACCCTTAAAACGAAAAACCCTAGAACCGACCCTAAGATCTTAGATCTAGGGCGCGTTCAGACTTGAACGCGTGCATACCCAAAATGAAATCACAAGGTCGAGATCTACGTTTTGGTATTAAGTTTGTATTTTCCGTGACGGTGGGGACGGTTTCCGCGACGGTGGTGGTCGGCGGTGACCGAAAAATGATGGTGGCCTACGTCAAATTAGAGAAGAGAGAGAGATATAGGTGTGTGTGTTTTGTAGTGAGAGAAAGAAAGATGATAAAATGAGATAAAGTGAGAGGTGTGGGGTATTTATACCACCCGGAGGGACCTATCATGTACATTTGAAACTCTCGGGGCGAACATGTAAACTATCACAAGGACCCTAGATGTAACTTTGCAAAACTTTTGATATATTAGGTTCGGGACTCGTTTAACCTAGTAAACGAGGGATTCGTGTCACGGGAATTTCGCCAAAGTTCTTAGAATATTATTTCCATTAGAAATGATATATAGTACTACTCGTATCTCAAATTTGTTAAAAAGGTCGCTCTAATCGATGTTTCTCCAATTACGATGCATCGAGGAATTTACGTGTTGTCACAACCTCACCTTCTTAAAAGGAATCGCGTCCTCGCAATTCAATTCAAGTTACTCGTTGAGGTTCAAAAGAGGCGAGTGCATACGCTCGAGGACTCATCTTCACGTTCCCTACGTGAATTCAAGATCTTAATGCGAGTTTCTACGAACTTCGAAGATAGGGATGCGACTTTACTAAAGTCGCTCAATTTCATGTTCTATGGTTTTGATAGGTCGACAAAGTTTAAACGTTTGAAGGTTAGGATTTCCCAGAGGGATAACGATTGCCTCATCGACGATTCATTTCTTCCTATTACACATGAAACGTCGAGAGTACTACTGAGTCTTGACGATAGGTCAAGGCTCTGAGCTACTGGTCTAACTTCAACAAGGATTTCGATAAGATTGATACAGCGAGGATTAAGCTTCCACGTTTACCAAACGCTTCACACATTCTCATGGTGAATCTTCTAAGCTTAACCTAGGCCCTATCCGGGAAGTCAAGAGGTTTATGCTGTCTATGTCTCCCAACGGTTTGCGAGTGGACTGCCTATCCATCTCAACTTAGAACGGCCTCCTCGGCAATTTCTCAAATAGGTTCGGGGTTGATAGGTTGGGTATTTCCATTCTTACCCAACAATCGGGATCGGCACTTATGACCACAAAAGGTTTCTTACGGTGCCTTCAAAGCACTAAAGTGATAGGTATTGTTATAGGAGAATATGGCCAATGGAAGGTGTCTAATTCAACCATTGCCAGACTCTAGAGATGTTTATAAGAGAATTTGCGCAATGGGAGGTGTCTATCCCAACCATTGCCAATCTTGATGAACACGCGTCGTGTCTACTATTGCTCAGATGGTTTCTTCACTTCGGCCATCAGTCTGGAGATGATACTCTGTAAGCATATCCAGATCTGTTCTCTCGAATCTAGTAAGTGATGGGTGTGTGGCAATTGCCACGATCCGAAAGGATAGAAATCAACATTTCCTAATGCACACGACCTTCTTTACGTGTGCATAAATCTATTTGTTTAACCCAGTCTTCCGATCGCACTTCCTCCTTGAAGAGGATCGGAAGAAGTTGAAGGGGGATCAAGTGTGTACTAATAGAATGATTCTCAGATAGAGAAAGCGGATCAAGGGGAGATTTCCCTTGTCGATTGGTGTTCTACTGTGGAGAGAAAGTAAGGAGCTAGAGCTCAGAAGTGAGGACTAGCTCATCGGAGCAAAGCCACTCTACCAGGGGGAGAGAAATGAGTACTCTATCACCTCCTTAAAAGAAGATAGAGGGATTCTCTAATATTGCTATAACGATATGAGGAGAGGCGAGCAGGGTCGTCCATACTTTCCAACTTACTCATTAGCGGGAGGTGAGTAGGTTGGGTAGGACTACCAACAACCACTCAGGTAACGGTGCGGGATCTACCTTCAAGGTTTCGTCTACGGTGTAACTTATCGTTCGGCGGGAGGACCGAAAGGATATCAGGTGTTTCTCGAAGAACGAGAGAACGATTAGGTGGTTGTCCCAAGGAATGCGGTTTAGGTTACTCCTTGGGATTTCAAGATTTCCGTTAGGCACGGAATCTCTACTGGACGAGAAGTCTAGGAAGTTCAGAGTACGACTCTGTTAGATAGTGTTGATTGCTACTAGCAATCAGTCAGTTGTCTTAGCACGATATCTAAGTTAGAGGCGGAAAGTACTACTCTGATGGAGAGAATTGATTGCTAACGTCAATCAGCCAATTGACTCGTTAGTGCACTTGATACCTAACGCAGAAAGGTGTCATATTCGAACCCAAAGTCCTAATTCCCAAAAGAAGTTCGACTACTAATCGATATCAGATCAATTTCCTTAACACGGGTAAACGTCTACGGCTCTAGGTTCGCATCGATAGAGTATAAGGTACGACGATCGATAGAAAACACGGTAGTACCACAATCGGTGGTATGGCGTCGCAGGCTATTGTTGATAAAACAAAGTTGAGGGTTCAACGTTGTTAGAGCAACGCTGATGGAACAATATCTACAAGATAACCTCGGTGAACAAATTTACCAAAACAGGTTGTTAGAACGTTATCGATAGGGGTACCTAACTAGAGGATAAGGTACAACACCAACAGTACGTAAGGTACATCCTTAATTGTGAGTTTTTGACGAAGCAATGTCGAGAAGACATTATCGGTTTAGAGAGGTGAACAATGTCGACCGGGTGACGTCATTTGAATCAACATCGAGTGAATGGTAAGGTTTCAGAAGTCTAACCAATAGACGATTCGAGACGAGGCTCGAAGTAGAAGTGTCAGTAACAGGATTACCAATGACACGAGGCGAAATAATAATTCCGACGAGGTTACTAATGAAATGACGAGGAATGATATTTCCAACAAGATTACTAACGAAACGAGGCCGAATGTCGATTCAAGGCCAAATGATGACTCGAAGTCAAATGATGAGTTAACAACTCGGAACGAGGTCTAAAATCACAAGCAACTCGGATGTGAACAGTGCCAATCGGGTCTAAACCGACTTAAGGCGAACTATGCATGACGGCGTCAAACAGGAATTCCGCATAAGCAGAGACGTATAACGATGTTAGAAGTGTTACAGTTTGAGAGGTGTTGCGATGCCAGTGTATCGTGTGTGAGTGCGGGCTTTCGTGATGTTCGGTGAGTGTGTGTGTGTTCACCTAAAGCTCATCATTCCCAAAACCAAACTCTATCCCGGACATAATTATGTTATAACTACTCTGAGTATCGGAAAATTCACCTGTGAGTCGGACATAGGTGATCAGTCCATGTCCCACTGTCCCTGGATGAATATAGGTGATCAGTCTATATTCACCCAAGGTTCAATGAATTTTGATATACCCGATTTAGTTATACTAGCACCATGTCCTCTACATCCCAAATCATTCCCAAGGCTACTACTAGTGTGCAAGCTCTAAGCTGGCTAATGAGATTACACAAAGGAATTGCGTAACTCTGTGAAAGGCATAGTGCGTGCGTAAGCATGAGGACATACTTACTAGGTGTGCTTAAGCATGAGGACATGCTTTCTGTGCGTGTATAAGCATGAGGGCATGCTTATAGTGTGTACATAAGCATGCGGACATGCTTATGGTGAATTACTAAGATAGGCATACTTAAATCGTCTACTAACAAGGCACACATTCGACAAGTGTCTCATCAAACAAATCATCAAATAAGCCATAAGCATCTCATCAATTAATTCGTCTAATGTGTTCTCAACTATCTACACTCTTAAATTAGTCGTACGCGAGGCTTCAGCTTGGCAGGCAGGCATGTGGCGGTCATAGGGCTAAGTTTTTGAAAAAGTTGTTATAGTCTAGGTTTTGAAAATACCGAGTTCTCTATAACCTTAGCTCTGATACCAAACTGTAACACCCCAAAAATACGGTCCAGCGGAAGCATACGAACCTTTGGATGCTACAATCTTGGTATCACAACATAAGGTACAAAGAATGGTTTGTATCCTATTTATTTAGATTAAGATTCATTAATTGAAAACCATGAGTTTACATTAATGAAAGTAGTGAGGAAATATGCCCAAAAGATAATTAAAGCGTCCCCGTTTATTCATCAGAGTCGCCTATGACCATGCCCCTTGCCAAGCGTCTTCCAATAGTGAGCTATCGCCTTAAGCCTAAGAACACATGCTTAAAAGGTCAGCTTACGTTAGTGAGTTCATAGAGCATAGTTACAAAAGTAATAATGGAACTGATAGAGTTTAATTGCTACATGCGACTAAGGCAGATAGATAATAAACATACCAACCAATAATCAATCAATCCATAATCAATCAAATACACAGAAGAACTCAACGCAGGCCTGGCGACTCTAGCAAGCACAACAGTAGCAAGGCCTAGAACACAAGCTACCCTGGACTAGGTCTGTCAATCCTTAGCTAGGCATCGCATTATAGCATAGAGATGCTACCCTAGTCTAAGTCAACAAATGACGCATGTCTAACATTTCCTAGTCAACACATTAGCAATTCAAAATAGTAGTGGCAGGTCTAAGAAATAGTTTGCATTCACATAAACACGTAAAACATTCATTCACCAAATCAAAAATACCAAAGAACAGTCATTCCAAATAATATTCACATATCCACTTATGGTTTGTTAAAAGCAGTATGTATTTTCCCCCAAAATAGTTATGAAAACTTTAGAAAAGAGGGGCTATGAAACTCACCTTAGCCATAGCAATGCACTATTCACTATTGACACGACTGTCATCTAAAGTTAATCTCCAAGGCATCCAGAAGAATGTACGACGAGTACGATAGAATAGAGTTGACGCAACCTAATGCGTACGATTATATCAGAATACGGCTCATACGATTAAGAAGTTGATAAAAGATAATGTGTCGTAGGTTTCGTGGATTATCCGTGTCATTACTTTCAAAAGTCCATTATTGTTTCCAAAAGTTTATAATCATTATCTCCAAAAGTTTAGTTTTAATCGTTTCGTATGGTGGTAAGAAAGCAAAGACTCAACATGCAACTCACGCCAAACATAACTCACACCAAGATATAATATATATCCTAATATATTATATTGACTAGTCAATAAGAATTGACCAAGACTCAACTCAAGTAGACAACGATGAGAAAGATTTTCGAGACAATGACGACACACAATTACTTCAATAAATAAGTCAATTGATAAGTTTCGGTATTTACCCTTACTCCCAAATAGTTTGTACAAACATGTTTTATAATCAATGATAAGTTTGAATTTGCAATTTAAACGATAAGGTTTTACCACTTTTAGATTCTCGGGTTTTTAACGATAAAAGAGATTTGAAATTTAAAAGTATAACTTAGAATGTTTCTATAAATTTCGGCATAACGCATGCATTTGTATAACATTCCCAAGTCGTCGTGACTTTAAATAAACCAAGTTTGAAGTTACATTATTCATAAATTTTGTTTCGTTATCATTCACATAATTATTAGCTTGAGTTTAGTGAATAGTTTGTGAGTGTTCCGTGTCTAATATATTAAATTCTATTAGAGTTTAATATATTATACCGTTAAGTCACAAAGTGTCCAATAATTCCAATGTCCAATATCGCAAATCCAATAACGATACAAATGTCAATTCACAATTCGAGTATTTAAGTCCAATATCAATCATATCTCAACCCAATGTTGCAATCCCAATATCCAAAACAATTTACCGAAACGCACCATGATCACAAATGTCAAACCGATGAAACTCGTTAGTTTCGTTAGTCACTTATCAAATTTTAGAATTATATATGTTACGAGTTAACTAATGGTTTTAAAAAAATTAAACTCCCCCTTTGGTTTTTGCGACCAAGCCGAGACAAAAAGAATCCAAACGCAACATACCCTACGTGGGTTTGTTGTGTCGTAACCAAGTAAGCACACAAAACGACCACTTGTGCGATTGACTCGACGAATCCGAACATCAACAACTACACTAATACTAGACTTACAACAATATGTGATAAATAAGGAAATAAGCTATCCAAACTCAACTGTGAACAACGAAATATAACACAATCATGAAGCATAAAACGTGACAGATACGGGTCTCGACCCGACCCGTAAATGAATCCGAGTAAAAATAATGAATACCTCGTTAATGATAACCAAGAACTAATTAACCACAACAGTAATGTGCATAACAATTTCAAACAATCCAGATTCAATTCGAGACCGAGCAATTAGACGATACCATCCGTGACCAGCCCAAGGTAAATAATCGACACCCGACTCCTACGCATGACCAAAGTGACAGGCTCGACTCGTTTTAATCTCGGTAACAAAACAAACACCCCTTTTCACACTTTGTTAACCCGATTCATACCTCACACGAGTTTTACCAGATTTTACGTTTTCATTCACCACACGAAAACCTTATCAAAACACTTTTTAATTAAGTTTTTGTCCACGAAAATTAACACAAACATAATAGCAATAATATCAATAATAACCAACTAACGAGGAGGTCTCGGCTTACCATCGAAACAAGAAAGAAAAGAAAGAAGGAAGGAGACGACGGCGGTGGCGGCTGTGGCGGCATCTGAGGGTGGTGACGTGACCACAGCGGCGGTGGTCGCTTCCGGACACAACCCAAACAAATGTTTGACCCTTAAAACAGAAAACCCTAGAAATCCGACCCTAAGATCGTAGATCTAGGGCGCGTTGCAGGGCTTGAACGCGCGTGCTACCCATAAATGATATCACAAGGTCGAGATCTACGTTTTGGTATTAAGTTTGTATTTTCCGGCGACGGTGGTGACGGTTTCCGGCGACGGTGGTGGTCGGCGGTGACCGGAAAATGATGGTGGCCGGCGGCCGGAATTAGAGAAGAGAGAGAGAGATATAGGTGTGTGTGTTTTGTAGTGAAAGAAAGAAAGATGATAAAATGAGATAAAGTGAGAGGTGTGGGGTATTTATACCACAAGGAGGGACCTATCATGTACATTTGAAACTCTAGGGGCGGACATGTAAACTAACACAAGGACCCTAGATGTAACTTTGCAAAACTTTTGATATATTAGGTTCGGGACTCGTTTAACTTAGTAAACGAAAGATTCGTGTCACGGGAATTTCGCCAACGTTCTTAGAATATTATTTCCATTAGAAATGATATATAATACGACTCGTATCTCAAATGTGTTAAAACGATCGCTCTAATCGATGTCTCTCAAATTACGACGCATCGAGGAATTTACGAGTTGTCACACTCGTCTCACTTCTCAGCCTTCTCTCAATAACTCTCTCCTAAAGCTTCATGGTGTGGCTAAGAAGCTTGATGCCCTTATAATTGCTACACACTTGCACATCCTCTTTGTTCTTGTATATGGGGATGACTTCACTGAGTCTCCATTCTTCTGGCCTCTTAGCACCAAAGAAGATCTTGTTGAAGAGGCAGGTCAGCCATGCTACCCCCTCCTCACCTAGACACTTCCAAGCTTCTATTGGGATTTTGGTCCGGCCCTACTGCTTTGTTTCTTCCCATCTTCTGTAGAGCAACCTTCACTTCTGGTTGGTTAATCCTCGAATAGTAGTACTCTGGTCGTTGGCTAGGGCTCTCTTCATTCCCGCTACCTACAGAACTTCCTACGTTGAAAAGAGAGGAAAAATACTCTCCCATCTTCTCCTAATATCCTCTTCGTTCACAATATCCTCTTCGTTCACAATACTCTCCCCATCTTCTCCTAATATCTCTTGCTTGTTGTTTACTGTCTTTTTGCTCTCACCTTTTTTTCCCTCCTCACCCACACTCTTGCACTTACCGGAAGTCTCGTTGGAAGCAGTCTCCCTACTCCCAAGTCTAACCTGGAATAAAGGTATGATCTGTCTACATTTTACCTCCTTCATACCCTGCCCATGCGGGATTGGGTTTGTTGCTGTTGTTGTTGGAGTACTAATCAGGTAAAAGTGACGTTAAAATGTCAATCGACTACTTTCAAACTTGATTGAGTTACAAAAGTCCGCTTAGGAACCTATAGAAAATCAAATTTGGATATCGTGTCTCAATTTAACAATTCGATATTTCAAATGTGCTACACGATGACTAGAATAAGACACCAAAGGACAATATACAGACACGTTCTTTGGCATAACAAGTTACTTTACGTATCAAATTGTCATGACATGTTTTTTTTTTTTTTTTTTTTTTTTTTTGTATTTTGTTTTTCCTCTCGATTCGACCTAGTAAAACTGTGAAAGCAAGGCTATGGAAACGAAAAACTCACTAAAAACATATTTGTCATGTATGAAAATGGAGTGGAACCAGAGAGGTTTATACGTCAACTTCAGTACACAAAATATGTCTGATACGAATAAGTATTTATACATTCATAACGCGTACACGCATACACATCTATATAAAAAAATGTGTATTGCATACATTAACTCGTATTTATGCTTGTATAGTTTAGCATTATTATCACCGGTTTAAAAGCAAGATAGCAACTAAGTAGCTGGTCGGACCCAATATTTAGTTGAGTCTGAAAGAACGTTTAACCCAACCCATCTCGTTTATGTATACTTTTAAATAGCCATCATTAAGAAGTATACAGTTTGATGACGTATAGTTTATATTCGGGTCACGTGCCCGACTAAAGTCCGATACTAATGAGCCCAGCACGAACCGGGCTAAGCCGATAAATGTTTGGGCCCACGAAGGCCCAATCCGAAAGTTATTTATGGAATACGATATCGGATATCTTCTAATCTTTTAGAGATAATCGTTCCCCAACCGACTTAGGCGGGATACGCCGAAGGTTGGGGAACACGAAACCAACAAGGATTTCGTGTGTATATAAAGGGAATCTTATCCCTCGTTAAAGGTACGATCAAAAACCCTAACTCTCCTTTAACCCTAAACCGATTACTTAGTCTCACGCAGGAGGATAATCGTGGGAAACAATCCCACGATAAGCCTAACGGTGTTTTACATTACTTAGTGCGCGGTCTCAAGAATCAAGACTCGATTGAGTGCGAGGCGGGCCCCGAACAAGGCAGCCCAACTTTTGTATCAACAAGTGGCGCCATCCGTGGGACCAATAACTAAGAACTAAGAACTAGAATGACGAAGCACGGAAACCAGCGATCGCAAACAGACCTTACAGGAAAGAAGTTGCACACCGGATCAACTTCCAAGCAGACCACTGGGACAACCAGTGTCGCTAAAAATCAAGGGTTAGGCCCAGACCTAGTTTTCCCTACAGTGGAACAACGCTCGGGGACAACCCAGGCGACTACCACCACCACCAGTGCAGGAGATCCGTTGCGCACCGTTTTTGCTACTCCCTTCAATCGGTGTTAAGCGGCCCTTGAACGGATGCGACTGAAACAAGGGCCCTCACTCTGGAAGGTCATCGGAACTTCGCCGGAGATTTCGTATCTCAAAATTACGAAACCTTGGCAGCCCTCATGCAAGAGGAAGCAAAAAAGAGGTAAAGTCGAAGCCTGCATGCTCGACTCAATTTCGACTCTGAATATGAAACGTCCTCGCCGCGCCGTCAGAAGGAGAAGCGCGGAAGGGATAGCCGCCGACCCCCGGTGTTTAACAGAATTGGGAGGAGAATTGAGGATGATGAGATATCTAACTTGCAGCATCTGGAAGGAAGTGAGGAAGATGAACGGCGTACCAATGTCCACGCCAGGCTTGGTAGCCGAAGAGTTCAGGATAGACTTGGGCGACGACACTCCCCAAGTGAAAGTCCTTCAGTCACGGTTCGAGGGCGGTCGGTATGAAACGTCGAAAAAGGAAAGCTTGTCCTCTGGTAACTCCTCGGACAACGAGGATAGCGAATCCGGACACTGGAAATCCGAAACAAATATCTTAACCGGAGGATGAAGACATATCTCTCCCGTGGCGCCGTCAAAAGTGGATCGTTCACTCGGCGCATCGGTGATTCTCGAGAGAACAAAGGGCGCATGCCCGCCAAGCGTAAAACCTATGATGAACGGTGATCACGATGATCACCTAAAATTTTCGAATCAGCCGCTACAATTGAAAACTGGCCACAGCCCGTATGGTGCTACATGTTCAATTCTAGACTAGTAGGAAATGCGCGGAACTGGTTCAGCAAGCTTCCACGCCGAAGCATCAATGGTTTTGAAGAGTTGACAAAGGCGTTCCGCCTAAACTTTACTCAACGGAAGAAGTGTGCTAAGAACCTCGTTGAACTCGCCATGGTCAAACAGCGCCAAGGGGAATCTACAAGCGCTTATATGGAGCGCTTCAAAGACGAATGCATACAAGTTAAAGCATGTCCCAAAGTGCTAAAAATCTCAGGGTTCATGAATGGGGTCAATAACCCAGAACTTATCAAAGGTTGAATGACAAGATTCCCCGATCCTTTGATGAACTCATGAAACGCACGGTCCTTCGTCGAGGAGAGCCGCCGCGGCGAATAGCAAGAAAGGTTACTCGAACTACGGTCACGGGAACAACACAGGAGACAATCCATGACCACGTAGTAACCGTAACAGGAGTTATCGCGGCCGGGGAGGGCGGGCGGGACAACGACAAGTATACCCGTGACAAAGACTCCAAAGGAGATACTACATAGCGGAGGCGCGAATTTCCCAAGACCTCCACCGATGCGCACCCGAGAGGATCGGCGCGTAGGAGGTGGGTATTGCGACTATCACGGACAGAAGGGCCACACTACTAATGAATGTGTCCAGCTGCGCCAGCTCATCGACAAACTAGTCAAGGAAGGTAGACTTGACCATTTGGTCAAGAACATCAAAGAAGGGAAAGATAGACAAAAGACTGGGAATAAGAAGGAAGGACCCAAAGATAAAGCTGACACCATTTACATGATACAGTCATGGCAGCGAACAACCAGGCAAAAGGTCAGCCAGAAGTTTTCCCACGGAAGTGCAATCACTTTCCCTATCTTAACTACGCATAACGCAGAGGTAGAGCCGCTCATCATCGAAATTAATGCGGGGTCACGACATCCACGCATGTATGTTGATGGTGGGCGTCTGCGAATATAATGTCTGAACATCTTTGTTTCAAGCATTGCGCCCGAGATCTGTGATCAATTGAGCCCGTCATAGCAATGGCGGCGGCTTCGGGCGAAAGATATGGCCCATGGGGCAATTCGACTACTAGTCGAGTGGGTAATAACTACCACTACACAACAACTGGATGAATTTTATGGTGATCAAATCCCCTCTCCATACAATGGCATTATCGGACGACCGGGGATATCGACCATGCTTGCGATACCATCTGACACACGGGATGCTTAAATTCCCGATGGAAGGAGGTATTGTTACCCTACAACGCCGCGCTACACCACCTAAAGAATGTAGCGATCACATGCGAAACCGCACCCATTACAAAGCGATTGCGACCAAAGTTCCAAACCTGAAGGTCGCAATTCATCCCAAATACCCTAAACAGGAAGTATCGATAGGAGGATCACTGTCAGACAACGGTAAAGCAGTTGTGTGTGCACTCTTGCAAAAGAACCTGGATATCTTTGCATGGGAACCAAAGCACATGACTGAGGTACCACGCTCAATCACAGAACACAAACTGCAAATCCGACAAGGATATGCATCGATCCGCCAGAAGAAGCGCGGCCAAGCTCCAGAGCGCGCGCAAGCAATCCTGGCAGAGGTACACAAGCTAGTAGATCACGAATCATGCGAAGTCTACTACCATGGCGGCTTTCTAACCCGATGTGGTCAAGAAGAGCGACGGTGGTGGCGAATGTCGTGGACTTCACGGACCCCTCAATAAGGCATGTCCACAAGGCGCTACCCACTACTGGAGATAGGCGGAAGGTAGAATCTTTGTGTGGATACCCACTAAAGTGCTTTCTTGATGCATACAAAGGATACCATCAAATCCAGATGGCTAAGGAGGACGAGGAAAAAACGGCCTTTCACACAAGCCAAGGCGTCTATTGCTACACCAAAATGCCCTTTGGCTTGAAGAATGTGCGCCACCTATCAACGGTTAGTAGATAATGCGTTCGAAAAACAGGTTGGCGCAACCTAGAGGTTTCGTCGATGACACGGTCATAAAAGCCATCTTGAAGAGGAATTGGTGCGCGACATTGAGGAAACATTCGGGACACTCAAAGAGATCAACATGAAGTTAAATCTAAAAATGCACCTTTGGCGCTCTGAAGGCATGTTCCTTGGATACGATAGAACTGATGGTATAAAGCCATGCCCGAGAAAAACTAGGTCCGTCATCGAACTTCCTTCACCACGCATTGAAGGAAGTCCAATCTCTCAATGGGAATTTAGGCGGCCTAAGCAGATTTTTGTCTAAGTCGTGAGACAAGTCACTACCCTTTTCAAAACACTCGAAGTGTATAAAGAAGGAGATTTCATTTGGACTATGGAGGCGAAAGACGCCTTTACAGCTCAAACAACACTTGGCGAGCTTCCCACGCTAGTTGCACCCGACCGGGGAAGAGCGATTATGTACTTATCGGCGACACGAGGAGCGGTCGGTGCGATGCTCTTGGCGGACGGGACTCGGTGCAAACACACATCTATTTTGTAAGCAAAGCGCTCAAGAAGCGGAGATGAATTATAGCGCAATGGAAAAGTTGGTCACGGCATTAGTATTCGCCGCTAAGCGGTGCGCGAGTACTTCAGCGCGCGATAGCGATAATCACGCACCAACCAATCAAGCAAATCATTTCCAAACTGGCGCATCGGGCGACTACAAAAGTGGAGTGTGTTGCTCGGTGAGCACAACATCTCCTCTGAGACCACGTCTTACGGTAAAAGGCGGATACTAGCGATTTCATCATTGAAAAACGGACACCGATGATGCACCCGCACTAAGCAGAAGGAACTACAAGATCCATGGATCTTGTTCACGGATGGATCTTCATGCGTTGATGGGTCGAGGCGAGCCTCATTCTCACAAATTCGGAAGGAATGGAATTCACTTACGCATGCGTGTTTTGAATTCACGACAACAAACAATGAGGCGGTATGAAGCCCTAATCTCCGGACTACGCATAGCGGCTCGAATGGGTGTCGTAACTTGGGCGAATGTAGACTCCGGCTAGTAGCCAACCACGTGTTGGGCGAGTATGTGGCCAAAGAGAAAACATGATTTATATCTCGACAAAACCAAGGCACTAATCCAAGGCTTGACGGGTTTACTATCAAGCAAGTTCCTAGAGGGAAAATCGAAGGGCGATGCACTAAGCAAGATAGCATCGACAAGCTTTGCACACCTATCAAAACAAGTCTTTGGTGGAAGCGTTAAAAACAAATCCATCTCATAGATGGAAATATCCACGATAATAGAGGAAGACGGCCCTCGTGGATGACACCGATAGTGGAATTCATAAGCAAGGAGTATTACCCCAAGAGCGAAGGAAGCCGAAGGATACGATGCACAACACATAGGTTTGAACCGGGACAACATACTATATCGACGCTCCTTCCTACAACCATGGCTCATTGTGTTGGCCCCTACAAGCAAATTATGTCTGCGGAAATCCATGAAGGTTCATGCGGCATGCATTCGGGACCACGGTCCGTGGTGGCGGCGCTTTAAGGTCGGGATACTATTGGCCCACCACGCACCGCGATCGCGGGACTTAATAAGAAAGTGCAACGACGCCAAGTTCACGAGACCCGTTCCGCCAACCACAACAGAGCTAACACCAATTCGGCACCATGGCCATTCTACAAGTGGGGCATCGACATCGCAGTCCTTTCCACTGTTGCGGCGGGAGGATTAAAGTTCCTCATAGTCGCCATAGACTACTTCACCAAGTGGATCGAAGCAAAGCGGTGGTAACAATCACGGCAACCGGGTAAACGCTTTGTATGGGAAAATATTGTATGCCGCTTGGTGCTGGAGAAATCATCTCGGACAACGGAAACAATTACTGCGACAACCCTTCAAGGGCGGTGCGAAGTTAAAATCACCTGACGCTTGGCGTCGGTTAAACACCCACAAACCAATGGCTTGGTAGGCGTGCAAATCGAACTGGGTGAAGGCATTAAGGCACGCCTAGACACGCACAAAGGAAGGTGGGTGGAAGAACTATCGCATGTTACGTGGGCGCATCGCACTTCAATCAAAAGCGAGCACGGGGCACCCCTTTTCTACAGTCTATGGAATGAGGCCGTCATACCGGCCGAAATTGGGATGCCAACTATTCGCCTTCTTGAAATCAATGTGGCTACCAATGAAGGCGAGCGCGATCGACTTAGACCTTCTTTGGAAGAAAGGCGTGAGCAGCGACTATCTGTGAGGCAAGATCAAAGTCAAAGATGAAGGGATACTATGATGCTAAAGTATGAAGTGTTTCATTCAGACCAGGTGATTTCGTTTACCGCGCCAATGATGCAAGCCACGCAGAAGACACGGGCAAACTTGGACCAAAGTGGGAAGGAGCCTATGAGGTCACCGAAGCATTAGGAACAGGCGCATACAAGCTACGAGACATGGATGGTCGCGAGGTACCACGCACATGGAACATCTGCAACCTTAAAAGGTGTTACCTATAGGAATGGCTACGGCCCAGCGCACGGACACTCCAGCACTTTAGTGAAGTGCCCAATAAATATCCGTGTATTTATTTATTATTTTTTTTTGTTTTACTTAGGCATATGTCTTATATATTTTCTTTCATAAAAACTTGCAAGTATTAATAAAACGTCCCGGTTTTTAGCTAACTCCGCGACACATTTCAATTTGTTATTTCCATATACTTTATGTCTTAACATTTTTTTATCTTTTGCCTACATGGCGTGCATGCACCTAATAAACCCACGATGGTAAAAGGATGAGTTAACCTACAAAACAACTCGTTGAGTAAGAGGGTTGCAAACCCGTCAACATTGGATCATGTATCCTTGTTAAACACCTTGTTCTCAAGACGTTGGAATAAGTTCTGTACGCATCCCATGACGGGTGCGCAACAAAGCATATGGTGCACGTTTAACAAAATGAGGAATCAACATACTTGATTCTTTAAGATGATATTTACAGTACGCTGAGTACGCTGCATATCACATCATACACGATTATGACAAACTTACTTAGAAATTACGTTTTAAGTATACTATGATCTTCATACATGACTATGAATTTCTCGTATTATTCGCGCTTGCGTACACATTGGATTTTGAGACAATGAACACGTCTTTTACGCAAAGACAAACAGACAAGTACGCACATTACAAGCTGCAATAATATTAACACACACTTCACAAAAGGAGATTTCTATTAATAACTAAGTTATTACAAAGGATGTTCATAAACATAAGATCCTATCTATATACTCTTAGACCGCTCCAGTGATGAAGTTCCCACGCGGCTTGCAGCATCTCCAATCTCGCTTAGCCTCTTCAACAAGTCCGAGTCTTGGCGAGACACAGTGGCAACACTCACTGGCACCCCGTCAGACCTTGGAAGATGAGCTGCACCAACCCCGCACAAAATCGCTTTACCTTTAATACCTTCCTTTTTAGCAAGTCTGGTAGCATGCGCTTCCAACACTTCCTTCAATGACATTTCTTTCTCTAAAGCAAAAGGATCTAGAATGTCCCTGGGGCGAGCAAAAACAGACACTTGAAGCTGAGAGACATCGGGCTTCAAAAAATAGTCCGGCTGCGCTTCTGCATTATCAATACGATGGCGCGCTAAGGTCAACCCTTCCATAATAACAGTTATGGGATAATCAAGCAATCATGGGAAGCTCTAAGATCTTCATCCTATTCATAGCAGCAACCAAGTTATCATAGGACTGCGCATCATAACCAGGTACCTTTTCAGCAGGTACCTTCAGCAAGTCAGCTTCTTGCAGCGCCTCTATAGCCTCCGACTTCCCTCTCGCCAAGGCACATTGGACCACCCCACCAAATGCGTCCACTACCTCCTTGGACTCCAGTGTGCTAAGAGCAGCAAGGCGCAGGCCATGGCTGATAAGCCACCTGCGCTCAGCAATGACAGACATGAGATGAGGATATAATTCCTCATCATACTCCAAACTGAGCTTACGCAGCTTCATCTCTTGTGTTTCCAGAGCACTGCTCACAGTGGCACCAAAATCTTCCAACCGCGCGGTCAACGTATCCTTGCCCTTATCCAGATATTTTATTGCCCAGAGACACGAAGCCTTGTACCCTGATGACTCTGCGCGCTCTTGGTTTATTTGGCCCATTAGCGCCATTTTCTCCTCAGCGATTTTATGAGCATACACACTCAAGCCTTCTGCCTCAACCTTGGCACTAGCTAGCTGCGCCTCCAGCGATGCAATTTTGATCTTTCTGCGCGCCTTGGCTGTCTTCCCAAGCAATCTTAGCCTTTAGCCTCTCCACTAATGAGGCCTGATGCGCAGCAGCCACCATCAATTCCTCAACAAGTTGGTCCATGGGTGCATCTCCAGCCGCCACATGCTCGGCGTTTTGGTGATTGGTGGGAGGACTCGAGCACACGGACTATGATTGGGGGGCGACTCAACAGCGTGCTCAGACCTGCACATACACAAATGGATTTGCAATTGTTTCATAATACCAGAAGAAATGCGACAAAGACTTTTGCAATTAATACTTACTGTGGAATAGCAGTATCAACGGATGGAGTAGGTGATGCGACATCGCTTGACGACTCCACGGTAAGAACAACAGGACGTTTCTTCCTGGAGGGCCCTGCGCCATCACCACCAGGCGCTCTTTTGCGCTTCAAGCTAGTGCTTTCTTCCTCCTCCTCTTCTTCTTCTGCGCCTCCGGCCACATTCATTCTTGGAGGTGGAGAAGGAACCTGAGATCGGAACACTTTGGAGGATCGCCTCGGTATGGTGATGAACCGGTCCCTCATCTCCCACATTCATTCCCAGAGTGCGCCCTTTAGTGGCCTCTAGAATCGGTTCTTCTCCTTCCCTCGGTAGCGCGCTCCACGTCGACTGGCGTGGCCTTGCTAGTGCTGGCCGTGAAAAGATCCATCTCTGCGCAACAGAAGGAAACAAATAAAGATGTTACATAATGTGCAAAAGGAAAAGAAAGCTCTTACATTAACTACAAAAAGGGATGCGCAAGGACGAGCACCCACCCTGGCCATTAGCGCCTAAGAAGATTGGTATCTCATCCGGCATACCAAAGTAGTTACGACTAATGCCCATATGAACCAAAAATTCCTCAGGATAGGAACTAATGGGGATGCGGTTGGCGTTTATCAGTTCCGCATCCTCCGTACTATATAGTCCAGGAAGGGGGCGCTCATCCTTCGGCAATGAACCCTGAGTGTAGAAGTTATAACGCCATGGGAAGCACGAGTCATCTACCCAGAAAAAGGACTCCCTCCAATTTCTAAGCGCGTCTAGTTTTTCAGTATAACACTGAAGCCTACCAGCACGCTTAGCAAAGGATACCCACCCGTGTGACCACGTCGTGTGATAAAACGCGCGGAATAGATGGATAGTGGGGTTAATCGCGATGAAACGGCATTAACCTCAAAATTGGTGATTTTAGCCGCACCGTCTGGTCACGGTGGGATAGGTGCAGACTGTAATAATTTAAGACGTCGCACAAAAATAGGGATATGGGCACACGTTGATTCGCGAACTCGAAAAAACGTGTGTATACCCATACTTTCCCTATGGGGAAGTTCGAAATCGATGCTCGCGCATTCGGGACAACTGGATGCACGTCAAGCGGAATAAAGTAATCCGAGGTGAACTCTAGAAGTTCACCCTCGGTTATTTCGGATGTGAAGTCAGATAACACCTTCACCATTGTATTGTTTTTTATAAGCGCACGCGCGTTTACCTGTGGAATATTATGGTTTTCTTGCTGGAAAAGTTTGAAGCTTTGTTAATGGCGGAAATGTTTTACAGTGGTAATCACCATCAAAAGGGTGAAGGTGTTTATATAATTTTCTCATCCACGCGATGAACGACACGTGGATTCCACTATCTTCAATATGTGGCTAGGATCACTTGATGTGACGCTGTGGTAGTTACTTTCCCCCGATTTACGAGGCGTCCATTTTAAAATACTGTGTCTAGATACAATGTATATCTTTCAAAGCGGGAACTTTTTTTGGCTTCTTTGCTACGCTTCGTAGTTTTTCATTGACTGTAGTTATTAGTCTAGCATCCGCAGTCAGTTACTGCGCATACTAGACTGGGGGGACATGATGACGTATAGTCTATATTCGGGTCACGCGCCCGACTAAAGTCCGATACTAATGAGCCCAGCACGAACCGGGCTAAGCCGATAAGTGTTTGGGCCCACGAAGGCCCAATCCGAAAGTTATTTATGGAATACGATATCGGATATCTTCTAATCTTTTAGTGATAATCGTTCCCCAACCGACTTAGGCGGGATACGCCGAAGGTTGGGGAACAGGAACCAACAAGGATTCCGTGTGTATATAAAGGGAATCACGATGAGTGTAAATACTCATCATTTTGGGTCAATCTGAGCAAAACACTTAAAATGCTCGAAATGCATCAAAATCTTGAAAATATCTCAAAATTGCATTTTATATGTTTCGGATGCAAAATGTTTAAAATCGGATGAAAAATGAGCTAAGTTTGCATAATTGGCGGTTTACGGTCCCCAGTTTCAAAATTGTCGAAATAGTCCATAGCACTTAAATTCAAAGAAAAATCACCAAAGGTCCTTTTAAAATCATAACTTGTCATAATTAGTCCTTTGGTGAAAAATGTCAAAAGTTTTGAGAAATTACAGTTTTGGTCCTTGGAGTTTCAAAAATGACAGGTTTGGTCCCTGGAATATTAGAGATTTGCAGTTTGATCCTTGGAATTTTCAGAGATTGTCAAAACCTACCCTTGGATTACATTTGTAGAATTTACATTCGTGGTCCCTGAATTTTCAGTTTGGCAGTTTTAGTCCCTATAGTCTCATATGGATTCAAAATAAATCCCTAGTCCAACCCAAAATAATCCCAAGCCCAATAATCCCACAACCGGTCCACCCAACCCTTTACCCATCTAACCTGTTTACCCACCCACGGTTTAAAATAAAACCGCCAAACCACCCACCCACCCTCCTTTTTCCTGTCTCCCTGCTGACTCCACTTCTAGCTCACCCTACTCCACACTTTGTCCCCTCCAACCTCAACCCTCCAAAGCCACATTAAATGCCCCTTTCCCTGTCCAAGCTATGGGAACCACTGGCATATATCTCTTTCCCGCCAAAAACCTCATCAATGGCCAAAAATCACTCAACTGATCCAATGGCTACAAAGGCAGGTGGGATTTGCTCAGAAGTCTAGTGGGATCACTTTTGATGTATGAAAAGAAGAAGAGAAGCAAGAGAATAAGGCAGTAGTTAGTTTTTTATTTTCATGTATGTCGTTTTAGTTTTCCAAGTTTAATTTAGCTCTAAATTGTAATTTCCGACTTAATTGTATCAAACTTAAGTTAACTAATCATTGTCTTGTGCTTTTAAGTCTTAATTCAAGTTTCTACATAAGTTTCATATTTTCATGGTCCTTTGTTGCAAAATTCAATTTCAAACTCTTGTTTCCAAGCTTCAAATAGCTTATTGTTAAATTGAACAAGCTTACTTGAGCTTATTATAGCTTTTAGTAAGCTTGGAATTCGATTTCAAGCAACATTGGAATTCGGTCAACAAAAGTCAATGAAGCATCAAATGGGTTTGGAAATGGATATTGGTGTTCTGAGCTTGAAATGGTTTGGATTAGACTAGGTTAGTATAGGATTGGTTACGGTTTAAGTCGCAAAACAAACTGAGACTTGTGAGTGTTTTACTCATTTTCATTAATAGTGTATTTTTTTGCATAATCTATCTCTGTCTTGATTTCTTTGTTATCTTTAGTTTAGTTATGCTCATTTAAGCTGTTATTAAGATAACTTGATTCAGTTCGAGTTAGCTTAAGCTAACTCGGTTGTTAGCTCGCTTTAAATTGCAAATCTGTCTTAAAATAGTGTTTGGATCGGTTGCTTGTTTAAGGCTTAAGCTTTGGTTTTGCTTAAAACACTGTCTATGTAATCTCAATTAGTTGCACTTGAATCATATCTGTCTTAATATTGCATCCGCATAGCTCGAAGTCAAAATCACATAGGACTGTCATAATTTCTTAACTATTGAGATTTTGTGAAACCAAAATCTTGTTTTGTGTTTAAAATACATAGAGATAACTTGCACTAGTTTCATTCCATCATAAAACATCATTTTCAGTTGGGAAATTGAGATCAAATCTCAATTTAGTCAAACTTTCAAATCGCTTCAAAGTCAAAATTTCATAAAACCCGTTTTGAATAAACTTTGTAATTTCATTGTGATCTTACCATTTGGATTTAGGATATAAGCTTTTGGGATATTAAAGTTTAGCTGCTCATCTTAATTAGAAAAATATTAGTTTATCTCTACTTAGCTTATTAACTTGCTTATTCATTAGCTTCTTTTAAGCCTTTTCACAAAACTCCGTTTGCTTATTCCTTATTTTTGCTTATTTAGTGTGTTTTCTTGTTGTTGTTGCTTATTCTAAGTTCCCATAACTTGTTTATAGCTTATTCAACCTTTGGTTCGATGGTGGTAGCTTTTTATTAGCTTATGCAAGCTTAATAGCCCATTTGACCCGTTTCCATAGCTTCCACTTTTGCATTTTAGTTTCCTCAATTTTAGTCCTTATTAGCTGAAATTCTGGATTTAGACACTTTGGTTGGTAGTGGTTTTCATGGTGATTTTAGTTTATTTTTGTGATTTTTATAAGTGGCTTAACAAGAGCTTAAAGTTAGTACATAAGAATTTGTTTGGCACTAGTGCTTAAATAGACCCATATCATTGTAGATTGTTGTTCAGAGGTTTATGATAGTTGGAATATGTTGGTTTTAAGTAATTTTAGCATACTCTAGCTTCGTGATATTTTGGTGCTCATTTGGTACTTATAGCTTATTTTTAGTGCTTATTTATAAGCACTTTTCACTCTGAGAACCTAATTATTGAACACCGCACCACTTTTATTATTTTTCCTATATTTAGAATAATATTTTATAATATTCTGGAAGTTTTCATATTTTTCACTGTTCATTTGCTATTTTCTTCATTTAAAAGCAGTTTTAGGCATTTTTAATTAGCTTTTAATACAATTAAATCGGAAAACTTCAAAAAAAAAGTTTTATTTTTCCTAGGTTAAGATAAATATAAAAGCAAAAGAATAATTTTTCCAGATTTTTCTTAGTTTAATTTGTAATTTTAGTAATTTAATTAGTTTCAAATAGTTTTAATTCATAGAAAATAGAAATATAATCGAGAAAAATACAAAATTAGTTTTTAAAATTCTCTTTAGTTATTTTAGATTTTTCTAAGTCATAATTTCATTTTTCTAGCTTTATTTCATATTTTCTTGTATTTTAGGGTATTATTAAATAGGTAAAAATAGTTTTTAATTAATAATAATTAGATAAATAGTCATAAAAATAATTTTCTTTTTCTAAAAATTTTCTCTTATCATTAGGTTTGTAAAAATGTTATTTTTATATTTTTAGGATTAATATTGTTTCAGTTCACATTTTCTTTTGTACGTCACGTAGTTTTTAATTTAAGTTTTATAAAAGAAAAATCAAAAACATCATTTTAAAAATAGTGATAGCATTTATTTAATATAATTTAGCTTTTTAATTTTCTTTAATTTGCATTTAAGCCCCTGTAATTTATAAACTTTTTCTTTAGGTATAATTGTTCATAATCAATCATAACCTTTTCCCATTCAAATTCTCTCGATCACTATTCGTTTGGTGATTCATCGCATATTTCGTTGGGACATAACGACACAGGAAACACTATACTCTCGATCTTCATTGCATTGGTGTCAGAACTGTTTTAAGTTTCTTACGGTTAGCCATTCACAAGTGGCTAACTTGTGAGATAACTTGACGGTTCGGGACCGATCAAAATTTTAGCGCCACGCTTGTCATTGTGCTAATTGTCTTACGTTTAGCGATTAGTGATTTGAATATTCACTCCTTGTTCATACCACCTATATATATCTATATTTTCTTACAAAATCCAAAATCCAAAAACATCTTAAAGCGTATAAAACACAAAAATATTTTTCTTTTGTTTCTACATATATATAAATCAAAACCCAAAAGATTTTCTTTCTTATTTTTACAAAATGTTTATCCAAAAATCCAAAATATCCATCTTTACCCTCTCACATCTTTGATTCTTCATCCCTACCCTCCGAAAACATTTGATTCTTTCTATGTCTTATCCTCACCCTCTTGGTTGTCAATGGTGTGGTGGTCCTTATAATGGTGGCAATTGCCCCGGTTGTAGCATGGTGGAATCGGAAGCGGTGCATCTATAACCGGGATCCCTATTCCTACCATAACACAACCGATTTATTCCATCGGCTACCACACTGTGAGACTCAGCAGTTTCTTGTTGTAGTCTTGTGGTGGTTCACACTCCGATTCGATTGTCAATCGGAAACACGCTTGTCTATGAGCGGTTCACGATAACAATTATGACTACCACACATATAACTCACGGCCACATCGGTTTCTTGTTGTGAGTATTGTGGAGGTCCACATCAGAGCTCGATTGTCAAACAAGGAATCCATTTCCTTGTAACAATTCGACTCTTCAGATCATAACCAACCTCTACGGTACCAAATAAATCGAGCACCACCTCGGCTGAGCCACTTCCTCAAAATCTTCTCCTTGATCTTTTGGATTTAGTGAAGATTAGAAGGAATGTAAACATTCCCAAGATAATCCAAATCAAAAATCCATGGAAGAATTGTTAGGTGAAGAGCGGTTGCTAAAATAAATTCCCAAATTGCGTTTGAAAAATCTATTAGGAATCAATTGCAAAAGAAAAGCGACCAGATCTAGCTCTCAATTTCGTTTTATTCGATGGCGGTGATGATGAGGATACACTTGATATCCTTCAATTCTATAAAGATTCATCAAGTTCATCGGATGATATCCCAAATAGCTTGAGATTCATTCTCAAACAACGCTATCACACCCGAGGTTCACACTCACTCTCTACGAGCATGGGGACGAGCATCTTGACCTTGTTCACGAAAAGGAATCGGACGAATTCATAAAGTCTAGTGTTGAGAACCTTGTCCCAATCCCAAGAGAGTCACGAGGAATTCTCGAGCATCCGTGTGATATCCCTACCCTCTTGTCTTCCCAAAAGATCATGTTGAGATGTTCTCCGATTCGATGATGATGATTCGTTGTCTTGTGGAGACATCGTTTATGTGGAAGATTTACCTTCGAGCTTGTTAGCTTAGAAGAAGAGAATGATGAAGTTCTCGACACTTTGAAATCAAAGATGAAGCACCGTGCAACATTCTTGAATGTCGGTCTTCTCATTTCTAAAATCGAGGCTTTCAAAGAGAAACCTATTTCATCTCCTATCCCCATTAAGGGTAGTGACATTCTTCCGATGATTCTATTCGGAAATGAAAGCCTTCTGTTTTGATAATATGGGAGAGAAGATTAGTGGCGATACCACTTTTCATTCTCATAATTCTCTCCCAATTATGAATCATTTACATTGGAGGAGTTCACTAGTGAACCCACTCATATTAATTCGAATATGATTCATTCACCTTCAAGGAGTTCTCGGATGAACTCACTCATATCATATCTCCGCGGGAGTATGATAACTTCTACTGATCTAGACACACCCGGATATGTCTAGACCAATTGAGCTTAAATGATGAGATTCATGCTATTATGAATTCTCCTTCCGATGATGATGAGTTAGTCATGATGTATATCATGATTTTCTATCTCTTCTTCACCTATCCGTGGCTTCTCATTCTTCACTCCTTGGGAATGAAGACATTATCTTTGACCCGACATTTCCATGTACCATTTGTGACCGGGTGCATCTATGTATATCTCGTCGGTGTGGAACTTTCACGTGCTTCAAATGTTTGTCCAAACATCTTGAATGAAAGTCCGATGGAGATTGTTTCTTCCACTTTGCTTCCCATGAACCAATGAATGCGGGGTCGAGTCAAGCTAGCGACTCGGGAATCAAAAACAAGAGCACTCCATATGGGTTTTCACCGTATTTCGACTTCTTTCTATTTTCTACCACCCTAGTGTGGGGAGTTGCCCATTGTTGTATATAAAGTTTTCAAAAAAAAAAAAAAAAAAAAAAAAAAAAAAGGAGTTGCCCATTTGTTGTATATAAAGTTTTCAAAAAAAATCACAAAATAATGGCCGTAGTATTTCCCTTTACGTTCTCGGTTTGGCATAACAGTAGGTACTTTGAATATTGAGGGCAATATTCATTTCTAGTGTGGGGAATTCTCACGAATTTTATCATGTAATTATACCGCCCAATTCCCCATTTTGGCCAAAATTTTTTTGGAGTAAGTGTTTTGCACTTACTCGACGTCTGATTATCGATCCGCCATGTCTAAAAACAAAAGGATTGGCTAATCCGAGAGCAAACGGCTCTTGGTAAAGATATCTCAAATCCGTTGACGACTTGCAATTTGCCTAAAATTGTATGGTATTCACCACCATATCCTTAAAAGTGAAGAGTTGGCTAGCCCGCAAGTTTATGGCTTGTGGTAAAGGCGATTGGAAAACCATAATTGGTAATCGACTCACCAAAGATAATATTGATAATTTATCTAAGAGTTGGCTAGTCCGAAGCAAACGGCTTCTAGTAAAGACAAATCAAATCCGTTGGAAGTCGGTGGTTTGCTCAAAATCACATGGTTATCGGTGTACCATAGTTCTTACTTGAGCTGAAACATTTGGCTACTCGAAGTAATGGCTTTTGGTAAAGAGATTCAAATCCATTATGTTTTTCTCAAAGATTGCTAGGGACTAGCAATAGTTTAGTGTGGGGATTGATGAGTGTGTAAATACTCATCATTTTGGGTCAATCTGAATCTGCAAACACTTAAAATGCTCGAAATGCATCAAAATCTCGAAAATATCTCAAAATTGCATTTTATATGTTTCAGATGCAAAATGTTTAAAATCAGATGAAAAATGAGCTAAGTTTGCATAATTGGCAGTTTCAGTCTCCCAAGTTTCAAAAATTGTCAGAAATAGTCCCTGAGCACTTAAATTCAAAAGAAAAATCACCAAAGGTCCTTTTAAAATCATAACTTGTCATAATTAGTCCTTTGGTGAAAAATGTCAAAAGTTTTGAGAAATTACAGTTTTGGTCCTTGGAGTTTCAAAAATGACAGGTTTGGTCCCTGGAATATTAGAGATTTGCAGTTTGATCCTTGGAATTTTCAAAGGTTGTCAAAACCTACCCTTGGATTACATTTGTCGAATTTACATTCGTGGTCCCTGAATTTTCAGTTTGGCAGTTTTAGTCCCTATAGTCTCATATGGATTCAAAATAAATCCCTAGTCCAACCCAAAATAATCCCAAGCCCAATAATCCCACAACCCGGTCCAGTCCAACCCTTTTACCCATCCAACCCGTTTACCCACCCACGGTTTAAAATAAAACCGCCAAACCACCCGGCCACCCTCCTTTTTTCCTGTCTCCCCCTGCAACTCCACTTCTAGCTCACCCTACTCCACACTTTGTCCCCTCCAACCTCAACCCTCCAAAGCCACATTAAATGCCCCTTTCCCTGTCCAAGCTATGGGAACCACTAGCATATATCTCTTTCCCGCCAAAAACCTCATCAATGGCCAAAAATCACTCAACTGATCCAATGGCTACAAAGGCAGGTGGGATTTGCTCAGAAGTCTAGTGGGAGCACTTTTGATGTATAAAAAGAAGAAGAGAAGCAAGAGAATAAGGCGAGAGTTAGTTTTTATTTTCATGTATGTCGTTTTAGTTTTCCAAGTTTAATTTAGC
This sequence comes from Chrysanthemum lavandulifolium, assembly GCA_022545495.1. Classification (NCBI taxonomy): domain Eukaryota; kingdom Viridiplantae; phylum Streptophyta; class Magnoliopsida; order Asterales; family Asteraceae; genus Chrysanthemum; species Chrysanthemum lavandulifolium. The sequence continues at coordinate 87,945,765 of CM040246.1, forward strand.
TCTAAATTGTAATTTCCACTTAATTGTATCAAACTTAAGTTAACTAATCATTGTCTTGTGCTTTTAAGTCTTAATTCAAGTTTCTACATAAGTTTCATATTTTCATGGTCATTTGTTGCAAAATTCAATTTCAAACTCTTGTTTCCAAGCTTGAAATAGCTTATTGTTAAATTCAAACAAGCTTACTTGAGCTTATTATAGCTTTAGTAAGCTTGGAATTGATTTCAAGCAACATTGGAATTCGGTCAACAAAAGTCAATCAAGCATCAAATGGGTTTGGAAATGGATATTGGTGTTGCGAGCTTGAAATGGTTTGGATTAGACTAGGTTAGTATAGGATTGGTTACGGTTTAAGTATGAAAACAAACCGGAGACTTGTGAGTGTTTTACTCATTTTCATTAATAGTGTATTTTTTTGCATAATCTATCTCTGTCTTGATTTGTCGTTATCTTTAGTTTAGTTATGCTCATTTAAGCATTATTAAGATAACTTGATTCGGTTCGAGTTAGCTTAAGCTAACTTCGATTGTTAGCTCGATTTAAATTGCAAATCTGTCTTAAAATAGTGTTTGGATCAGTTGCTTGTTTAAGGCTTAAGCTTTGGTTTTTGCTTAAAACCTGTCTATGTAATCTCAATTAGTTGCACTTGAATCATATCTGTCTTAATATTGCATCTGCATAGCTCAGAAGTCAAAATCACATAGGACCTGTCATAATTTCTTAACTATTGAGATTTTGTGAAACCAAAATCTTGTTTTGTGTTTAAAATACATAGAGATAACTTGCACTAGTTTCATTCCATCATAAAACATCATTTTCAGTTGGGAAATTGAGATCAAATCTCAATTTAGTCAAACTTTCAAATCTGCTTCAAAAGTCAAAATTTCATAAAAACCCGTTTTTGAATAAACTTTGTAATTTCATTGTGATCTTACCATTTGGATTTAGGATATAAGCTTTTGGGATATTAAAGTTTAGCTGCTCATCTTAATTAGAAAAATATTAGTTTATCTCTACTTAGCTTATTAACTGCTTATTCATTAGCTTCTTTTAAGCCTTTTTTCACAAAACTCCCGTTTTGCTTATTCCTTATTTTTGCTTATTTAGTGTGTTTTTCTTGTTGTTGTTGCTTATTCTAAGTTCCCATAACTTGTTTATAGCTTATTCAACCTTTGGTTCGAGAGTGGTAGCTTTTATTAGCTTATGCAAGCTTAATAGCCCATTTTGACCCGTTTCCATAGCTTCCACTTTTGCATTTTAGTTTCCTCAATTTTAGTCCTTATTAGCTGAAATTCGGATTTAGACACTTTGGTTGGTAGTGGTTTTCATGGTGATTTTAGTTTATTTTGTGATTTTTATAAGTCGGCTTAACAAGAGCTTAAAGTTAGTACATAAGGGTTGTTTGGCACTAGTGCTTAAATAGACCCATATCATTGTAGATTGTTGTTCAGAGGTTTAGGATAGTTTGAATATGTTGGTTTTAAGTAATTTTAGCATACTCTAGCTTCATGATAATTTGGTGCTCATTTGGTACTTATAGCTTATTTTTAGTGCTTATTTATAAGCACTTTTCCTCTGAGAACCTAATTATTGAACACCTGCACCACTTTTACTATTTGTCCTATATTTAGAATAATATTTTATAATATTCTGGAAGTTTTCATATTTTTCACTGTTCATTTGCTATTTTTCTTCATTTAAAACAGTTTTTAGGCATTTTTAATTAGCTTTTAATACAATTAAATCAGAAAAACTTCAAAAAAATAAGTTTTCGTTTTTCCTAGGTTAAGATAAATATAAAAAGCAAAAAATAATTTTCCAGATTTTTCTTAGTTTAATTTGTAATTTTAGTAATTTAATTAGTTTCAAATAGTTTTTAATTCATAGAAAATAGAAAATAATCGGAAAAATACAAAATTAGTTTTGAAAATTCTCTTTAGTTATTTTAGATTTTCTAAGTCATAATTTCATTTTCTAGCTTTATTTCATATTTTCTTGTATTTTAGGGTATTATTAAATAGGTAAAAATAGTTTTAATTAATAATAATTAGATAAATAGTCATAACAATAATTTTCTTTTTCTAAAATTTTCTCTTATCATTAGGTTTGTAAAATGTTATTTTATATTTTTAGGATTAATATTGTTTGATTCACATTTTCTTTTGTGCGTCGCGTAGTTTTTAATTTAAGTTTTATAAAAGAAAAATCAAAAACATCATTTTAAAAATAGTGATAGCATTTATTTAATATAATTTAGCTTTTTAATTTTCTTTAATTTGCATTTAAGCCCCTGTAATTTATAAACTTTTTCTTTAGGTATAATTGTTCATAATCAATCATAACCTTTTCCCATTCAAATTCTCTCGATCACTATTCGTTTGGTGATTCATCGCACAGCTCGTTGGGACATAACGACCTGGGGAAACACTATACTCTCCTGATCTTCATTGCATTGGTGTCTGAACTGTTTTAAGTTTCTTACGGTTAGCCATTCACAAGTGGCTAGCTTGTGTGAGATAACTTGACGGTTCGGGACCGATCAAATCCTATCCCTCGTTAAAGGTACGATCAAAAACCCTAACTCTCCTTTAACCCTAAACCGATTACTTACTCTCACGCCGGAGGATAATCGTGGGAAACAATCCCCCGATAAGCCTAACGGTGTTTTCTGTTACTTAGTGCGCAGGTCCCAAGAATCAAGACTCAATTGGTACGAGAGCCGGAGCCCCGAACAAGGAACGCCCAACTTTTGTATCAACACAGTTTTTAAAAAATGGTCGACATTTAAGTTAATAGTGCCCTTTCTCTTCATAGAGTATCTTTTTAATTGTATAAACAAAATAAATACTGATTTATGTTTTTATTAACCACACTCAAAGTGGCCTGGAAATTAAACATTATCATAAAAAGTTTTGAGTTCATATCTTATTAGATACACATTTGAGTATTCAGAGAAAGAGTTAGAAACGGTTACAAATATACGATGGTTCTGCAACATTTATCTGACTTAATCGTTCGCTTTTCTTGTCTAAACAGAATAAGTCTAATCTATTTTATGTTTAAATACACTTGGTATCCTTTTTTAGCTTACAAAATCTTGACTAATAGTTATCAACGAGTTATTAACATGCGCAAGTTGCAGCACAAATCTTTTTACTTTATAACTTTGAATGATAATGATTGATTTTTCTTCGACTTCACAATTTTCAGCTCGTATTTGCAGATATGCTTTTTTTGTTTGTGACCTAAGTGTTCTCTTATTGAAGTCACCAATGACTTGTTCTATATGATGACTTCTCGCTTCTATCACTTTTTTATGACAGCGTTCTTCCGAAACATTAACTTCTAATTACAGAGACCTTTCTTGATCAAAAACAATAATCAAAGTGTAGAAGTTGCCTTCATAGCTTTGAATAGGAGATGGACCAAACAAATCTAAGTGTAGCAACTCTAAAACCCTATTAGTTGACACTTCATTTCTATTCCTATTGTTTTCATGACCTTGACTCCCTAAACTACAAGTGTTACAAAAATGCTTTTCAAAGCTCAATTTGGTAAAATATTTATTTAGCTCTTTAGAAGCTAAGTTTTGGACTAACCTCATATTGGCTTGACCCTAAACTCCTATGCCAAAGCGTTGAGTTATCCACCATGAAAGCAAGACATATGTGTTGTTTGGAGTTATATCCCAACTTGCAAGTATATAAATTATTTCTCCTAATACCCGTAGCTAATGCCTTACCATCCTTACTAATGGTACAACCTACCTTAGTAAATTGAACTACACAATCATCATCACTTAATTGACTTACACTAATCAAGTTAAAACTTAACTGCTAACATGCTCCATATTGGTAATTTTTATTGAGTCAAGAAGGACATTACTTTGAACTATGACTTTGCCATGAAGGTTGCTCCCAAATACACCTTGTCAACCATCATATGCCTTGTATGAAGTGAACAATCTCCTATTCTCGGTCATGTGTTTTATGTATCCACTCTTCCTGTTGTAGATCACATTTGAGGCAAACTTCTTGCGAATTGATCAGCATGAGACATGTAGCGTCCTTCTTTGGTTGATCACCGTCCTTGCTATCGCTCCATGCTCCGCCAACGAATGCTTTGTTTTCCTTGGGCTTTGGACATTCACTTATGAAGTGACCTTTGTCCTCGCAATTATAGCATTCGCGTTCTTGTCTTGGGCTTCATCATAACCACGACATCTTCCGACCTTATTCCTACCATTATTATCACCATTATTACCGAAGTGACCACCACGCCTAAATTTACCACCTTTTCTAAAGAACTTTTTAAAGTTCCTAGCCATAAGTTTGAACTCTTCATCATCTTCTTCATCGTATTCATCACTTCCTCCTTAACTATCATTATCATCACTAGTTTGTTCCCTAGTGACTTTAGCTTCAAGAGCTAATGACTTAAACTTTTCCTTCTTATCCTTAGAGACCACATTATCATTCTTTAGGACCATTTCATATACCTTAAGGTCGCCTATTAGCTCGTCAAGAAGAAGATTCGCCAAATATTTGGCTTCTTCTATTGCCGTTACCTTTGGCCGCCACTTCACACGAAGAGCTCGAAGAAACTTTCTCGCATGGTTCTTGTTAGAATATATTTGATCTAAAGATTTAAGATAGTAACAATAGCGTTAAATCGTGTGTAACCACTTTCAGTGGTTTCTTCGTCGGAGATTATAAACTTCTCATATTGTTGAATGAGAAAATCTTTACAATGTTTGACTTGTGAGTTACCTTAATGAGTAATATTAAGTATATGCCAAATTTCCTTTGTGGTTTTACACATAAAAACTCATTCAAAACTCTTTACGTGGCAAGGCGTTGTAAAGAGTCATATTTTCTTTATTATTTTTGCCAAGTTTCATTTTCTCAGGATCCTTTAAATCTAAGTATGGTTTCTCAACCATCAACTTTGTCTCCGGATCTTTCACCATGAACACAAAGTCACCTCTTTCAATAACTTCCCACAAATCGACATCCTTAGACATAATATAAGTCTCTTCGGGCTTCTCAAAAACAAAAGCCCTCGGATTCTAGCAAAGGTGGCCTTTGCATAGAAACCACTCGATATATTTCTCTTGATCCATGGATCTATACTCAACTTTTCCAAAAATTACCGTAGGATTTCGAATTTTTGAAAAAGAAGTTTTTTGCTCTAAAACGCCTTCTCTATCCCGCTCTGATACCAATTGTAGACCCGTAGAGGGAGGGTGAATAAGCTATTTTCGACTTCTTCGAAGTTTATCAACTTCAAGTCTCAAAGAGCCCGAGTGGTGAATCAATCAAACAACAACACAAACAAGAGATAGATAGAGCGAGAGAAAGAGAGATAAATAGATAGAGAGAGAGAGAGAGAGAGAGAGATCGACACCATGATATACTGGTTCGGGATAGAGGGTTTATACCATCCGTAGAGAGATTGACACCACGATATACTGGTTCGGGATAGGGAGTTTATACCATCCATACGTCTAGTTTCGAATCAACGACATTGATACTATTACTAAGTATAATCCTTATGGTGGATTACAAACCGTTGCAACTTCACTCCACCAATATGCACAAAGATTGACGCTCACTAAGAAGAGCTACTCCCAACGACATTACACCCTCGGAAACCACCCGTACGAATCTCGCGATTCGACTTAACCATTAAGACTACAAAAAACTTCCCTCGAAAGTTGTTGGAATCACTCCTTAACAGTATTTCAAGTATTTATATTTCATATGTAATAGGTAGCATTATTATGGCCTTTATGTTTGTTTAAGGTCCAGCTTATGTAGAAGGCCCATAAGCTGAGGCCCAAGCCCAATAAGGAATAGGGAATGAGAGGGAGTGTTGCCCTAGATCCTTGCCTATATAAACTATTGTAAACCCTCATTTGAGGGTTGGTTGTTCAAGTTATTCTCTCATTCACTCTTTTGCATAACCGTTTCATATTATACGCATGTGTGTGTGTGTTTAGCTTGTTCATCCGCCTTCATCTCTTTCTCTATAAGCTTGTGTTGTAAAACTAGTGACCTAACAGTGGTATCAATAGCCAAATAGTTGGGTGAATCGGTTGTTTTTTAAGTGGGTTTTGGTCCTACGCGTAAAACAACGGTTTGATACTTTGGTTCGCTTAAAAACACATTTTTTACACTTTTTAATCCAAGATTCTTGTCCTTTCAAGGTTTTTAGGTGTTAAAATAACTGTTTTTGGAAAAAAGTTTCAAACTTTATGCGTGGATAATCGTTTTTGAACTTGGTTTTTACGTGATGCCGCTTCTACGCCAGAATCGCTTTTAAGCACTTTGGATCATCAAGTTTCACACTTTTGTGTTATTTTGGTGATATTGAAGCTATTTCATCACACAAAACCGGTTTGGAAACATCTTTGGGCAAAATCACTTTTATGAGTAGTACTACGCGTAGCAAAACCCTAGTTTTCTACGCGTAACTTCGTCCTTGGTTTGATCTTCATTTTCGTGGTTTACTCCGTGTTTTCTTGCTTGGATAAGCCCGAAAATACGTCGACTTTGGATATCTTTTGCCTTTGTGAAGTGTAAAGATCATTTGAGATAAAACCCTAAAATTACGCATAAGCATAAGCTTACGCGTAGAATTCCCACGCTTAAGATTCATCTTACGCGTGAGACCTAGTCCCACGATAAGGTAATCCTCGCCTAAGTTTCTCGCCTAACTTCATCGCTTACGCATAACTTTAGCCTTTTTTCCCCGCCACGCGTAAGCTAAAACTACGCGTAACTTGTAATTTTTACGCGTAACTTTGGTGATTTCTACGCATAAGTGTTATATTGCTCTCATGTGATTTCTAAGCCTAAGGACACTTCATCAACAAAGGTTCATTCGACTACAAAGATCCATCAACACAAGTTATCAAAAAAAAAAAAAAAAAAAAAAAAAAAAAAGTTTTTGGAGGAGACTAAACGTTCAATTTTACGCGAGATTCAAATTTTGGTTTAACCGTGAAAATTTTGGTCAAAATTCAAATTTTGGGCCTAAATTCAAATTTTTCGTAAAATTTGGCGTCAAAATTGTCATAACTCAAATTTTTCTTTCAACCTTAGAATTGAATTTTATAGTGAATTTCAAATTTTGAGAGTCAAAATTTTCAAAATTATTTTGGAGGAAATTGCAATTCACTATATCGACCTTCCGCAGTGCTATATCGACTTTGCACCTTTTCTTCTCTTTGACACTTCGCAGGGAGTAAAATGGATTTTGATCATAAAGATCCATTTGTGGCATTGCAAGAAGGATTCATGGCTATAACTCGGCATTCAAGCGTCGACAACATCTAATTCTCAATATCCCGCATCGTACAAGGTGCAAGAGTTGTTGTACATGAAAGGAATGCTCAAATGGACGTTGAGAATGTGGTGATTCATCGAACTGTCGGTGAATGCGGACAATGAGGTTGAAGCATTGAAAAGCGATGACAATGCAGCAGATCCGGAGAAGATATCATACTTAACCCGACACCGAGCCTAACTGTGACGAAGAACAAATGGTTGAGGAAGATATCATACCCACCTATGACATCGACCGCAATGTATGGTCGAGGTACAATCTCATCGTTGATCATATTCTCGCTGCAAAATGCGATACAACATCTTGAGCAACTGAATTCAAGAATGAAGGAGAGGTTGACGATGTGTTGCACAATGTCCGAACAACTATCTCACGTCGAGCCCTTACTTGTTAACAATTCAAGCTGAAACGTCAAATCAAACTCTTGAATCGAAAACATTCTTCTCAAAAGACCATTGCTCGGTTTCATAAAGATTTTTCAAAACTAGAGGCACATTGCATCTCTTGAACTTAAACGTCAAAACAAATCTTTTCTTGAACACAATGGTCATCTTCAAATGAACAAAGTAATCATGTGGATACATTAGTAAAATAAAATGAGCATTTAAAGGCTCAACTTCAAGCAAAGGGGCTTGCACATGTTGCTTTACAAAACAAACTAAGAAGATTCATCGACAAGAATGTGGATACTAATTTTGCAAAACCAACAATCTTGGGAAATCGTCAGAAACCAATCGAAAACAATCGGTAGTAAGACAACCAACCGCTTTTCAATGAACGTTCAAAATCGTCAAAACCACGGTTTGCCTCCCAAGTTGTTGAGAATAATCATTTGTCAAAACCAAGAAATCCACATTCCGGCCAATGAATAATGCTTCGCTTCTATTAAATCATTTACATTAAACCTGCATAAGTGGTCGCTACGCCAATCTAGGATTAGTTCAACACCGGGTCTAAACCGAGCATTAAAAGTAAAGATTCATATGATTCAAATGACACGTATAAGAACGTGATCTAGAAAAGGCAAGGAAAAGGGCACTTCTTCAAAAGGATGGAATCTTAGGTTCACGACCTAGTGTATCACCTTCGAGTGTATTCTTGAACACTTTGCTTGTAGTAGCAAACCAAAACCTAAGTTAACTCAAACAGTTAGAAATAAACCCGTTGATCTAAACGTAAACTTTCGAAACCTAATAGGTGGATCAATATAGGACGCAAATTCTTCCCAAAAGAAGTTTCAACATCCCTTAGATCTAACCTTAGATGGATACCAACGGGTAGAGTTTTCAACACCGCCGGTCTTAGGTGGATTCCTACAGCAAGATATTAAGTAGTTGCACCATAACAAGTGTGAAACCCTCTACATCCATCCCTAAGGTGGGAAAGGAAATCATCAAAATTGCATGTTCGGTGTCAAGAAGATAATTGACACTACATCTTTATGCCTCTAACACACGGAACCCGTTACACTTGGGGATCCATGTTTCTCTTTCTTGCCCCTTTCTATTCTCTCTATGCGGTACAACACTATGGCTCCTCTTGCAAAACGACATAGGACCCGTTTCTCACCGTCTAAAATATCATGATCCATCACCGTTCCACCATTGTACTTAATCGTCATGAATTGGAAACATTGCTTGCTCCTCGGTTAAAGATTACGCCAAAAGTTGTGCTTCGGATGTATCGAATGTTTCCATTGACAACCGATAATACTCTAATTTCGGATACACAGAATCTACAACAACAACCGAATCTTATATAATGAAGATCAAACTGCTTCCAACAACAATGACACGGTGATGATCAACTTATTGAACGAGATGTTTTCGTCGTGAGCTGATTCTCTCGAGATATTTATGGTACTTCACACTTGTTCGGTTGCTTGGACTTACATGGTTTCGATGTCTTCAATTCATCATCAACATCGTGGTGTATGATTCGATTCATTGAAAACATCGAGGGGAGAAGTGTAGGCATCCCTTTCCTTCTTCGCTTTTCCACGTGCTTCCTTGCGAAAACCCAATGCTCTCAAAATTTCTTCCATAAGGGCGAAGAAATGAGGCGATCCGTGGTTCAAACGTCTTAATTCGATGTTATCGTCTCAACTTTCACGGGTTATATTGTGTGAAGTTACACAAATATAATGTTAAGATGCCTCACACACGATCTTGGTATCGAGTTATTGCTTATTCACAATGACTAGTATTCCGAAAGACCACAACATTGGGGAAAGTCGTTTCATTTAGTCTTTCGTGGTTTGTTTGATGTGATGCGTCTACATACGCGAAAGATCTTGTTGATTTCGGCATGTTTCCTCGAGCGAATCTTCCGCAATTAGTCGATTTTCTTTGTATGGTTTATTTGCTCATCTACAAATTCATTTGCATCTTGAAACCGTCAAAGTTAGAGGAAATGTAGACTTCATCAAAAGTTTCAAATCTACTAAAGACAGTTGTCGATTCGAGGGGAGCTGATCTAGTAACATCGTCAATTGGGGAGAGGTTAATTTGTTTCATACTTATTACATCTTTTCCTAAATGGCTTGTGCACAAATAACGATGTACAACCCGTAATTGTCAAGAAAGGACCACGTAGTACGCCTCGGTGCCACAATCCTTATAAAAGGAGCGAAGCTTCTTATTTTTGAGTAAAACCTATCAAACCTTTCAATTTTCAAGGTTTTGCTCAAAAGACAAGTACTTCCCATAAGATTTCTCAAAACCTCAACCGTTTTTATCACTAATTGAGGGGAGTATTTGATGAAAACTTTGTTCACAAATTGTTCACAATGGTCACTCTTCCCGCAACACTCAAAATGGTCATATTTGTTCTCAAACCGTTCAAAAATAACATTTTATATGCCATTTTGAGGGGAGAAAATTGTGTGATAAGAAATATGTTGTACAAAATGCAAATGAATCATGTACCTCGGACTTAACCAACGAATTGACGGTACTAAACTGTTTGTAACTCGAAAAGACTTGTCTGGGACGGGTAATAATTTCAAGCTAGTTCGCTAGTGATGTAAGCGTGTCTCGCAAAGGACTTGTCTCGAGTAGAAAGTACCATTCGAGAAACTTTTGATAGACATGAACTCGACGGGTATGACAACCTTTCAAGGTTTGTCTACACCTTCAAGGTAGTTATTAGAGCTAGTTGTCACCCAAAAGTCGACAATGTATCTCTTTAAATATTCAACGTAACCGTGTCTCGCGGAGATTGTCTATCTTTAAGTGAATCAATTCAAAAGTCGCTCTTTTCCTCACTGTGCATTTAACCATTTAAACTATTAAGCACATGTGGAGGGAGTATTTATGCAAAACTTATCTCTCACTGTGGTTCAAACATGTTTTCATTTACAAACCCTTTGAGAGATATTTTAACTTACGGTGGTTATAATGGCAAACATAGGTTAGTCATGGAGTTATAAGGTGACTAAGGTTAGGAATAACAGTCCTATGATCCGCCAGAGCCGGAGGATCTACCCAAGGACACTACCATTAGTTAGTGTTAGAAGTCCTTAGGAATGATTATAAAAGGAGAAAATGAGAATCGGAGAAAGAAGGAGTTGAAGAATCAAAAGAAATGTAAAGTAAAGGGTGAAAAGAAATAGCCCTCCGTTATTCAACTTAGGGCGGACAATCGGTTCAATTCATATACTCTTGATTGTCACTTAGTGACACGGTATTGAAGATTAAAAGTCGTCATGGACCCAATGACGCATGCACTAAACCTTCTTAGCCACTCAAGTTTCTCTCAACATAAACTTGTTTCATTCTCACAGGGAACCCTACATAATCTATTGGCTTTCTCTTGAGATCGTGATATTGAAGAAGGAGACCCTCTCCTAGTCTCTCGCTCGGAAAACCAAAACGCACCGTTGAGTCTAGAGCCACGAGATTCATCAAAAGATCTCTTAGGAACACTTGACATTTAATCACTTGTTGATCAACAAATAAGATCTTGATGATTCGATGGTTCATATCGAGTCCTTCACGCATCATAGCAATCTGTCGAGAACATTTATGAGAAGTTCACATCTGTGATCCTCGGTGATTGAATGGAAACTCCGCCAGGTCAACATCAAACAAACCGACGGCGAAGTCACTTCGGTAACTCCCGTGGATTACGCGGAGTGTGTCTCAAACGGTCTGATCGTGAGTGATGCTTGATGTACCTCGGCGACTCATCTCGAATCTGTAGATGTACTTGGTACATCGCGTTATCTCACTTGTGGGACTCCAGGTTCGAGAACGGCCTTTGTAAGAATAAGAGTTGTGTTTTCACACTATCTCATTAACACTCTCGAATTTCAAACTTGTAAGTCTTGGAACCGCTTATTACTAACCGTTTGCAATGTTTTCTTCTTATGGAAGCTCCGGGCGGGATGATTGTCTTGACTCTTCTCATGCTCATGCCAACATCATCACTAATGGAAGTTCTATTCGAATGCAACACAACAATCGAATGATTCTTCATCAATCAAAGAATCTACAAAGTCAAAGATTTATAGAACTAAATCGGTATTGATTTCCAACGTCAAATAAGCGTGTGAGCATGTTGAAGAATGACGTAGAGACACTGGAGCGTGAAGCGGAACTGAAGCGGTCGATGCGGAACAACAACATACTATCACTTTCACCACAAAGAACAATGATCAAAGAACAAAGTTAAAGATGACGTCAAAGCATAATCGCTCAAAGATAACGATCTCTACACCGGGAGATTGTTCGAATCAAGGCAATTCCTCTCGGAAGAAAGAAGAATGTCGAAGGCGTCACAACTACTATTACATCAACGCCTTCACCGTTTACATTCATATATACTTGAGGGAGATTGTTGGAATCACTCCTATGATAGATTTCAAGTATTTATATTTCATATGTAATAGGTAGCATTATTATGGCCTTTATGTTTGTTTAAGGTCCAGCTTATGTAGAAGGCCCATAAGCTGAAGCCCAAGCCCAATAAGGAATAGGGAAGGAGAGGGAGTGTTGCCCTAGCTCCTTGCCTATATAAACTATTCTAAACCCTCATTTGAGGGTTGGTTGTTCAAGTTATTCTCTCATTCACTCTTTTGCATAACCGTTTCATATTATACGCATGTGTGTGTGTGTTTAGCTTGTTCATCCGCCTTCATCTCTTTCTCTATAAGCTTGTGTTGTAAAACTAGTGACCTAACAAAAGTATCAAACCCCAACAAGATCTTCACCCGATCTTGGCTTGACCACAAAGGTACAAGTCTTGTTACACCCGTAAATAAATGAATGAGTTTGTTTAATATGAACCAAGCATAACCTATCCTAGAGACCCGATTCTAAAAGAAATGGTATAGAAAAGAAGACCCTCGACACAATTCACATGAGTGGATTAGGTTCTTGTAAGTCTATGTTGCGGAAGATGTGTTCTTTCAAAAATGATAAAAGAAAAAATTAGAACACAAGAAGCTTAGTAGACTTAGAGAGTTAGAGAGTTAGAGAGAAGAAATAAGAGAGAAAGAATGAATGACAATAGGTGAATGATGCTCAAGAAACGAGGGGGTATTTATAGACCAAGGCCTTGGACAACAGTAGTCTGGCGTGTTGCTGGCGCGTCAGCAGCGCGCCAGGAATCTGTTGATCACGGGCTTGGTTTACATTTAATCCGTTTTGTTAAACCCCTAAGTGCACTTCACTTTTAACCTTTCCAATATTATTCTAACACTCAAAGTGTTATAAAGTCAACCAACTCAATTAGCCAAATGTTGAAAATAATTTGTGAAGTGTTTAAAAGATAGTTAGGGTGTTTGTCCATTTTCAAAGAGGAAGAGAAGAACTAACGGACATTGTATGTTGGATAAAAGTTTGCATCCAATATTTGAAATTCAAATTCAAAAACTAGTTGTTAGAGATTGAGTTTGAGATTGGATAAGATAGTTGGCATAAGGTATATTCCGAGAATATCCTGGATGGATGAGAGGGAAAGCTTAGACATTTGATTTTCAAATTCAAATGTTGAGCAAGGTTAGAAACTAACCATGGTTGAGTAAGAAGTGAATTGATATGAGTTAAGCACAAAAGAATATTTAAGGAATATGCTTGACTTGGGTAGAAAGTGTGAATGTTGAAAGAGGGTTAGGAACTAACCATGGTTGAGTAAGAAGTGAGTTGGCATAGATTATCATGGAATGTAATATACTTTGGAATATGCCAAGCTTGGAGAGGAAGTGTGCATGCTTAAGGACGGAGAATTTGAAATTCAAATTATAGTTGTTAGAATATGAGTTGTATGATGTAATAGGATTAGGGTGTTGAGTATAAGATAGTATGGGTTGGCAATAGTTGGAAAGTGAAGAAGGTTGAGAGTGAGAGAGGTTTATTTGAATTCAAATTCAAAATAGAAGTGTGTTGAGGAAGGTGGGATGTGAGGAAGGTGTAACCAAATTCAAATTCAAATTTGAATATTGAGTAGTGTAAGATGGTGATGTGTTTGAATAAGGATATGGCAAAAGGAATGTCTAGAAGATTGTGTTGGAATGAAGGGGACTAGATGTACAAAAGTGTGTAAGAGAATGTTTGTAGATGAGGAGTCAGTTGGCAAATTGAAATTCAAATTTGGGAAGGTGTTATGTAGTGAAGGCTTGGTGATGGTTTAAGTTTTAAAGGACGAGGAAGAAGAAATGTTTAATGTGGAAAAAAGTGTAAGTGATATATTGTCTAGAAAGAATAACACAATATAATAATTGGGAATGTTTATGGAAGTGTAAAGGAATTAAATGAGATTGTGTAGGAATGTGGTAGAAATCATTTGTTTGGAATGTTGTGGACAAACAAATGATTAGGGGATGTGTGATGGAATGTGGAGAATAAATGAGATTGTGTAGAGAATGTGGAGAACAAGAATAATGAACGTGGGAGTGTGTAGTAGTTATGTTTGTTGGGATATAAAAGATACAAAAGAAAGTCACACTTACATATAATCCAAACTTAAATAATCAAATGGCATAATCCATGATTAAGCAACAATAAACATAAACGCTAATCACCTTGATGTTAATAAGCTAAGTGCTTTACACCACAAGTAAAGCACTTCCTATAAAGGGAAATGATGCATTTACGCAAAAAGACCTTAACTTAGTTTGACCAATAGGGGAGTAAACCCATTATGTGATTAGAGAAGACGTACGCACGGATTATAGTCATATGAATACTTTCGTTTGATGTTATATTGAAAGTATGAATATCATAGGTTTGGAAAAAGAGTTTTGGCCTTGGCTAGAGACATTTAATATAATCGTTTTGAGTTGACGTTTGTAAAATGGGAGGAATTGTTTTGGCATCTCTCTAAGCCTAAACCTTGTTGCGAGTTTACCTAATTACTCAATTATCATATTCATACCTTTAATAAAAGAACCACATTTATTGGGTAAAAGGAAATTCGACTTTCAAAATGGACCCGAACCAAAAAGAAGCCTTGTGCGCTGCCGGCCTGCTGGCACCTTAGTAGCACGCCAGGACCAGTTATGGTTCGACTAAATATTGGCTAGCATTTGTGATTTTATGTGTTGCGAATGTTTATTTGTCATCGTTAAAAGATAAAGGAGACTTAGTCAATGTTGCACCAACAATGTTTGTGATGGTGAGTGTCGTGGTGGGTCCTGTGTCGATTGTGGTGGTGGTTGTGTTGGTGGCATAATCTGTGTTGGTTGTGAAGAATTACTTCGAGCTTAAAATTATGAAATGGGTATTGTTGTTGAAGTTGGAGTAAAGCCATTTAGTTAAGATGATATTGGTTCATTTGTAAATTTTTGGTGCGAAAGCGGGTTGTGGAAACATGGTTCATGGGAAGTATATTGAGCAAATGATTCTTGTTGGTTTACATATTGTGCGAATGACGGTAGCGGGTGTTGGGAAGAAATAGAATGGGCGAATGATGGTGTAGCAGATATTGGGAAACTCGAATTAGCGGACGAAGAAGACGGAGGAAATGTATTGTTCATGACATAGTCGTTTTGTTGTGACATTTTTGGAAGAAGGGACTGAATTGTATGTGACTGATACATTGTGATTTGGTTTGAATTTTTGGAAAATATAAGTTAAAAGTGGGTATTTATAGGTGAAAAAAATGGGTTTTTTTGTCGTTGCTTTCCTACCGTTTTATAACGTTCAGATTAAATAAAAATAATAACAACGCTTGTTAATGGCCTGGCAAATGGACAAAAGGTGAGTGAATGACGTGTCAAACGATGCAGTTTGGCAGCACTATTGGGCAAAAAAACCCTGTAGCGTGTCGTTCACCATTACACCGGACTCTCTAATCATGTTGGACCAATTTGAATTTGATAAGATCCAAAGCGCAAGGTACGATGATACTTGATCTGTGCTAAACCAGTCAAGTCTAATCACACAAGCTAGCCACTTGTGAATGGCTAACCATAATAGACTTAAAACTGCTTAAAACACAAATGCAATGAAGATCAGAGAATACAATGAATTTGTCACACCCCCAAATTATCTGTTTTGCAGCGGAATGGAATTCCTGGGGATTGACTGTCATAGCACCACAATCACAGTTATATTGAACGACCTAAAGTGTCGTTTGAAAAGAACATCGTTTGATTTAATAAAACAATCAGAGTTTACAAAGTAGGTCCCAAATGAAAATCAACTTGTGCGGAAATAAGTTTGTTACAATTCAAACGATGTTTTAAAGTACATAAAACACAAGTGAGACGCGTCGTCATCACGACTCCATGAAGTCCAAATGCATGCCATGAAGTGAATGCCTTAGATACCTGAGATAAAAACATGCTAAAAGTGTCAACACAAAGGTTGAGTGAGTTCATAGAGTTTGTTTTGAAATGTAAAGCCTTTAGAAATCGTTTATGCAAGAAAGGCATTGTGAATCCACTCGGTTCAAGTCCGCCCATACAAAACTTGCAACTTTGTGTTCACAACCCATTGCCAAGATATGTATAGTTTGTGTTCAAGCCCACATCGTCAAATGAATTCACAATAGTACCTAACTCGACGTAGAACAATAGCACTTAATCAATAGCACATAATCAATAGCACCTAACTCAATTTATCAGTAGTCAACTGATTTAGAACGTTATACGACGTAGAACCGTAGCACGCAAACAAGAACGATTGATATAGTACAACATTCGGTTTTAAAACAATAGTGATCATGATAGAATTTCGTCTTAAAATCTAAAGTACTTGTGAAAACCAGTTAAGCATGTATCTCCCCCAAAACAGTTATGAAAACAAGTAAAAGTAGGGGCTACGAAACTCACTTGGTAAACTGGAATAATGGCAAAAGTGAGTACACTGAGGTATAATGTGATGCGTCAACCGGGACCTATTACGAATGATATGATATGTCATGAGTTGCAATGTAATGTTATGCATGCACTTCGTATGTTATTTATACCATTTACGGGTTTTGAAAATATTACTCGTCGTCGAAAAATACTCTTTTGACATCTTGACCCTTCAAAAATGACTTTACATGTTTTACGTCAAAATGTCATCCTATAATGGTTTTATAATGATTTTTGGTGAAATTACCACTTTTCGTCGCAAAACAATGTCGTCGGAAAAATCATGAAATTTACAAAAATGGCTTTGGAAAACTAGTCGTAAAAAGCGGTGTCGTCGATCGTTAGAGAACGAACTCGACGGTTTTGGAAAGTTTGTATCGATATCTAGAAGTTTCGATTCGGGAGTTTTCGTTCAAAAGGTCTCGATCATAAAGATATCAAGGGCTAAAGATGGTGGTTTTGCTAATTGTGTGCGAAAATGAGTTTCGCCAAGTTTGAACATCCGTAATTAATTTACTATAAATCCGCTTTACAAACGACTTTTTGTTTTGAAAAATGTGGCGGTGAACTTGATTTTACTAGAAGACAATTGTTCCAAAAGTTTCACAACCTTGTTAAAAGCGCAAGAAACATGGTCATTCTGACTAATGTAACACTTGTAACGTAAAAATAATATAGTTTTTCGAAAATAATAGTTACGGCAACTTTATAAAACGTGCATATCTTTGTCGTTTTAAATCCGTTTTCACGTATAATCGTCCTTAGCTTCGTGTCGAAGTAAACTAATATATTTTTGATAAGTCGAAATAATTTGTGAAGCTTAAGGCTCATTTTGACCCAAACAATGTGAAAACGCATCTTTGAAATTTGGAAAACATTTTATTTCGTCGTCAAACTTTAAAATCCATAACTTCTTCGTTATAAGTCCGTTTTATTCCGTTCAAGCGGCCACGGATTCGTTTTAAAGTATATTTTCTAAATATCAAGGCCAAAGTTTCGTACCAACAGTAGGTTTTCCAGAAATTCAATTAAGGACAGACATAAATATATAGTTATCGAAAATAGTTTTCTCGGACAAAACCTATTCTAATCCCTTCAAATCAACTCCAAAACTAATCTAATCCTACCATACACCTTCTTAGGGTGTCATGGGTTCCTAATCACCATCAAGACCAAAGAATACCATGGGAATAATTATAGGATGACCAATATGTATATATATAACTCAATAAATCATGAAAAATGGTATAAATCACATATCATGCATATTATCTCCAAAAATGAAAAGATACATATGAAAATGAAAAGGAAACATGAAAATGATAAAAACAAACTTACTAGTGAAAGTGATGAGGTGAAAGTAACAAGGATTAAACTTAAATACCCTTGGTTTTTATTTCAAAACCATATATAGAGTATATACTAGGTTGTTATAACACTTGATCTTGAGAAAAAAATTTTGATCCCTTGTTTCTCTTTGAAGGCCGGTTTGATGAGAACCAAAAGAAGAGAGAAATGATTTTTCTTGACTATGTGTATTATTAGAATGAAATGAGAAGATTGAAAATGTAGGACTTTTAAGTAATGTGTAAATCTTAACTTTCAAAGACCATGCCATATTTATTAACACCACCCTCCATGTGGCCGGTTTTAGGGGATATGTTTCCCACATATATATATATTTTTTTTTTTTTAAAGCTATACTTGTATATATATTTGTAAGACTTTTGACAAAAGTGTAAGTAAAGTATAAATATTATTAACTTGTAGAGTAATTGGTAATACTTGGTGCAAGTAAGTTTTATTAGGTCAAAATAGAATGTAATGAGATGATAAAAATTGTAAAAATACATTCCTTGTGAAATTTGGGTGATAAAATAATTATCGTACAATTTTTAAGAAAAACGTCGTAATAATTAAACTTTAACGAGTTATGTACCAAATAAATTTGAAACACTAGGAAAACTATAAATATAGTTTTTATGAACTAATTGTAAGTTTAAAAATACATCGGGATCATTTTTGAAAATAATGGATTAAATATTCAAAATAATAACTCACGCGATAAAGTTTATTAAATATAAAAATTACGCGTATAAAGGTAAAATGAAATGTCGTGAATGTACTAATGAGATGCCCATGATGTCAATGAAATGTAGACTAATCTTAGTCCATATGAAATGTACGTGATGTTATGATCATGAATTCGCCGCTAAACCTTTCAAGGTTACGCGAATTTGAACCAAGTAAACCAAGTTTACTATAAATGTTGAAATAATGAGACATGAACCGTGTCAAGAAATGACCTGAAAGTACGGGTTGTCACATTCGCCCATCAAAAAGGAATTCGATCCACGAATTGGTTAGGTTTTCCCATTCTCGAGCAAAACCCTCAAAAGACTTTTGGTAACCGATTTTACTTAATCTCACAACTCATCAAACAAGAACTGTCATGAGATTAGGCTAAATCGGTTTAGGTAACGACTTGTTTCTAGCTCGATCTTTGCAACTCATCAAACAAGAACTGTCACGCGGATCAAACTGGAAACAAGTGGTTTGAAGAAAATCTTTTGAAAATTTGGCTCGATTACGGAATTGCTTACACATATAAGCCTACTACTCCCTTCATCGCATGATTCTTCCTGAATTAGACATAGGTGATCAGGCTATGTATAATTTAGGAGTAATTATGCAATGCTTGGACTAATCGACTCATATGTTTGTTTGGTGTTGAGTCAACTGATGTTAAGATTGTGATGAACATCGAGGAGAGAAAACATGGAGAAGTGTCGTTAAAATGATAGTTAAAGTAAAAAAAAATTTAAAATCCTCGTAAATGATAACAAATCGGAAAGAAAATAAAGTACGATAGATGAGAATATTTTACAATGAGAGGTTTAGCAAAAGTAGTACATCTTTAAGTTATAAAGTTTCGGATACGATGATTAGACATAAACTTGGTACGACATAGTACATAAGGAGAAATAAGACTGTTAGTTTCGAATTTCTTGGTCTTCGCGTCGTTGATACCTTGACGAGCTCCTCCTCCTCCTTCTAACATATATACATTCCCATGAGCACCTTCGACTTGTTGACCTTGGTTTTGAGGACATTGGTTCCGATAGTGTCCTTGTTCCCCACATCCAAGCACGTAACTATGGTCTTGCCCTTACAGGTCCTTAGCAAGGTGTCCTACTTTGTGACTAAAAAACATATGCCACATGGACCATTATGATGTAGCGTGCATTGGTGGCATCGCGATAAGTTTCTGCATAAGCTCTTCCCTTTGCAGTGCGACAACATAGACCCCGGCGACTTCTTGTCTTCTATTCATTGTTGATGATGGTTAGTGTTACGGTTTTGGTTGTTGTTGATATAACCTCCTTGGTCATTTTCCCATTTTCTTTTGTTGTTGTTGATTTGGTTATCGTCGTTGTTGTTGTTGTTTTGGTTATTGTGGTAGTTGGTGCGGTTGTTGGGGTTGTTGTTGTTTTGGTTGGTGTTGGTGTACTTACCTCTCTTCACTACCTGGGCCATGAGCTTTTGAGTCACCCTAATAGCTTCCTCGATTGTTTGTGGATCAAACGAAGTCACATCTCCTTGAATCACCTGGAAGTCCCCAATGAAAGCCTCTAGCAACTTCTCATTATCGAAACCATGGACGGGCATAACGCGCCAATTCTTGGAATCTCAATGTAAGTGTCAATATCGTACCCAATAGTTACTAGTTCATAGAACTCGGTCTCCAACTTTTGACTTCCGTGACGAGGACAAAACTTCTTAGTCACCAAACCCTTGAATTGCTCCCAAGTAAGCTTGAAAGCATTCTCCATTCAATCGGTTGAGCATATGAATTCCACCAAGACAATGCTCCATCAAGTAAAGTACTGTAGCAAATTTGACCTTACTATCTTCCTGACAATTACAAAGCAAAACACGGATTCCAACTTTTCAAACCATCGCACCATGGCCGTGGCTCCTTGATCCCCCTAAACTTCGTGGGCTCACCACTTTTGAAATCCTTGTACGAACATCTTTAACCCGGACCCTCCTGCATTTCTGCAGCAGAAGAAGTTTTGCGGCCAACAGCCATGGCCTCGGCGGCAGCAGCGATCACCGCTTCCTTTCAATCCTTAATGCCTCGCTACACTATCCCTTACCAACTTTTGAATAGCCGCTTGTGTCATTTCAATTTGTGGCTTTCTTGATTGCCATATCTTCTTCAAAACAAGAGGAAATGTGAGACGTAGCAAAATCCCATGTTAAAAATATGCGCTCTAAAGAGAGGTGATAAGAAATAATAAGTTTGAGGTTATCTTTCAAAATAATCGACGGTTTCCTAAGAAATGGGTTATGAGATGTCGTAAGTGCTTCAAATGTATGATGGTTTAGTGACTTAGTGTGTGAATAACGTGTAACTCGACATGTTAGTGGTGAAACAAAAGAGTGAGAGTGACTTCGCCCTATTTAAAGGTTCATCTCGGCATTCGACGTTATCGGTGATGAGTCAATTGATGTGAAAATTGTGATAGGGACTGACAAGGAATTCTCCACATTAGAGTATGACGAAAGAATAATGGAATGGGCATTTAAAGGCATCCATGTGACAATCGATATGAAATGAAAGTAAATAACTCGAAAACTGTACGTATAAACCGCATGTAAAGTGAATATGCACTTATGATGAAATGATGAGATGCTATGATAATGTAGTTATAGTCTAGGGTCAATGATGCAACCTAGTTCTCTATAATCAAGCTCGATGCCAATCTGTCACACCCCAAATTATCTGTTTTGCGGAATGGAATTCACAGGGATTGGTCGTCATAGCACCACAATCACAAGTTATATTGAACGACCTAAAGTGTCGTTTGTAAAACACATCGTTTGATTTATTAAAACAATCAGAGTTTACAAAGTAGGTCCCAAATGAAAATCAACTTGTGCGGAAATAAGTTTGTTACAATTCAAACGATGTTTTAAAGTACATAAAACACAAGTGAGACGCGTCGTCATCACGACTCCATGAAGTCCAAATGCATGCCATGAAGTGAATGCCTTAGATACCTGAGATAAAACATGCTAAAAGTGTCAACACAAAGGTTGAGTGAGTTCATAGAGTTTGTTTTGAAATGTAAAGCCTTTAGAAATCGTTTATGCAAGAAAGGCATTGTGAATCCACTCGCCCAAGTCCCGCCCATACAAAACTTGCAACTGTGTGTTCACAACCCATTGCCAAGATATGTATAGTTTGTGTTCAAGCCCACATCGTCAAATGAATTCACAATAGTACCTAACTCGACGTAGAACAATAGCACTTAATCAATAGCACATAATCAATAGCACCTAACTCAATTTATCGAGAGTCAATCGATTTAGAGCGTTATCTGACGTAGAACCGTAGCACGCAAACAAGAACGATTGATATAGTACAACATTCGGTTTTAAAACAATAGTGATCATGATAGAATTTCGTCTTAAAATCTAAAGTACTTGTGAAAACCGATTAAGCATGTATCTCCCCAAAACAAGTTATGAAAACAAGTAAAAGTAGGGCTACTGAAACTCACTTGTAAACGGAATAATGGCAAAAGTGAGTACACCGAGGTATAATGTGATCGTCAACGGGACCTATTACGAATGATATGATATGTCATGAGTTGCAATGTAATGTTATGCATGCACTTCGTATGTTATTTATACCATTTACGGGTTTTGAAAATATTACTCGTCGTCGAAAAATACTCTTTTGACATCTTGACCCTTCAAAATGACTTTACATGTTTTTACGTCAAAATGTCATCCTATAATGGTTTTATAATGATTTTGGTGAAATTACCACTTTTCGTCGCAAAACAATGTCGTCGGAAAAATCATGAAATTTACAAAATGGCTTTGGAAAACTAGTCGTAAAAGCGGTGTCGTCGATCGTTAGAGAACGAACTCGACGGTTTTGGAAAGTTTGTATCGATATCTAGAAGTTTCGATTCGGGAGTTTTCGTTCAAAAGGTCTCGATCATAAAGATATCAAGGGCTAAAGATGGTGGTTTTGCTAATTGTGTGCGTAAAATGAGTTTCGCCAAGTTTGAACATCCGTAATTAATTTACTATAAATCCGCTTTACAAACGACTTTTTGTTTTGAAAATGTGGCGGTGAACTTGATTTTACTAGAAGACAATTCGTTCCAAAAGTTTCACAACCTTGTTAAAAGCGCCATAAACATGGTCGTTCTGACTAATGTAACACTTGTAACGTAAAAATAATATAATTTTTCGTAAAATAATAGTTACGGCAACTTTATGAAAACGTGCATATCTTTGTCGTTTTAAATCCGTTTTCACGATATATACGTCCTTAGCTTCGTATCAAGTAAACTAATATATTTTTGATAAGTCGAAATAATTTGTGAAGCTTAAGGCTCATTTTTGACCCAAACAATGTGAAAACTGCATGCTGAAATTTCAGAAAACATTTTATTTCGTCGTCAAACTTTAAAAATCCATAACTTCTTCGTTATAAGTCCGTTTTATTCCGTTCAAGCGGCCACGGATTCGTTTTAAAGTATATTTTCTAAATATCAAGGCCAAAGTTTCGTACCAACAGTAGGTTTTTCCAGAAATTCGAATTAAGGACAGACATAAATATATAGTTATCGAAAATAGTTTTTCTCGGACAAAACCTATTCTAATCCCTTCAAATCAACTCCAAAACTAATCTAATCCTACCATACACCTTCTTAGGGTGTCATGGGTTCCTAATCACCATCAAGACCAAAGAATACCATGGGAATAATTATAGGATGACCAATATGTATATATATAACTCAATAAATCATGAAAAATGGTATAAATCACATATCATGCATATTATCTCCAAAATGAAAAGATACATATGAAATGAAAAGGAAACATGAAAATGATAAAACAAACTTACTAGTGAAAGTGATGAGGTGAAAGTAACAAGGATTAAACTTAAATACCCTTGGTTTTATTTCAAAACCATATATAGAGTATATACTAGGTTGTTATAACACTTGATCTTGAGAAAAAATTTTGATCCCTTGTTTCTCTTTGAAGGCCGGTTTGATGAGAACCAAAAGAAGAGAAAATGATTTTTCTTGACTATGTGTATTATTAGAATGAAATGAGAAGATTGAAAATGTAGGACTTTTAAGTAATGTGTAAATCTTAACTTTCAAAGACCATGCCATATTTATTAACACCACCCTCCATGTGGCCGGTTTTAGGGGATATGTTTCCCACATATATATATATTTTTTTTTTTTAAAGCTATACTTGTATATATATTTGTAAGACTTTTGACAAAAGTGTAAGTAAAGTATAAATATTATTAACTTGTAGAGTAATTGGTAATACTTGGTGCAAGTAAGTTTTTATTAGGTCAAAATAGAATGTAATGAGATGATAAAAATTGTAAAAATACATTCCTTGTGAAATTTGGGTGATAAAATAATTATCGTACAATTTTTAAGAAAAACGTCGTAATAATTAAACTTTAACGAGTTATGTACCAAATAAATTTGAAACACTAGGAAAACTATAAATATAGTTTTTATGAACTAATTGTAAGTTTAAAAATACATCGGGATCATTTTTGAAAATAATGGATTAAATATTCAAAATAATAACTCACGCGATAAAGTTTATTAAATATAAAAATTACGCGTATAAAGGTAAAATGAAATGTCGTGAATGTACTAATGAGATGCCCATGATGTCAATGAAATGTAGACTAATCTTAGTCCATATGAAATGTACGTGATGTTATGATCATGAATTCGCCGCTAAACCTTCAAGGTTACGCGAATTTGAACCAAGTAAACCAAGTTTACTATAAATGTTGAGATAATGAGACATGAACCGTGTCAAGAAATGACCTGAAAGTACGGGTTGTCACAGAATTCCCGGGTCGTTAAGTCCCACGGAGACTCAATGGTGTGTAAACACTTGATCAGACGATAGAATGATCACTAATGATAGTGATCAGTAAGGAATTGGATGGATAATTACACTACTGAAAAAGTTTATAAAATAAAGCGACTTAAATGCAAATTAAGAAAATTAAAAAGATAAAATATATTAAATAAACGCTATCACTATATTTAAAATGATGAACGTTTAAAACCTAAAACATACGTTTAAATAAAATTACGTAAACGTACAAAATAAAACGTGAAAATAAAGAAGGAAAATACCTACGAATATGAAAATTACATTTTTACAATCCTAAATATAAAAGAAAATTTCTAGAAAAAGAAATTTATTTTTAAAACTATATATCTAATTATTATTAATTAAAAACTATTTATTAAGTATTTAAAATGCACTAAAATATAAGAAAATACAAAATTAACCTAGAAAAATGAAATTATAACTTAGAAAAATCTAAAATATGATAAAACTTATTTTAAAACTGAAAATATATTTTTTAGACTTTTTATATATTTATTATTAATTTAATACTATTTAAAACTAATTAAATTACTTAAAATACAAATTTAACTAAGAAAAATCTAGAAAAATATTTTTTCTCTTTTATATTTATCTTAACTTAAGAAAAATGAAAATTATTTTTTTGAACCTTTTCTTAATTTTTGTATTAAATGCTAATTAAAATGCTTAAAACTAAATTAAATCAAGAAAAATACTAAACAGACAGGAAAAATATGAAAAATTCAGGATAACTCTAAAATAATATAAGGAAGCTAGGAAAATGGAAAACAAGTGCTTGTGTGGAGGAAAATGAACTGATGTGCAAAGTGCTAAGAAATAAGCACTGAATAAGCTAGTGAGCACCAAGGGCCACCAAACTGAAATAGAAGCTTGGATAAGCTAAAAGAGCCAAAATGCAACTAAAAACAACAAGCCATGGCCACTGAATTGCAATATACCAAGATTTGATGTTTTGAGACAATAAGCTAAAAACAGTTTTTTGGCTCCTACTTTAAGCCCAAGAATAAGCTAGCAACTAAAAACCAAAACTTAGAACTTACACTAGACCTAGGTGAGACCTTATAAACCAAATTACAGACCTAGATGAGCTCGATGAGCTTAATACAAGCTCGCAAAACCCGCAAAGCCTGCAGACTTAATGCCTGCACAGGCGCTTAGTCCCATTTGACAAGCCGCTTAGAGCTTAAGAAAAAATTACAAAATTTGACAAAATGATGATGATAAAATAGACCAGAGAGGTTTTAAAAGCCACAAGATTCACTTGATTTGACCCGAAATGAGTACAATAAAATCACCCTAGTTGAGCTTAAAACTGAGTTTTACCATTTTGACTTTTTACATGAAAATGGAAAGTTGACTTCCATGAGATTTGATCCAACTTTGTGGACTGAGAATGATGTATATTGATGAAGTTAAGCTACTGCAAGTGGTATCTAAGTATTCTAAACACAAATTAAGTTTATGAATGCCAAAAATCCAAACAGTTAACTGCTAAGAAAGATTTGAGTGGGATTTGACTTTTTGACTAAAACAATTGCAAAGTTATGACTGAAATGAATCAAATAACTGATTTTGAAACTGAACAGACATATATCAAGTACAAAACAATGCTCAATCTCAACCAAGCAATTGATCCAAACACCCCTATATCTACTGTTATGCAATCAACTCTAAGATAAAAACTTAAACAGCTACAATAAATGATCAAACTAAGCTTACATAATCATAATAAAACTATATTAACAGGTTTACACTAATGATGATCACAAATACACAGACAAGCATAATATGCAAAGTGGATAGAAATTGAAAAATGAAATACAAACTCACATGTGTCCAAATGTTGTTGCAGGCTAAACCAAACACAGAATCACTCTAACCTAATCTATTTAAACCCCATCCAAGGCTCTGCAACACCAGTAACCATTTCCAAACCCATATGAGCTCACAGTTGACTTTTATTGACCATGGACCCAAATTGCTTGAAACTGTTTCCAGAGCTTGTCAAAAGGTAAATTAAGATGGAGTGAACTTGTTTGAGCTTAAAAAGAAGCTAATAGAAGCTTAAACATAAAAATTTGAGAATGAAATATGCAACAGTACATGAAACATGGATTTTATCTAAAAACTTGGATTGAGAACTCAACAACACATTACAAAGGTTTGTTAACTTAATGTTGATACATAAAAACTGAAATTACAACATTTGCTTTAAACTAAAACATTAATTTTAAAAAACGACATTAAAGAAAAACTTAAAACTAACTACTTCTACTACTCTCTATCTCTCCTCTTGCTTCTTTTTATATGCCAAACACCTTCCCACTTGTTTCTGAGCAGATCCCACCTTTTCTTTTAGCCATTGGATGAATTGAAGTCATCTTGGCCTTGATTGGTTTTTAGCGGAATTGGTTTTGACATTGGAGGGTTGAGTAAAGGGGTGAAGGTGCATTTAATGATTCTTGTTTTGTGGTGGAGTGGAGGGACAAGGGAGTAATATGTTGAAATGGGGATGGATGTGTTGAGATATTGCAGGTAGCGGTGGGAAGGCGAAGAAAAAAAAAGGCGCGGGTCCGCTTTTATTTGACCATGGGATTGACAAGATATAATAATAGGGGGGTTCAAATTGCTTAGTGAGCGGGTCACAAGGTTTGTGACAAGGTCAAAATGGCATAAAGGTTATAATAAACAAGGACCTAATGTGCCAATTCGAAATTTAAGGGACCTATCTTGCCATTTATGCAAAGTTGATCCAAGGGTTAAAAGTGACAAGTTTCGATAATGCAAGGACCAAACTTGACATTTTCCAATTTTCCAGGGCCATTTTGCCAATTTTCAAAGTTGGAAGACCAAACTTGTAATTTTCTCAAACTTTTATATTTTTCACCAAAGGACTAAATTTGACAAGTTATGATTTAAAAGGACCTTTGGTGATTTTACTTTTGAAATTATGTGCTCGTGGACCTGCTTTTGACAATTTTAGAAACTTGGGGACCAAACCGCCAATTATGAAAACTTAGCTCATTTTTCATCGATTTTAAACATTTTGCATCCGAAACATATAAAATGCAATTTTGGAATATTTTCGATATTTTGATGCATTCGAGCATTTTAGGCGTTTTGCGATTCAGATTGACCCAAAATGATGAGTATTTACACACTCATCAATCCCCACACTAAACTATTGCTAGTCCCAACAATCTTTTGAGAAAAACATAATGGATTTGAATCTCTTTACCAAAAGCCATTACTTACGGAGTAGCCAAATGTTTTAGTTCAAGTAAGAACCATGGTACATCGATAACCATGTGATTTTGAGCAAATCACCGACTTTCAACGGATTTGATTTGTCTTTACCGAAGCGTTTGCTCTGGACTAGCCAACTCTTAGATAAATTATCAATATTATCTTTGGTGAGCTGATTACCAATTATGGTTTTTCCACTGCCTTTACCACAAGCCATAACCTTGCGGGCTAGCCAACTCTTCACTTTTTAGGATATGGTGAGTTGAGAACCATACAATTTTGGGCAAATTGCAAGCCATAAACGGATTTGATATATATTTACCAAGAGCCGTTTGCTCCTGGATTAGCCAATCCTTTAGTTTATCAAACATGGCGGACTGATAACCAAGCTGAGTAAGTGCAAAAACACTTACTCCCAAAAAAAATTTGGCCAAAAACGGGGGAATTGGGTGGATAATATATGATAAAATTCGTGAGAATTCCCCCCCACACTTAGAAATGAATATTGCCCTCAATATTCAAAGTACCTGCGGTTATGCCGAAACTGAGAATGTAAAAGGGAAATACTACGGCCATTATTTTGAAAGTTTTTTTTTTTTTTTTTTTTTTAGATATATATATATATATAACATGTGGGGCATCACCCCACACTTAGGTGGTAGAAAGGGTAAGAAGACGAAATATGGGTGAAAACCCATATAGTGTGTGCTCTTGTTTTTGATTACCGAGTCGCTAGCTTGACTCGACCCAATTCATTGGTTCATGGGAAGCAAAGTGGAAGAAACAATCTCCATCGGACTTTCATTCAAGATGTTTGGACAAACATTTGAAGCACGTGAAAGTTCCACACCGATGAGATATACAGAGAAAGACCCGGCTCACAAATGATAAATGAAAATGCCGGGTCAAGATAGTGTCCTCACTCCCGAAGGAGTGAAGAAGAGAGAAGTCACATCATAAGTGAGGAATGGAAGGAAGATGTTTATAACAATTAGGATCCATTCTTCATCCTCAAATGTAGACATATCGGGAGGAAGGGTGAAGGTAGTATCATCAATAAGCAAACTCTTATGATAGAGTACACCTTCCTCCGAGCCAATATCATCCTCAAGATCAAAATAGAAATGATCATATTCGGAGGAGATATGTCATGAGAGAGTTCACGGAGAACTCTTCATGAAGAGAATCATTGAAAAAGCCTCAAGTTCGTGGAGATGTTTCGGCTTGTCCAATGTAGAGTCACTATCCAATACGGGGATAGGAGATGAAGTCGACTTAGCAGAATGATTCGATCTTAGAAACGAGGAGATTTATATTGAACAATTTTTCACGAAGTATCTCGTCCTCAATTTCGGATCATCGAATCTCTCACTTCTTCTAAGCTAACTAGCTCGGAAGGTAGCTCCTCGACATAATCGATGTCTCCATAGGATAAAGAATCGTCAAACGAAGTACAATCGTTATCGAATCGGAGAACATCTCGACATGATCATATGGAATGTCAAGAGGAGGAGAAGAATCATCATTAAGAGGCTCATCACACATATTACGGAGATAACCTCGGACTCACTGGGTTGGAACAAGGCTCAACACTAGACGATTCCATTTACGGAATAGTGCTAGAAGGCTCGTCCCCATTATGAGAGAGTCTTTGGAAGCAATAAAAGGTAAGATAGGTGTGATAGCAATTGGAGAGGAGTTGAAATGATATCTTTCAAAGGAATAACACTCTCCTCGTCGTCCTCATAATATTCCCTCATTTGAATACTATCCTCATCATCATCGTCATCATATCAGTTCTTATGTTCATCTGCTGAAGCTTACACACCATTCTTTTCATTTGTAGTTTCTTTCGAATGCGTATTTCTTGAACTTTGTGGGAGATTACACTCCTCGTAATCATTTAGATCTTTGTGAAGGCTCGGAAGTCGATGGTGATGGAATCTTGTGGGGTTGGAAATTGTCAAACCGGAGAATTGGAATTGTGAAAATTTTGATTCATCGGTTGACATTCAAAAGTCGCATGAGGACCCCCGCACCTCACAACAGAGATAATTGGGAAAATAACTTTCACCAAAGTTCGATTGTAACATGGTTCGGCTCATAGACAAGCGGAACCCGTGGTGGACAATCAAAACCGTAATGAGAATCATTCCACAAAACTCGCATGAGTAGGATTCGTCTTGGGGTTGTGGAGGTAGGTAGGAAAAATCGGGTGTTTCATTATTTGAAATGGGATCGGATTACCGACAAACTTGTCTCCAAACTCACATTGGTACATCGCCGACAATTTCCACCGTTAAATGGACCTCCACACTGTGAACATGTCAAATACCATGACATAAAGAATTAAGCGGATAAGAGGATAAGGAATGGAGAATTAAGCGGTTAAAGGAGATAAGGAATGAAGAATTAAGCAGTTAGAGGGTAAGGGAAATGTAGAATCAAAAGATGCGAGAGGTAAAGATGGATATTTTGGATTTTGAAAAATATCTTTGCAAAAACAAAGAATGAAAATATTTTGGTGTTGATAACACTTCGGAAAAGTGTTAATGAACTTTTGGATTTTGAAAACTTTACAAAAAACTTTTACAAAAGATGGGGTATGTGCAAGAATGGATCGAAAAAGGTTTAACACACGCTAAAGCCTCCCGTGAATGGCGCAAAATTTGATCTGTGCTAAACCAACAAGTCTAATCACACAGTTAGCCACTTGTGAATGACTAACCATAATAGACTTAAAGCCTTAAAACACAAATGCAATGAAGATCGAGAATACAATGAATTCCGGGTCGTTAAGTCCCACGGAGACTCAATGGTGTGTAAACACTTGATCGACGATAGAATGATCACTAATGATAGTGATCGATAAGGAATTGGATGGATAATTACACTCTTGAAAAAGTTTATAAAATAAAGCGACTTAAATGCAAATTAAGAAAATTAAAAGATAAAATATATTAAATAAACGCTATCACTATATTTAAAATGATGAGCGTTTAAAACCTAAAACATACGTTTAAATAAAATTACGTAAACGTACAAAATAAAACGTGAAAATAAAGAAGGAAAATACCTACGAATATGAAAAATACATTTTTACAATCCTAAATATAAAAGAAAATTTCTAGAAAAAGAAAATTATTTTTAAAACTATATACCTAATTATTATTAATTAAAAACTATTTATTAAGTATTTAAAATGCACTAAAATATAAGAAAATACAAAATTAACCTAGAAAAATGAAATTATAACTTAGAAAAATCTAAAATATGATAAAACTTATTTTAAAACTGAAAATATATTTTTTAGATTTTTTATATATTTATTATTAATTTAATACTATTTAAAACTAATTAAATTACTTAAAAATACAAATTTAACTAAGAAAAATCTAGAAAAATATTTTTTTCTCTTTTTATATTTATCTTAACTTAAGAAAAATGAAAAATTATTTTTTTTGAACCTTTTCTTAATTTTTTGTATTAAATGCTAATTAAAAATGCTTAAAAACTAAATTAAATCAAGAAAAATACTAAACAGGACAGGAAAAATATGAAAAATTCAGGATAACTCTAAAATAATATAAGGAAGCTAGGAAAAATGGAAAAACAAGTGCTTGTGTGGAGGAAAATGAAACTGATGTGCAAAGTGCTAAGAAATAAGCACTTGGAATAAGCTAGTGAGCACCAAGGGCCACCAAACTGAAACAGAAGCTTGGATAAGCTAAAAGAGCCAAAATGCAACTAAAAACAACAAGCCATGGCCACTGAATTGCAATATACCAAGATTTGATGTTTTGAGACAATAAGCTAAAAACAGTTTTTTGGCTCCTACTTTAAGCCCAAGAATAAGCTAGCAACTAAAAACCAAAACTTAGAACTTACACTAGACCTAGGTGAGACCTTATAAACCAAATTACAGACCTAGATGAGCTCTGATGAGCTTAATACAAGCTCTGCAAAACCTGCAAAAGCCCTGTGCAGACTTAATGCCCTGCACAGGGCAGTTAGTCCCATTTTGACAAGCCAGTTAGAGCTTAAGAAAAAAATTACAAAATTTGACAAAAATGATGATGATAAAATAGACCAGGAGAGGTTTTAAAAGCCACAAGATTCACTTGATTTGACCCAGAAATGAGTACAATAAAAATCACCCTAGTTGAGCTTAAAAGCGAGTTTTACCATTTGACTTTTACATGAAAATGGAAAGTTGACTTCCATGAGATTTGATCCAACTTTGTGGATCGAGAATGATGTATATTGATGAAGTTAAGCTCGCAAGTGGTATCTAAGTATTCTAAACACAAATTAAGTTTATGAATGCCAAAAATCCAAACAGTTAACTGCTAAGAAAGATTTGAGTGGGATTTGACTTTTTGACTAAAACAATTGCAAAGTTATGACTGAAATGAATCAAATAACTGATTTTGAAACTGAACAGACAGATATCAAGTACAAAACAATGCTCAATCTCAACCAAGCAATTGATCCAAACACCCCTATATCTCTTCGTTATGCAATCAACTCTAAGATAAAAACTTAAACAACTACAATAAATGATCAAACTAAGCTTACATAATCATAATAAAACTATATTAACGAGTTTACACTAATGATGATCACAAATACGAGACAAGCATAATATGCAAAGTGGATAGAAATTGAAAATGAAATACAAACTCACATGTGTCCAAATGTTGTTGCAGCTAAACCAAACACGTAATCACTCTAACCTAATCTATTTAAACCCCATCCAAGGCTCCATGAACACCAAGAACCATTTCAAACCCATATGAGCTCACAGTTGACTTTTATTGACCATGGACCCAAATTGCTTGAAACTGTTTCCAGAGCTTGTCAAAAGCTAAATTAAGATGGAGTGAACTTGTTTGAGCTTAAAAAGAAGCTAATAGAAGCTTAAACATAAAAATTTGAGAATGAAATATGCAACAGTACATGAAACATGGATTTTATCTAAAAACTTGGATTGAGAACTCAACAACACATTACAAAGGTTTTTTAACTTAATGTTGATACATAAAAACTGAAATTACAACATTTGCTTTAAACTAAAACATTAATTTTAAAAAACGACATTAAAGAAAAACTTAAAACTAACTACTTCTACTACTCTCTATCTCTCCTCTTGCTTCTTTTTATATGCCAAACACCTTCCCACTTGTTTCTGAGCAGATCCCACCTTTTCTTTTAGCCATTGGATGAATTGAAGTCATCTTGGCCCTTGATTGGTTTTTGGCGGGAATTGGTTTTTGACAGTTGGAGGGTTGAGTAAAGGGGTGAAGGTGCATTTAATGATTCTTGTTTTGTGGTGGAGTGGAGGGACAAGGGAGTAATATGTTGAGTGGGGGATGGATGTGTTGAGATATTGCGGGGTAGCGGTGGGAAGGCGAAGAAAAAAAAAAAAGCGGGTCTGCTTTTATTTGACCATGGGATTGACCGGATATAATAATAGGGGTTCAAATTGCTTAGTGACGAAGTCACAAAGGTTTATGACAAGGTCAAAATGGCATAAAGGTTATAATAAACAAGGACCTAATGTGCCAATTCAAATTTAAGGGACCTATCGCCATTTATGCAAAGTTGATCCAAGGGTTAAAAGTGACAAGTTTCGATAATGCAAGGACCAAACTTGACATTTTCCAATTTTCCAGGGCCATTTTGCCAATTTTCAAAGTTGGAGGACCAAACTTGTAATTTTCTCAAACTTTTATATTTTTCACCAAAGGACTAAATTTGACAAGTTATGATTTAAAAGGACCTTTGGTGATTTTACTTTTGAAATTATGTGCTCGAGGACCTGTTTTTGACAATTTTAGAAACTTGGGGACTGAAAACGCCAATTATGCAAACTTAGCTCATTTTCATCGATTTTAAACATTTTGCATCCGAAACATATAAAATGCAATTTTGGAATATTTTCAGTATTTTGATGCATTTCTGAGCATTTTTAGACGTTTTGCAGTTCAGATTGACCCAAAAATGATGAGTATTTACACACTCATCAATACTAAAGTTTAAATTGAAAATACTTGTAACTTCCAATCTTCCATCACAATAATTACATCAAACACAAATAGCTGGATAAGTTAATGCTATTGGTTATACATACCCTCTAAGACTAGATGGAGTGGGTGTGACTTCTCAACGAGTTAGGGGTCACTCACACGCCATCCCAAAAACACCTTCACCACCTCACGCGTGAGAAGGCAAGAAAAAAGAAGGCAAAGGTAAGCCACTCACCTCTCAGAAACCATGCATCCTTTTGTTTTTAATATTTTTTATTTGGTTCGTGAGTGTTTGTTGGGTATTTAGTGAGGTATATTTGTATAAAGTGGGTATTTTAATGAAATGTGAGGAGAAGGTGACCATTATGGGTGAAAGGTGAGAGGGAGTAAAGGAAAGTGAGAGAGAGAAAGTTGATGTGACGCTGATGTGTAGGCTGTGTTTGTTAAAATTAGCAGTGAGCAGTACTAGTGAGCAATAACCGTGAGCTGTGAGCAGTAGCTATGAGTTATGAGCGGTAGCTATGAGTTGTGAGCAGTAGCTATAGCTCACTGCTTCCTAAATAAGCATTGCAAAATTAGCTTTTTTAAATTTAGCAAAGCTCACCCCTCTTTATTCAAACGACCACTAAAATTCAAATTGCTCATTACTCACCGCTCATCGCCCCAAAAACTACACACCGCTCCGTGCCAAACATACCCGTAAGGTGAGGGGTAGCGACCACTACATTTAGCCTAAGATATTGGCACTCAATTTCCTTTTTCATTTTTTTATTTCTAAAATTTTATTTTATTATAAAATTATAGAACTGGAAGTACGGAACATAAAATATAAAATTTGATAAGTCGAGTAAGTAACAGAAAATACGAAATAGAAAACGGTAAAAAGCTGTCTTTTCCTATCCAAAAAGTGGGTAAAAACGACTTAAAGGAGGTGCCACTAACCTCTAAGGGGTACCCCTAACAACACCCTAAGTTAATGTTGCTCCACGCAGTTTGAGCAAATGACGATACCTTACTAGTAATAATAAGAATAACATCAACATCACCCAAAACCACAATAACACCATTTGTACTTTTCAACGTTTATAAATCTTATTAGAAATGAATCAAAGAATTACGAGGAATAGTTAACGGTACACTATTCTGGTCGATGACAAATGAAACTCTCCTATTAGAACAACTAAAGGCAGCTAGCTTTGCTTAGTTTGTTCCTATGAGAGGAAGACCTTATCAATTATAATAGTAAGTATTACACTATTACTTTATGTGTTTGTTTAAGATCCTAACTTATCCCGGTTATAATCTTTAGTTTAAACGAGCGGGTTAACCCGCGCGTTGCGACGGGAGTGCGTTGCCCTCGATCATTTTATTCACGGGAATGAATTTGCTAAAGTTTTTTTTTTTTTTTTTTTTTTTTGCGCGCTCATGCGCGGCACGCACGCTCATGCCCGTTCTCGTTCATGAGCCAATGTATTTTAGTATATATATATAATAAGAGGGGAAATAATGTGGATGCACATGGGTATAGTAGCTTGCCAACTTACACTAGATAGCATGTCCATACTTTTCTAGGTTAAGCGTCCTTTTGGTTTACCATTGCTGACAATTATTTGTACCCAAAACGTTACTTTCTCGTCTTTTGATAAGTCCTTATGCTTAACTTTCCAAGAAGTTTCGCGCCCATACTTCAAAGACTAAGTTTCTCTTCAGAAATAAGTCTTCAGGGTTAGTGAGACGTTTGTCAGATCTCAGTGACTCTGGTATTGTTTGTAGCTCCTTGTACTTTACTCTCTGACACCGCATCAATTAATAAAGGTGTTTCTTTAGATGGTCTTTGACTTCTCTGAAGCGTGACTGTTGATTGAGCTTTATACAACTCTCACTGAACTTTCAGTGAGTTACACTCTCTGATAACCATTAGGGAGTAACACCCTCTGATAACCATCAGTGAGTAAGACCTTTGATTTTCATCAGAGGGTGACTTACTCTCTGATCCTTATCAGTGAGTGCTTTACTCTCTGATCCTTATCAGAGACTATGAATGAATTAGACTATTTTATTGTTAAATACTTGTTAGAGACAGTTGGGTCGAAATTCAGACCCAACAATATCTCCCTATTTGAATATACAAATAGCCTAATCTTTTAGTTAGTAGTAAGTGAGCATAACGGCTTCTTCTTACATACTGAATTACAATAAGGAATAAAATAATAAATAGCTACAGTCTGATTCCTTATTGTTGTTGAAGAAGATATAGACTCGCAGACCTTGAATTTTCAGGGTTAGTAAACCTTTCAAATTTTAGGGCTACCCTTAACTGTCTATCTTAAATATTAGTCAGAGACTGTAAGGTCAGCTATTATACCCACAGTCTCTCCCTGTTTAATTACAGAGATAGCCTTAAATAAAATCTGTTGTAAGTGAGTATAATGGCTTCTTCTTAAAGACTGATGTACAACAAAGGAAAAAAAAAAAGAGAGAACAATGAAGATTGTTACCTTGCTGTTGATGTCTTTACTGAATTTTCTTGAGGATTAGGGACTGTTCAATTCAATGAACACTCCCTGATGCACCTTTTCAGCACGACTGGAGACAAACCAACCTTTCCCTGATGCTTTCCCCCATCAACAATGGCCTCAAATGCCTCATTAATAGCCCCTGATGCTCCTTTAACCCAATTTTGGTTGCGACTGAGAGTAACCATTTTTTATGACTAGCATAACCACTCTTCATTGTTTGTGAGAACTTATACTTATACTTTTCACAAGTTCCCCTGAAAGAGAAATTTCAAGATGAAAACATTTACTCAGGATGCTATGTCCTAATGAACTTTATTCCTGAATGAAGGGACTTGCAAGAATGTAGTACTAAGAAGGGGGTGGGTTAAGAGAGCTAAAGAGGAAGCAGATGAAGCTTCATTTTGCACAAGATCGTCGTGATAGAACTCGATCTTGTAGAAATGAAGTGGTATTGTTGTTGGGGAAGGTCAATTTTGGTGGAGTTGGAAGAGGATGGTTCTGGTTTTGTGTTATTAGCCGTCATTCAAGAACGGCTATGGATTATTAGCAGTCCTTCAAAATCGGACCTAGATTAAGAGAAACCCACTCGCTTACCAATTGTTGGTCCACGCAGTTTGAGCAAATGACGATACCTTACTAGTAATAATAAGAATAACATCAACATCACCCAAAACCACAATAACACTATTTGTACTTTTCTACTAATAATAAGAATAACAACAACATCACCCAAAACCACAATAACACCATATGTACTTTTCAACGTTTATAAAACTTATTAGAAATGAATCAAAGATTTACAAGGAATAGTTTACGGTACACCATTCCGGTTGATGACAAATGAAACTCTCATATTAGAACGACTAGATGCAGCTAGCTTTGCTTAGTTCGTTCCTTGGAGAGAAAGATCTTATCAACTATAATACTAAGTATTACTTTATGTGTTTGTTTAAGATCCTCACTTATCCCGGTTACAATGTTTAGTTTAAATAGGAGGGGAAATATTGTGGATGCACATGGGTATAGTAGCTTGCCAACTTGCACTAGATAGCACGTGCCTAGTTTTCTAGGTTAAACGTCATTTTGGTTTACCAGTGTTGACAACTATTTGTACCAAAAATGTTACTTTCTCGTCTTTTGATAAATCCTTATGCTTATCTTCCCAAGAAGTTTCGCGCCTATACTTTAGAGACTAAGGGTGTGTTTGTTTTTCTAAAAAAGGTCTTACTAGCCCTCTTACTCTTACCAGTAAGAGGAGGGCAGACGTTTTGCTTGTTTGTTTTTTTCTTTTGAGTCAGACCCAGTTAGACATATAACATCTTACTCAGTAAGAGGTGGGGGGCTTGTCTTACTGCCTCTTACTCGATAAGATATTGAAGACTTGTGTTAATATAATATATTTGATGGTTTATTAACTATGTTATATTTATGATAAAAAGTCTTGTTTCATATTTAAATAAGTTACTTATTATCGCATTGAGTTGGTTTAATAAATAAATTGCAGAAACGAACACTTAAAATCAACCGACATCAATTAGACAAAAACAAACAACATTATTTCGTTCAAATTTAGACTTTCTAGCCACCTCTTACAGGTAAGATGTGGTAATCAGATTCAGACCTAAAACATCTTAATAAAATAAACACACCCTAAGTTGCTTTTCACAGATAAGTCTTGAGAGTCAGTGAGACACTTGCCAGACCTCAGTGACTTTGGTGTTGTTTGTAGCTCCTTGTACTTTACTCCGTGACACGACATCAGTTTAAAAAGTGTTTCTTCATATGGTTTTCGACTTTCCTGAAGCGTGACTACTGATTGAGCTTTATACAACTCTCACCGATTTATTTTATCAGTGAGTTACATTCACTGAAGAACTTTCAGTGAGCTACACTCTCTGATAACCATCCTGGAGTAACACCCTCTGATAACAATCAGTGAATAAGGCCTCTGATTTCCATCAGAAGGTGACTTACTCTCTGATCCTTATCAGTGAGTGCTTTACTCTCTGATCCTTATCAGAGACTACAAATGTATTAGGCTATTTTATGTTTAAATACTTGTCAGAGACAGTTGGGTTAAAATTTAGACCCAATAGTTAATATATCCATTTGACGTTTATAGTTTACGATCACAATAAATAGATTCGACACATATGTATTAGTAAATTTAGATTATTTTAATAGAAGGCCTCTATAAATCCAATATTCAAGGTATGCTTATCCGAATATTTGGTTAGAATACACATTTATGCTATATGCGGTTCAGTTCGAGTAATCGCGTCTATGTAAAAATAAAATCTGAAACGGAACCGTGACAAACGGGTTTTTCTGGTTTCGGTTTCTTTATTTATTTGTTTTTCCAGTTCGGATCAAGCAGATTTGTTAGATATTTGAACACCCTATGAATAAACACGTGAAAGCATCTTGAAATTAGAAATCCTCACCATGATCCGGGGATCTGCAAGTTTTTGTCGGGTTCTTACTAAATATCGTTTATAAGCTTGAATGATTGATCATGCTTATTTAAATATATGCTAAAGCAAATATCGTACTAGTATTGCTAGTATTTCTCTTCAATGGGATTATGTACCATTGAGTTTGCAGTTCCGTTAGCTATAGTAGTTTCAGCCAAGCCGAGCCAAGCCCAGCCTTACCAACCAACATTAATTCGATTTGGTTTGGTTTTAGAAGTTCAAAAGTCGGAGCCTTTTGCAGTAACAGCTAGATCGAACAAAACGAGACTGTGTACCGTCAAATATGAAGATTAAATACGGACACATAAACACCTTAATACCATAATAACAGTTTCTACCGGACTTGAAAGAAATTTTGTAACCAAGTCATGGACTGGAAACTCTTATTTTGTAGTCATAAACACCATTAAAGAATGCAAATAATGCCAGAAATGTTGAGGAGAAAATTTTAGAGCAACACAATGAGTCTTGTCCATAAATTGGCAAACTAAATGGGGACCGAGCACGAAAATGAAATCGATCTTCATTTCTCAGAATAACTACATACCGATATATGCTGTGGTTCTGTATCTTCTTAATCTGCTCTGGACTGACCGGCACGGGAAGACAAGATGATACCCACAATGAGACCGTATAGGGCCAGGGCTTCAGCAAAGATGAGGATAAGGATCATTCCCACGAAAAGTTTTGGCTGCTGTGCATTCGCTCTGCGTAAAAACAAAACATCAATATAAATTAGTACACCATATATGAGTTATTAAATCTGCAGAAATATAAACATTGATAGGTTATTGAATCAAGCAGACAAATTTAACTTGCAAAGAACCATTTTATATGGACAACTGCAAAGATAATGTTAAAGACAGT
The DNA here is from genome assembly GCA_022545495.1 of Chrysanthemum lavandulifolium. NCBI lineage: Eukaryota > Viridiplantae > Streptophyta > Magnoliopsida > Asterales > Asteraceae > Chrysanthemum > Chrysanthemum lavandulifolium. The sequence continues at coordinate 87,985,528 of CM040246.1, forward strand.
GCACAAAGAGATTGAACCATCATGGCTTCCAGCTTTTTAGGCTGCTCAAACACTGTTATAGAAAGCTTAGTGCTCACCACCTACTAAAAACCAAAGGTTCTGCTCTCCCGTTTATTGCTCTCCATATAATCAAATAGCTACCTTTAAGGCTTTAAACTGCTTGTGAAAGATTTTTTAGCCAAAATCCTTATTCAATGTAACCATTTTAATGCATTAGCCGATGTGACTTGCAATGTAGTGCTGATAAGTGATAAATAGTTTCATATTTTAGAGCATTTACTACATCAGAAACTAGTTTTCTAAGTCCGTACAAGACAGATAGTTGAAAGGAATTCTTAATGGTTTTTTTTCCAATAAAAAACAACTATCCATTGTCCAAGATTTCAAGCTTATGAAAGAGATGTTGATTAAAACTGGCCAGTTCATAACCAATAAAGATGGTCTAGAATCTGTTGTTCATCTAGTGTCTAGATGCCAGAAAATTTAAATTTGAATTAAGGCGTATTCCAATGGTTGTCATAATCACATGACAATCATAGCATAACCAACCACCATGACGCCACGGCAAAACAGCTCCTGCCATGGCGGCCATATGGTGAAAAGTCCTTCACATATGTTATTTATCTGTGTTAATTAATATAATACCATTACGCACATTAGAGGTGGCAAATGGGTTGGGTCGGGTCGGTTTGGGTCATTGGTCAAATAGGTTATGGGTCACACGGGTCATACTATAAGAATGGGTTGAATGGGTCATGGGTCAAACGGGTTGGGTCGGGTCGGCTCGTTACATTTCCACCTGTAATCATGCTACTATAGTATGTTTCGTCCGTTTTTTTTATGTTTTAATCCGTTTTTTAACGTTTTCATCAGTATTTTTATGTTTTCGTCCGTTTTCTTCCGGTTTTTAACGTTTTAGTTAGTCATTTTACGTTTTCGTCCGTTTTTGCGTTTTAAATGCGCTTTTACGTTTTCGTCCGGTTTTACGTTTTACTTTGTTTTAACGTTTTGTCCGTTTAAATCGCTTTTTACATTTTCCTCTGTTTTTGCGCGTTCTCGTCCGTTCTTTTTACGTTTTCGTCCGGTTTTTTACGTTTTCGTCCGTTTTTTACGTTTTCATCTGTTTTTTGCGCGTTTTCGTCCTTTTTTTTTACGTTTTCGTCTGTTTTTTACGATTTCATCCGTTTTTGCGTGTTTTCGTCAGTTTTTTTATGTTTTCGTCCGTTTTTTACGTTTTCATTCGTTTTGCGCGTTTCGTAAGTTTTTTTACGTTTTCATCCATTTTTGCGCGTTTTCGAATGTTTTTTTTTACGTTTTCCTCCGTTTTCTTAAGTTTTCACCCGTTTTTACGTTCTCATCCGTTTTCGCGTTTTCGTCGGTTTTTTCGTTTTCATACGTTTGAAACGTTTTAAATAAGCGGACAAGCGTAAAATGTAAAAACGGGCGAAAACGTAAAACGGACGAAAACGAAAAAGAATGAAACAGACGAAAACGGATGAAATGAACGAAAAGCCAAAACGGACCAAACGGAAAAAAGACGAAAAAAAAACGGACCAAACCGTAAAAACGGATGAAAACAAAAAATTGACGAATGTAAAACGGATGAAAAAAAAAAAGAACGAAATGTAAAAACAAGCAGCGTAAAAACAGCGCAAAACGTAAAATGACGGTGGCGTAAAAACGGCGGCGAAAACGGCGGCGTATTTAAAACGCGCAAAGACAAACGAAACGTGAAATACGACAAAAACGTAAAAACGGATGAAAACGTAAAAAGGACGAAACGCGCCAAAACAGTTAAAGCGTAAAAACGGATGAAACGTAAAAACGGTTAAAATGTAAAAAGGGACGAAAACGTAAAAAGCGGTAAAACATTAAAAAGCGACGAAAACGTTAAAAAGCGATGAAAACGCAATAAAGCGGACGAAAACGTAAAAACGGATGAAAACGTAAAAGCGGACGGCGTAAAAAAGCACGAAAACGCGCAAAAACGGATGAAAACGTAAAAAAATGACGAAAACGCGCAAAAACGGATGAAAATGTTAAAACTGACGAAAAAATATAAAAACGTAGAAAAACATAAAAAACACGAAATCTAATGGTGGTTGAGTTATCATCCGACCCTTAAGCGACCCATTCGACCCATTTGTTAACCCATTCGACCCATTTGTTGATTCACATAAGTCCAATTGTTGACCCATTTGACCATTTCTTTATGTCAGCAGAGACACATGGCACATCCACTGTAGTACTTACAGACTAGAACCTCAAGGTTATAGCACGTAAAAAGCATAAGGCTTCTTACGTGGAGCAGTCAGATAAGGGGTAACATTTCCAAATTCCTTGAATGTTGATTAAGTGACTTGCAGATAATGCAAAAAGAATGTACATTGCTCTAACTAACTCTGGCTTTGGAAGGAAGAATGAACATGATCTGTTTATAGAAGGAAGAGAGAATAAAACAGATGAACCACAAACTAAAGAAAAGAGGGGAAGGAAGAACAACACAGTAGCACATTTGCCTGCTTGATATTAAAAGAATAATGAACATGCTATATGGATGATGAGAGGAGATAAACTTGAATGTTGAGATGCCGATTTGAGTTTCCTAATTCTTTTTCGGCATGCACCCATCTAGTGCAACTCATCCTCTCTGTCTCTCTGGTACATAATTGACTAGGACTTGATAGGTTTCGAAATTAATCTAAGAACACATGTCTACAAATTCTAGATTTAACTTTTCTATTGAGATAGATCAGGCCTTACGCACATATCATAAAGCTACCATTTCAATTTTATATCAAATGCTGCATCATAAAGAGTTACAATGGCGACTATCATTGAATAAGCCCAATTCACGTCAATGGGAAGCTATATCAGTTGGTCAATGGTCAACCAACTACGCAATGCTATCACAACTTGAGAGCACAATTATAGGTTGGATCAAAACCAAAACGTTACTGCTTTCAGTTCTAAACCAAACAACACAACTGACACCCAAGTTCCAATCCTTTCAATCTTTGCTACCTACAAAATGGTACATAACTATTTCACTTTGTATTTACACTTCCTTTCTTTCCTAATTCTAAATCCTCATACTGCCATGTGATCCACATTCATCAATATACAGCAAGTCTACATGCTCACACGTGGACAAACCAACAAGTGTTAAAGCATCACAGAATAAAAGACATGGACTTGACAACAATACAAACTCCGTATTTTTCTCATCAAACACAGCATACATGCATTTTTATATATCATAATATCACAAATACCAATAAACTACGAGATAGAAACATTACCTAACACCAGCATCACCAACGATACCAATAGCCATACCAGCAGAAAGACCAGCAAGACCACAAGCCAAACCAGACGACAAATGCGCATAACCATCAAACAAATAATACGACTTGGCCTTAGGGTTGATACCAGTACTAATAATAACAGCAATAATCAAACCATAGATACCAAGCACACCAGCCATAACAACAGGAACAATCGACTTCATCACCAATTCAGGCCTCATCACTCCCATTGATGCCACACCTACTCCACTCTTTGCTGTTCCATATGCCGCTCCCATACCTACACACACAAACGCAACGATTAAATCATCACATCATCCGTAAAGGTGGCTTACTCTTTCCGCTTATCTGCTAAGTTTGGAGCAGCAGTTTTGTATCATTTAAACTGCTACTTATTTCATCCAAACTGCTTATTTCAAGGTACTTAATTGGGATGAAAAAATTTACCATCATTTAAGACCTAAAAGAAGCGTTTTCTGATAAACAAATAGGTAGCTGGTTATGTAAAAGAGCTTATTTAAGATAAAAACTAAACTTAACTTTTTACCATTATACTTAACCTATGACATTTTATTAAAGGGGAAACGGCACACAATGTATTAAACTTTAGGTCAATTTAACATTAAGTCTAAGGTATTCAACGTTTTATTCTTCTCAATTTAAAGCATCAAAGTTAAAATTTTGTACAATGTAAGGTTTGTTTACTTTTCGAAAGATGTTACCACTTACCACCTGTCATAATTTTAGCCGAAATATAACTTTTATATGGCAACTAGAACGAAACATGTCACATTAATTAACATTTAACATATTCAGCTAATAATATAACCAGCAACATCTTTCTTTGACATTTATCCTTTTATAAATATAATATAAGGAGAAACAAGCATCCTCATAAAGGCGATTAAATCAAGAGTTGTATAAGTAATGATATATATAGAGATGTTGATAATAAATGTAAAAAAAAGGAAGGAAGGGAGGGTTAAGTAAGTTACATGAGAAAACGAGAGCAGCAGCGGCACCGAGGAAACCGAAGAAAGGAGCGGTTTCATCACCACTGAATGTTGAACCTCCTGCCATCCTCCTTTTTCTTCTTCTTTTCGATGGAGTAATTGAATTATGGATCCAAGATGTGGAATTGGGGATGCTGTTTTGTTTGTTTGTTTATTAATGTGTTGCTCCTCTCACGTTGCAACACTTGTCTTGTTTCTATCTATGTGTATCATGCTCATCACGTTGATCGGATCTCTAGAAGATCCTGTGTTTTTAATATTAATTTACATCATACGGAGTAATTAAATAAAAGGTTTTGGCTGTTAAATAGTTATGTATTTTTTTAAATGTATCTTTGGTACGTGTATTATTATTTTTATTTTTTTTTATTTTATGTTGTCTACTTTCATTTTTGTCTAATTTCTTGTGAGTTCTGACAAGAACCGCTAAACTTTTAAAACCCATAAAGTCCTACGTAACATATATGACTTATATTGACTTTATATAAGGGGTAGGTTTTTTTTTTTTTTTTTTTTTTTTTTTTAACACACACCCAAAACGTTTTCCCCCTTTTCACTTTAAAAACCCTAATCCTAATTTCCATATGATCTGATAACAAAAATGCGATTAACTGTCAATTTTCACCATGATGGTACTTTCACGCCATCACCACTCATGTATGTAGAAGGAGATGTCTCTACGATTCAAAATATAGACTTCATTGGAATGACAGTTATTCGGTTGTCCAAGTTGCTCAAAGGCTGTTGTCAATTCCCCGTTAAAGGTATGTACTATTATATTCCTGGTAAAGAGCTTAGGCCCTGTTTCTTTTATTTTCCATTCTCCATAAGGATCCTCACTCACTAAAGGCCCTGTTTACTAACAAGATATAGAACACAAAACTTTTTTTTTTTTTTTTTTTTTTTTTTTTTTTTTGTGCTTAATGAATTATCAAAATGATCTTTTCACCCTTTTATCAAAACACCCTTTTATCAAATCAAGATCTAACTGTAAAACTAAAAACACATATACTAACAACCTTCTTCTTCATCAAGATCTAACTATAAAACTAAAAATTAGATGGTAACCATCTTCTTCATATCTATGATTCCACCATTAAAGAGAGTTGAAGCTTTTATTTACATGAATGTGAAAACGAAGAGAAATGGTTGAAGGGGGTCGGCGGGAAGGATGCCGACGGTTGGGAAGGGGGTCGAGGTGGGAAAGAGGTCGCGGGGAAGGAATGGTGGTGTTGATGGAGGATTGAAGTCTTGATTGTTGAATGTTGATAATGAGTGAAATAGAAGAGAAAAGGGGTATAACTTTGTCCTAGATGGGAAGGAGGTGGGTTTTTACACTCATTCACATTCAGGATGTTGGTTTGGAATAAGGAAAAAAGAAACATCATTACTTTCCTTTATAGGGAAGAAAATGTTACCAAAAAGGACAATAAGCAAAAAGTAAACACCCCCTTAGTAATGGTTGGAAGGAACTTAAGAATGATGTAGACTTAGCAGACTTTATTGCCATAGGTGTTAAGAATAGTAATATTATTGCTCTGTATTTGGAACATCATGGGTATGATTTATCCCATTGGGTATAGATTGAGCTTGGGTTTGATGAGATTCCAGATGATTAGGATGGCAATGGGGTGGGGAATGTCAGGGATTATATTTACCATCCCCATCCTCGTTTTCACTCTCCATCCCCATCGTGGAATTGCTTTACATCCCCATCCCCGCCCCCAATGGGGATCGTGGATCCCCGTGGGGATTCGGGGATTTTCAATCCTTATGAACTAACATAAATTTTCCACCAACTCATCGAAAATATAAAGAATTTTAACTCATAAAGTGTTTCACATATAGTTGGATTCATTAGGATTTCAATTCAACTTTCAAGCATCCTCAACATTGTAACATCACATATAATATAAAAACAATATGTATCATGTGTATATTCAGACAAAATAATAAGTAATATGTAGTTGATGCTTATGCTTCTAATTCTAAAGGTTCTTGATTCTTTAAATATCACATATGCATATAAATATACATGTCGATACTCATAAACATATATACATATACATATACAAGTTAATCAAGTATGGATATAACATATAAATTCTAAATACTTATACACTAGAAAGATCGGAGTCGGGGTCGGGTTCGGGGATTAATGTTATCCCATCCTCGTTCCATCCCCGGTTTCATATTTTGGGGATTCCCCATCCCCATCCCCATCCCCGGTCAACTCGGGGATTTCACAGTCAAAATCAGGTTTGGGGATCGAGTCTCCATCGGGTACGGATTTTTTTGCCATCCCTACAGATGATGATGTAGAGATGGAAGACTTAACAGATTATGGGGTTAGTTATTATGTAGGAGAAGATGATGTAGAGATACCATATAAGACCATTAAGGACCCATTTCTGAATAAACTATGCAGTGATAATTTTATAAGTGATCATGATGAGAATACTAGTGTTGGTGCTTTTAGTGAAGGTAGTGATAAGGAGATTGATATGGATGATGAAAATGTTGACAAGAAATATAAAATCACTGCTGGTGTAATTTATCCATAATTTGATCTAAGTCTTCCTTGGAATGAAATGAAACCAACACTTGGGTTGAGTTTTGAACATTCAGAACAACTGAAAGACTGTTTTGACAAATTATGGAGTTGCTAATGGATACCAATTGTGGTATAAAAGGAATGATTATAGGACTTTGCATGTTTTGTGTGGAAGGGATCTTGAAGAGGGTAGGAGTAGAGGTAAGAAAGGAAAGAAAGGTGATTAGGACTATAAGAAAGCTAAGACTGTTACGATTGGTTCACCAACTAAGAAAGGGAAATCTGAGGGTGTTAAGATTGGGTCATGTTGAGAATAATCTGTTATCACTGATAGCTGTGGAAGACACTGCTAAGTATTGCACTAGCAGTGGAAACGTATTACCACTGCTGGCACATTATCACCACTGCTATTAGATAATTGTTAGGAAAACGTGTTTAGATAAGTATAGAAAAGATCTTGTGTATATTCTATATTGTTAGCTTTATACTTATCTTGTAAATGACTCCTTGTACTATAAAAGGAGGTCCTAGGTTATTGTCTTAGGTACGTAACAACTTAAAAACATACGTATCATTCACATAAGCTTCAAGGTGTAACCCTAGTGATAAGCAAGATCACTCGTATTATTCATTAATAATATTGGAGCTTAGTTTTGTTTTTAATCTGTGTTTACTTACAATACATCATATAATTCGTCTTCTAAGTATTACTAAGTAAATTCCGCGTGCTTATTAATATAATACAAAATATCACTGACACAAGGTGTGTGTCTAGATCCATCAAGTGGTATCAGAGCAAAGGTTCTGATATTTTGTTTTAGAAGATCCAAGGAATACGCTTAACCTACTCACTCGATGGAGATGGAAAACAACCAAATCAATGCTTCTACTCCAAGACTTCCTAAGCTCAAACTTAATGAGTTTGAGATGTGGAGGATAATGATTGAGCAATACTTTCTCATTCAAGACTATGCTCTATGGGAGATCATCTTAATTGGTGATTCTTTCAAGCTGTGACTAGTACTCGAAGGTTGGTGACACAAATGTTGTGACAGTTTACGTGCTGAGACTAATATTGAAAAAGCATCAAGAAGAATGATCTAAAGGCTAGAAGTTTGTTGTTGATGACTCTTTCTAGAGACCGGATCATAGCTTTCAAAGAAGTTCAAGGTGCTAAAGAACTTTTGAAGAAATTTGCTCGGTGTTTGGTGGTAATGATGCTACAAAGAAGACACAAAGACATTGTTGAAGCAAAGTTATGAAAACTTCTCTCGCTTGAAGCAATGGCTCACTTAATAGCATCTTCACCAAACTTGTAAGATTGTTACACAACCGATCGTGTTTGGCATTGAAGTAGAAAAGGAAGACCTCAATTTGAAGTTTCTAAGAAGTTTGCCTTGAGTTTCAAACTAATGTTAGAGTCCGGGAAAACAAAGCGGATATTGAAACAATGAAGCCCAATGATCTTTACAACAACTTCAAACTCATTGAACAAAGATTGAAGAAAGCTGAAACTTGGTACAAGCTCAGCGACTTGGATTTGATGTCAACCTCTGTTGACAGTGATGATGGTCTGAAGATGACCGTGATAATGATATTGCCACTTCTTTGGTTCTACAGCTTTCCATCGGTAATGTTAGCGTTACCACTGCAGGTTCATAGAAAAAGATTGCTGGTATTGGAGATCCTACCTTTTATGCTTTTATCTCCACTCAAGTTAATGGCTCTATATTAAGTCATGAAGACATAGAGCAAATTGATGAAGATGACTTGGAGGAGATGGATATTAAATGGTAAATAGCTCTTCTTAGCATGAGGGCTAGGAAATTCTACAAGAAGACTGGCAAGCCAATTCACATCAATAGTGGTGAAACTGCAAGGTTCGACAAAAAGAAAGTAGAGTGCTTCAATTGTCACAAGTGTAACACCCCAAAAACGACAACAACCTTCTTTTTTAACACTTGATGGTATTAGTCTAAAATAGACCCTTTTATACTCTGAAGTAGTCCCATTTTCCATGCACTCTAAAATAGACCCATTTGCATCTAAAATGGACCCATTTCTTGCACTCTAAAAATGACTCATTTGCAGTATGAAATAGACTCATTTATCTCTAAAATGGACCCATTTTCTGTTACTCTAAAAATGACTCATCTGAGTCTAAAATAGACCCTTTTCCTGCAGATTTTATACAAGTTACATATTTTGACCCATTTTCCGGAAAACGACTTCTATAACATGACATAGCACCAAAACTTCCAGAAATCATTGGAACATTATAAACATCCAATATGTGTATAAACATGGTCATAATGACCCGCGGAAATGTGCTTTACAAAGTAACGGGTGTTATGCCAAACACCCGTTTTAACCCGTTTGCATACACCACTTAAACATAACTCTTTAACATGCTTTAGGACATGTAAAATGACTCTTAAACCATTACAAAGACTTGACATTACAAGCATTTAAACCATATAAAACTCATGGGGAACAACTTTGACAACGAGCTCGGTACATCTACCTAGCTCTTAACTTTCTTACTACCTTCCCACTCTTCACAACTAATCCATGGTTTAGCCATGCTCCAAAGGACAACCCTTAGCATCTTCAATACGAGAGAACCTACAAAATGGTTAGACAGCTAAACCATAAGCTTTCGCTTAGTAAGTAACCCGACATAAAACACATATCATACACATATTAGCACATAAGCATCATGATCACTTACATTGCTTCCAATCCATAACATTCAATATGCCACATAAACCTTCATTCATTACTCAATCCATATGCTAAACACTATCACAATCATAACACATATATGGATAACACACATATAACATATGTTTTAGTGCAAGTTACTTACCTTAATCCAAGCTAAATAATACCAAAGACATCATCATCATCACTATCTTCCATCATCATCATCCAAAGTTTAACACCCTTAAACACATAATCAATATACACTTAATACATCATTCCAAAGCTATAACCATGGATTAAAACAACCTCTAATCATCACATAATCATATTTTGATTATATGATGATCCAACCCATAAATTACTCAATTTTAACCCATCATTACTATAACTCTTTACTTGTTTACATGATCATATAATGATCACATCACAAAATTACCCATTACCTTCAATTCAGTTAAAGGGTGATTCGCTCCCAGACGGTCAAGTTTTTGTCACACAAGCCGACCACTTGTGAATGGCCGACCGTAACAAACTTAAAACAGTTTAAGCACAAATGCAATGAAGATCAGGAGAGTATAGTGTTTCCCCAGGTCGTTAACTCCCAACGAGCTGTGCGAGAATAGTCAAACGTATAGTGATCGAGAGATTTGAACGGAAAAGAGGGATTTGAATTATTATAACTACAGAAAAAGTGAATAAATTACAGTGGCTTAAATGCAAATTAAAGGAAATTAAAAAGATTAACTATATTAAATAAACGCTATCACTATTTTTAAACTGATGTTTTTGATTTTTCTTTTATAAAACTGAATTAAAAACTACGCGACGTACTAAAGAAAATGTGAAACTTAAGCAATATAAATCCTAAAAATATGAAAATGACATTTTTATAAACCTAATGATAAAAGAAAATTTTTTAGAAAAAGAAAATTATTTTTATAACTATTTATCTAATTATTATTAATTAAAAACTAATTTTAACTATTAAATAATAACTAAAATACAAGAAAATATGAAATAAAGCTAGAAAAATAAAATTTTGACTTAGAAAAATCTAAAATAACAAAATAGAATTTTCAAAACTATTTTTGTATTTTTTTGATTATTTTTCTATTTTTTATGATTTAAACTATTTAAAATTACTTAAATTGCTTAAAAATACAAATTTAACAAAGAAAAATCTGGAAAAATATTTTTTTGACTTTTTATATTTATCTTAACTTAAGAAAAATGAAAAATTATTTTTTTGAAACTTTTCTGAATTATTTGTATTAAATGCTAATTAAAAAGGCTTAAAAACTAATTAAAATGAAGAAAAATAGCAAAATGACTTGGAAAAATCTGAAAAATTCAAGATAAGCCTAAAATAATATTTAGAATCTAGGAAAAATATAAAAACATGAGGTTGTGTGCAAGAATATAAAACTGCTATGCAAAGTGCTTATGAATAAGCACTTTGAATAAGCAAATGAAAAGCAAAGACCACCAAACTGTAACAGAAGCTATAATATGCTATAAGTACCCAAATGCAACTTAAAACAACAAGCCTTAACCTCTATATTGCAAGCTTAACAGATTTGAGGTTTTGAGCTAAATACTAAAAATGCAGTTTTGGCTACTACTTTGAGCTTAAGCACAAGCTACTCCATAAGTGGCAAAATGAAAATGCAATTAGAACTTGAAGGAGACCTGGCTAAGATCTTATAATCCAAAACCAGACCTAGAAAAGCTCTTGTGAGCTCATGCAAGCTCAACTGCACAAACCTGTCACACTCAATCAAACTCGAGCTTGGCAGGGGAACTGAGACCCAAAAGACAAGCTCATTTGGAGCTTTTTAAAAAAATTGCAAAATTCTACAAAAATGGTAATAAGCAAGTAGACCAGTTGAACTTCTTAAACCTACAATTTCATTTAATTTGGCTTAGAAATGAGCTCATGAAAATTCCTTCCAGTTAGGCTCAAAACAGGTTTTGCAACTTTTGACTTTTGAAGCAAAAATGAAATCTTGACTTTTTTGAACTTTGAATCCAATGTAAGGACTGATCTTGGTTTATTATGATGAAATGAAGTTAAAGCAAGCTATGTCTATGTATTCTTAACACAAAACAAGGTTTCACTTTTGAAAAATCTCAACAGTGAAGCTGTTGAGACAGTTGAAGTTGAGTTTTGACTTTGGTGACTTGCAGGCACAAAATGATGACTATAATGAGCATAAAATAGCTACACAAGCATGAGACAACAGGTACCAATCACTGAACTAGCCTCTAATGCAGTTAATTCAGCAGATCCAAACAACCCTTAAAACATTGATTTGCAAGCAACACTGAGCTAACTGCTAAACTAGCTACTGTTATGGATCAAACTGAGTTTAAATATCCTACTTACAACTTAATAAACAAGTTTAAGCTAATGGTGACCAAAGATACACATACAAGCACAATTTGCAAAATGAAGTGAAAATGTAAATGAGACAGATACTCACATAGGTCCAGCTTATGTTGCAGGCTAAAACCAGTACCAAAACTAACCTAATCTAGTCTAATCCACCCCATATCCATGCTCTGCATCATCCATAACCATTTTCATTTCAAATTGAGCCCAGTTTGACTTTTGTTGACCCACATGAAATATTGCTTGAACTGATTCATAAGCTTTTCAAAAGCTATAAATAACTTACCTAAGCCTTTTTGAACTTAAAAACAAGCCATTAGAAACTTGGAAACAGGAGTTTGAAATTGGACTTTGCAACAGTAAACATGAACATTTGGAATCATAATAGAACTTAGAGTTGAACTTGAAAGTGCATTATAATGATTTTCCAACTAATATTTAACACATAGAAACTGAAATTACAAGCTTTGATTTAAACTAAGACATTTATCTAAAAAAAACGACATAAAGGAAAACTTTAAAAACTACTACTGCCTCTTCTCTGCATCTCCTTTCTCTTTTTATACTTCAAATAGCTTCCACGTGTCCTCTGATCAAATCCCATCAACATTTGTAGCCATTGGATGTCTTGAGTGTGTTTTGGCCGTTTGATTAGTTTTGGCGGGAAAAGGGTTTTTTGACCTCTGGGCTCTGAAAACTGCAACTAGGGGGGTGGATAGGTGTGATGATGAGGAGGGTTGAGGGGTGAGAGGATAAGGGTTGCAGGGATAAGGGTGATGGGAAAGGGTTTTGCAGTTGCAGGCAAGTGGGAGAAACCCATTTGGGAGGGAAAGGTGAGGTGTTTGACTGATGTGTTGACCAGGGGGTCAAAATGAAAGGGTCAAGGGGTTAAGGCAGGGGTCACAAGAGATGTGGCAGGGGTCCAAAACAGGTTTTGACAAGGCTTTGGTTCTAATAATGATAAGGACTATTTGTGAAATTCTTCCAAACTTGAGGGACCAATCCTGCTATTTTCTCAAAGTTGTCACAAGGACCAAACCGACAAGTTCCAATAGTATAAGGACCGCTTTGACATTTTCAAATTTCCGTGGACCAAACTTGACATTTTGAAAGTTGAGGGACCTTTTCGCCATTTGACAAAAGATTTATTCAAGGACCATTTTGACAACTTAGAATATTTCGGGGCCTTGAATAACATTTTTCTATATTTTGTTTTACCGTGGACTGTTTTGACAACTTTTGAAACTTGGGGACTAAAGCGCCAATTATGCAAACTTGATCGTTTTCACCGATTTTGATATTTTTGCATTTAAAACACATAAAACACTTATTTGTGATATTTTTATCATTTTGATGCATTTCTGAGTGTTTTCAGATGTTTTTGTAGTTTAAATTGTACAAAAATGATGAGTATTTAGACACTCATCAAAGGGTCTTCACCCAATAACACTATAACACTTCAATTTAATCTTAAAACCATAATTACCTAAAACCCCCCAATTTGGGTACAAGAACCCTAGCTCTCAAATTTATAATTAAACACAATAAGGATTACTCACCTTGCAAGGATCCTCTATGACTTCACATTAGGGTAAACACCTTAATTCATCACCAATTGGCCTCTGAAGACCAACCTATATTTTTCCTCCATTTCTCTTACTCGACACACACACTTACACATTTTATTTCTGGAAAATAAATGAAGTTGATAGAGTTATCCAGAAGTATGTAGAGGGAAACTTTGCCCAATTGACATAAGTGGTCCCTCAAGTCCCATTCTTCATAATTTGGCCACACTACACTTTTATAACAAGTTTATAATAAAGCAATTTAGGTCCCCCTACTTTCTATAACTATAACACAACATGTGTTAATTATTACTTTGACTATCGGGTTGACTAGTCAATTTAACATTCGTTGACTAACCAATCACGTTAAACCTTGGTCAATTTCATCTAAGGTGGGGCCTATTTGTATCCGGGATACGGGTCTAACAACAAGTTGGGGCATTTTGCTAGGGAATGCAGAAGACCAAGGATGAAGGACAACATGTCTACTTGGTACAAGAAAAAGAAAGAACCAACTGTGGAAGAACCAAAGGCAATGTTGGCAATTGATGGTGTGAGCTATGATTGGAGTTTCATGGCTGATGATCAAGGGGAAGAACCTTGAGATCTTTGCTCTTGTGTCTCACTGATAACGCTACACGCGTCGTTCGGGGTCAAGGAAACTTCCTTTTCTTGAGCAAGTTTTATAACACCCTAGGCGATGAACCTAATCGTTGTAGTGTAGTAATTAGGGTAAGCCACGGGTATTGATATCGTTCTCTGGGGAATAGGAATGCTAGTAAGGAGTTACTACGCTAAGGTTAAGGTTGAGGAAGATTATTTTTATCTTTTATATTTTATGAAATGGAAAGGTACGAATCTCGGGTATTGGATTTGGGGGTTGGTATTTCTACCGATTACTCTACTATTATCTAATTATCTAAACTAAGGTTGTGGGAGTCTATGTCTAATTAATGTGTGCTCGTATGATAGTTTAAAGATGTGTTTACTTAGGTTGTACTACTCCTTAATTATCTCCTATTGATGGTTGAGTTGTCACGTCCTTATTCTTAGTTGCGTTGTGTGTCTAAAGTTGTAGGGTATCGTTTCTCCCAACTCTTTGAACTTACCAAAGGGTCTCGTCTACAAACCCACTAGGGATGATAAACTCTTACTCTAAGGCACTCTTTGGATGGTTTAGCTTACAACTACTCGGTAATTATATTCTAAGGTTCACAAAGATGAATCAAGCATTAAGTACACAACGAATGACCTATCGCATTACTAGATCATTAATCAACTAAGATAAGAAACAACCAATCAATATTCAATAATTAAGTTTCATACTTCCTAAGCAAACACACAAATAAATTAGCGGGACATGGAGAACATGCAAGCATACACACAAATAATCAAAGACATAATTGAATTAATGAAGTAAATACTTATCTTGATGTAAGATAGGGTTTAAAACCCTAAAATCTTGTACAAGACACCTTAGGTTCGGTTTTAGGTTTTCACTCCAAAAGACTCTCCTAAAAGCGAAAAATTCGGATTCTATATATAAGATTACATATCGCGGCGTCACCTTATGTTTAAATGGCGCCGTCGTGTCGCCGTCATTAGGGTTTCGTCTTGGCCACGTTAACCTTGCGGCGGCGTCACCTTATGTCCGTGGCGCCGTCCTCTTGACTTCGGCGTCGTCGGATTGCATCTAGGCCGTCCGAGTAGCGACGGCCTACTCTTTTACAACTAGGGCGTCGTCACTTGAAAATCTGAGTTTTGGGTTACGAACCGTCACAAAAATCTTCGGACGGCGTCGCCATTAGCTTTTGACGCCGTCGCCTTCTAATTTCGACAGCTGTGAGTGTCTCGATTTTGACTTTGGCCATTTTCTTCATATATTCGCGCCTTTTCGTCCAAATAAGTGCCATTCCACATTTTGCCTTCAAGAGACCTAAAAGTGAAAAGGAGCGATATTAAGCAATAACGGATACAAAAGTGATCAAATAAGGACTAAAACGACCCTCAAAATGGTACCTTTTAAAACCTTATCAAATATCCCTACACTTGTTATTTGCTTGTCCTCAAGCAAATGTGCTTTAACCAATTAATTTATAAGTTAGGGGTCATGAAGCATTAATTCAAAGCGGTCCACAACACATATAAGCCCATAAAAGTCATAACAAGCACGGAAATACATACTAGCACCTCACATGGGGTGTTTGGATACTCACATCTCTCTCGGGTGTATATATGAAATATAACAAATAGGAAATGGAAGATAAACACTCATTAACGGTCCTAGTACATAGATTACCATAGGCTTGAGAATAGATCAAACCTCCATCGCTTTGGCGTAAGCACCTAGGAAAGACTATCAAAGAGGTCTTTTAAAGGGTTGTAATGTTAGGCTTACGGTAGGAAACAAGGGTTTGGTGGGATAGGCTATTTAGTGGTGGCAAGTCAAAAATCTCTATGTTAAATGCATATGAAGAATGGCGTTGCTAAGCCAAGACTCGACACTCTAAACTCTAGATAACTGAAATAAACAAACATAAATTCAAAGATAGATGTAGGATGGTAGCCCGTTTTTTTTTTTTTTTTTTTTTTTTTTTTTTTTTTTTTTTTTTTTTTTTTTTTTTTTTTTTTTTTTTTTTCATACACTTTTACTCTACCATCCTCTACGATAACATCAAAATACTAGGGATTTATAGGCATATCCCTACACTTGAGTTTTTATTACTCTAACACTAATTTGACCCGATTTGAAAAGATCAAAACACTTGGGGTACATTATTATGCAAACAAAGGGAATTTGAATTTAACGTTCCCTTCCGTCATTTCATAAACTTTAACTTTTCCCATGAATCCCAATCGTCCCAAAGCGTATACAAAGGATATGACTCGACTTAGCAACTTATGCAAGCAACTAGATAATTGAACTAAGGGTTTAGGGTGATAACAAACATTTGCACTAAAAGTGAGTGCATAAGGGGTAGGCTAAAGCGATTTGGGTGTATATTTGGGGTGGGGTGTAAACAATGCTCTTCATTGATATTCGGAAAAACGAAACATCACGAGAACCGCGAAAAGGATAGGCTCGAGGGGTTAACTAGGGTATCGTGTACTAAAGATGAGTACAACGCAAAGGGTGTGGGGAATTACTCAACCGATATGGAAGAAGTAATTATATTACGGTATCAAACAAGGGTTATCCTAATGCCTCTTATCATTTAGTTATTCCTAACTACACAAGTGTAGCCTCACTTGCGATCTCGGAATGCATCACAAAACAAGTTCTAGAATCTAATATACTACGGTTCACACTCTAAGCATTGAAGATGAATGCTTTAATTCCTACTAATCTAAGGCGATCCTCGCATTTTGGTGGAATTTGGGTGGTAAAGGGTTTTGTGCTAGTCATGCAACTTCCTATCCATGAGGCGCTTTTGTTAAGACTAATGGCCCACTCCTATATGTCATAAAAATTTTAAATTTGGTGCCAAAATTACCTAACCGACATTTTCTCATGGTTTATTACACAATCACAATTGGACAAAGCAAATAGTCAAGGATAAGCATAGTTTCAAAGTTCCGTTTATTTTCCTCCTACACTTAAAGCGAACATTGTCCCCAATGTTCCCGAAAATATCAAAGTTATGATAAAGGAAGGTAATTAAAAGCGAAAAAACTAATACTCCCGATTAGCTCGGTAGGATCCGTGTAAAGTGGTGGTTAAATCCTTTTCAAGAAGAATTATTGCGTGAAAAGCTCCTTCCAATCTTATGTAACTTCTTCTTGACAAACTAAACACACACACTTGAAGAAAACAAAGCGAAACCTTCGCGTAAAATCGGCGGTAATAATATATATAAGACTCGATTTAAACTAGGATATAATGCTTGTGGAATGGATGTTTACTGAATTTCTAAGAAAATTAAGACACGGAAAATTCCAAAATTTATAAGTAGCTCGAAAAGCGAGAAAAAAGTAATCGATGTTTTACTCCTTCACGGCGTCGTCGGTTGCAATCTGACGCCGTCGGTTATCTGACAAAAAGCGGTGCGATTTTACGGAAAAATTTACGGAAAATTTACATCTTTAGAATCGGAAAAATTTACGCAAAACATCCATTATGACTCGATACAAGCATTTGACTCGAACAAACAAACATAAATATCTTTTAGTTAATTGTTATTCTCATGTTTACGTTTCTTTTGAAAGCGTGTGTAATCCTCCTACACTTATCCTTTATGTAAAATACCTTTATATGCAATTAAGGCGAGGTTAAAAACAAAATAAAGCATTTTACAAATTTAAACATGAGGATAAACAATTAATAAAAGATATATGACACTAACAAGCAAACAATTAAGCATGGGTTGCCTCCCGAAGCGCTTTTCTTTATTTAAGAGTCTTGTAGCTAGACTCATAGTCGTGCTCTCGTTTTCTCACCACCGCCCTCTTCTTCTAAAACAATATCCTCATCGTTCACCATTTCAATATTATCCAATTGATAATGCTTCACCGTTGCCCATTAACGGTGAATTCTCTTCCATCATGGTCTAGTAGCACCACCGCCCATTGCTCATCTGTTTTTTTGAAAAGGGTCCATACCACACGGATTTGAGTTTTCACGGGAATAATCTTAGTCTTGAATTATACAAGAGCACCTTATCCCTTCCAAAACTCTTTAGGATTCTTTATTCGTTGATCATGCCATCTTTTGCCCTTTCTTTGTAAGTGATTGATGATTCGTATGCTTCGACCTCGGTTCATCCAATTCTTGAAGTTGTAAGAACCGATTTGACCACCTTGAAATAATCCATATTACAGGCCTTAAGGGCCCAATATGCTTCTGCTCAAGTTCGATAGGGAGGTGGCAAGCCTTTCCGTATACCGGCGAAAAGGGTTGTCCGATAGGTGTTTTATAGCGATTCTAAATGCCCAGTGCCTCATCCGGTTTGAATGCCCAATCTTTCCTATTTTGGTGGACCGTTTTTCAAGTATCCGCTTTAATGCCTGTTTGTGTTTTCTACTTGTCCATTTGTGCGAGGATGATATGCGGTAGAAAATCTATGTGGGACGCCATACTTCTTCATCACTTTTCCATTTGAGCATTGCAAAGTGAGTCCTCTATCATCGATTAATGCTTTGGGAATCCCAAATCGTGCGAAGAGCTTTTAAGAAAGTGAATAACTACCCTTGCATCATTAGTTCTAAGGGCTTGAGCCTCTACCCATTTGGATACATAGTCGATAGCTACGAGAATGTATTCATTTCCTCCGGAAGATGGAAAGGGTCCCATGAAGTCTATTCCCCAAACGTCAAATATTTGAGACTTGGATATAGTTACGGGTGACTCATCCGTCGTGAAATATTTCACGATCGTTGGCATGCATCACACATTTGAACTAATCTCTTAACGTCTCGAAAAGCAGTAGGCCAATAGAATCCGGCGTCGAAAACCTTTCGTGCCGTGATATTCACACCGTGATGTCCTCGAGATGGTCCCGCATGACATTCTTTGAACTCGATCAATCTCTCTACCGCCACGCAACGTCGAATGATTTGATCGGGACATATCTGGAAAAGGAAGGGTTCATCCCGAGTAATGTTTTAGCGTAGTGAAGAACTTCTTTTATCTTGTTTGGTCATGTAATTTGGCAAAACCCTCTTGGACGGTAGTTAGCATAATCCGCATACCATGGCTCAATTTCTTTAATCGCCATTAGCCGTTCCTCGGGAAAAGAGTCGCGAATATCGGTGTGATCTAACTTCTCAAGATCGGGGTTCTCAAGCGTGATAGATGATCGGCGAGATTTTCACCCCTTTTATCTCGAATTTCAATGTCGAATTCTTGAAGTAATAGGATCCACCTAATCGGTGAGGTTTAGCATCTTGTTTTGAAAACAAATAGCGTAAGGCGGAGTGATCGGTGAAGGCAGCAGTTTTAGAAGAGCGAGATATTGCTGAATTTGTCGAAGGCAAAACAACGGCTAAAAGTTCTTTCTCGGTGGTTGTATAGTTCTCTTGTGCTACATTCATGGTTTTGCTAGCATAGTAGATTGGTTGAAAATGCTTTTCCTTCCTTTGGCGAGCAACTGCGCCGACGGCATAATCACTAGCGTCACACATGATTTGAATGGTGAGACCAATCGGGGTGACCATTATAGGTGCTTGAGTGAGATCTTTCTTTAGTCGGTTAAATGCTTCCTTGCATTCTCGGAAAAATCAAAGGGCATCCTTAACAAGAAGGCATGTCATTGGCGGGCAATTTTGAAAAATCTTTAATAAACCTTGATAAAACACGCATGACCAAGAAAGCTGCGAATGGCTTTAACGGTAGTAGGATAGGGAGTTTGGAAATTGCTTGATTTTTGCTCTATCGACCTCAATTCCATTCCCGAGACTTTATGCCCTAAGACAATTCCTTCTTTTACCATGAAATGACATTTTCCCAATTTAAAACCAAATTAGTTTCCTCGCATCGCTTCAACATCTTCCTAAGGTTGGAAAGACAAAGGTCGAAAGAATTTCCAAACAGAAATCATCCATGAAGACTTCCATCTTGTCCTCAATTAACTCGTGGAATATGGCCATCATACATCGTTGAAAGGTTGCGGGTGCGTTACATAACCGAAGGGCATTAAACTTGTAGGCGAGCGTTCCGTAAGGACATGTAAATGTAGTTTTCTCACGATCTTGAGGAGCAATTGGAATTTGGAAGTATCACGAAAAGCCATCAAGGAAGCAGTAGTATTCGTGCCTGCTAACCTTTCAAGCATTTGGTCAATAAGCGGCGGAGGAAAATGATCTTTCGGGTGGCATCATTCAACTTTCGTAGTCAATACATACCGCCACCCGATAACCGTTCTTTGCGGCACCAACTCACCCTTCTCATTTTTACAACCGTCATCCCTCCTTTTTGGAACCACTTGGACCGGGTGACCCATGGGCTATCGATATGGGGTAGATGAGACACGCATCCGAAGCTTAATGACCTCTTTTTCACTACCTCTTTGATGTTAGGGTTAACCCGCCTTTGCGGTTGAGCAGTTGGTTTGTAATCTTCCTCCATGAGGATTTTGTGAGTCTGAGAATGTAGAATCGATTCCTTTAATGTCGGCAACACTCCACGCAATCACCCTTTGTACTCTTTTAAAACTTCTAAGAGCTTCTCTTTACGAATAGTGGTTAGCGAAGAGCTTATGATGACGAGGAGTTGGTCCTCCCCGAAGGAAGGCGTATTCAAGTGACTCGGGAGATCTTTCGGTTCTAAGGTAGGAGGCTCTTTGATCGATGGTTTTAGCTTGTTTCCGGCCTCTGAAGCTCAATAGGTTCAATTTCATCTGGCGAGGATAAAGGACACAACTCAACCATCTCAATTTCTTGGTCGTCGTATATTACGTTGTTATCATTATTCATGAATTCGTTTAATAGATACTCGTCAATGCGACCATCTATGTCGTCAACAAATTCATCAACTTCTTCAACTAAATATCAGGCGACCGCGGAAGAAGAATGTCTCATAGAATCCTTAATGTCGAAGGTCAAGCTCTCGGATCCTACTCGTAAAGTGAGTTTACCATCATGAACATCAATGATGGCACGAGTTGTAGCCAAGAAGGGTCTTCAAGGATTATTGGGACGGAATTATCTTCCTCCATCTCTAAAATTACGAAATCATTGGAAAATTGAATTCCCCACCCTTACAAGAACGTTCTCACAAACTCCGATGGGATATTTGATTGATCGATCGACTAATTGGATACTCATCCTAGTTGGTTTAAGCCACGAATATCCGAGTTTAAGAAAGCAGGGGTGAGGCATCGGGTTAATGCTTGCCCAAGATCGCCAGGCGTTTTTCATAAGCGCCCTATAGAGCAAGGAATGGTAAAGCGCGGATCTTCCTTCTTCTTGGGCATGCTCTTTTGGATGATAGTGAACATTCTTCTCTAATGATATCAATCCTTCAAGCTTTTTCGATTAGATATCAACCTCTTGAAGTATCTACTATGTTTAGGGATGTGATAGAATACATCAAGGAGTGGTATGTTGACGGATGTTTGTTTCAAATAAGACAATATTCTTTCATTGTCTTCTTGACCTTTGATTCTTTAGGCGAGAGGATAGGGAATCCGTGCGAGAGTTGGTCATTGAAATGGTCTTTGGTGTTTGTGGGGAGGATCGTGAGGAGTTGGAAGAGGTGCGGGAATCGCCTCATTTCTAACTCGGGTTCCCTTGTGATGGGGTTCGGTTGGGATGTGGGGATCCTTGGTAGTAGTTCTGATCGAGTAGTGATTGCGCAAGTTGGATCGTGAAGGGTTGGGCGGGTCCACTCATTCTTTCGTGGAGATTGGTGAGCCGACTTTCTAATTGACTTCTTTGCTCTCGGATAAACCCTCAAGACCTTTCAAGAGTGCATCCCTTCCATGGTGAGCGCCGAGTTTTTCTTCAAAAGGATCACGGATGGTGTACTCGGTCCGTCCTTTCCTTCCGTTCTCCATTTGATTGCCCCAGGATCACATTCATCGGTTTGATAAAATGAGGAGTGAAGGGTCATCATAAATATCATGACTAGAGAGGAAGGCGCTTTCTCGGTGTGTGTCATCGCACTCATCGCTCTCGTCACGGTCCTCCCATATGTCGCATATGAGATATGGGTTAGTCGACCTTTTTGGTTACGGTGATTTTATGAGGTAAGCTAGTTTCTTTTGTGCTTTCTCAATCCGATAATCGAAGGATAACTCTTCACTTGAGAAAGTAGAAATGCTTGACGCGTTTTCTTGCTCATTCAATGGTTGTCTTGATATTGGATGTATTCCTCTATTCGGTTCCACCCTTCTTACTGCGGTGAGGTTCGCGATTCTTGACGGTCAAAATCAATCCCTTTTGATCCTTTCGGAGACATTGTCGTAAAAGATTTGAACAAGCAACCAAAGGTTGATACCGTGGTGTGGAGCTTGTTGAATAAGATCTTTATAACGACTCGAGGAGTTGGTGATAGATTCTCCATCGGGTTGATGAAAGTGCGAATTTTGCTCCTAACTCTGCGGTTCTTCGGGGAAAGAACTTTTGGTGAACTTGGTTGTAAGTTGTTCCCATGTGAAAATGGACCTTGGAGGAGCTTATCGAGCCACTCCTTGGCTCGCCTGAAGAAAATGGGAAAAACCGGTCTAGATGTCTCCTTAGATGCTCCGTCGGTATAGATAGCATCAACAATTTTAAAAGCTGTTTGATGTGGTGAATTGGGTTTTCATTGTGGGATCCATGGAATTGACATGCCTTTTGGATTAGCCAAATGTCGGATGCATGCAATACCTCATTGATATGTTCGAGGATGAGACAATGGCAGGTGAATCGGATCTGAAGGGTAGGAGTATTCCCAGGGTTTTCGCTTTAGGAGGATTTATGGGTCCATTGGTGGAGTGGCAAGAACTTCCTCGCCATTTTGACTCAGTTGTCAATGATGATGGTTTCGAGAGATTGTGGGGAATGAGGGATTCTTCATCGGATGTAACTTCATCAAAATTGATGGAAGTGCCTTGAAGTTACGAATCATGGAGAGCTTTTCTTCGCCTATTGAGCTCTCTTTCGGGTTACGCAAATGGTTCAAGAAGAGTTTTGGTGGAGCTACGGGTTCTAAGTTGCTTAAGGGGTTTGTATGGGGCGTGGTTGTTGGTTATCACCTTCCATGATGAAAAGTGATGGGATTACGAACAAAGGTCACGAAGAAGGGGATAGACTAAGAAAGCTAAAAAATGAGAAAAATTTACTTGATAGGAATCAAGCAAAGAACCTAAGCGAGGTGGACTACTAACTAGCTATTCTATTCCCGGCGGCGCCAAAAACTTGATAACGCTACACGCGTCGTTCGGGGTCAAGGAAACTTCCTTTTCTTGAGCAAGTTTTATAACACCTAGGCGATGAACCTAATCGTTGTAGTGTAGTAATTAGGGTAAGCCACGGGTATTGATATCGTTCTCTGGGGAATAGGAATGCTAGTAAGGAGTTACTACGCTAAGGTTAAGGTTGAGGAAGATTATTTTTATATTTTTATATTTTATGAAATGGAAAGGTACGAATCTCGGGTATTGGATTTGGGGGTTGGTATTTCTACCGATTACTCTACTATTATCTAATTATCTAAACTAAGGTTGTGGGAGTCTATGTCTAATTAATGTGTGCTCGTATGATAGTTTAAAGATGTGTTTACTTAGGTTGTACTACTCCTTAATTATCTCCTATTGATGGTTGAGTTGTCACGTCCTTATTCTTAGTTGCGTTGTGTGTCTAAAGTTGTAGGGTATCGTTTCTCCCAACTCTTTGAACTTACCAAAGGGTCTCGTCTACAAACCCACTAGGGATGATAAACTCTTACTCTAAGGCACTCTTTGGATGGTTTAGCTTACAACTACTCGGTAATTATATTCTAAGGTTCACAAAGATGAATCAAGCATTAAGTACACAACGAATGACCTATCGCATTACTAGATCATTAATCAACTAAGATAAGAAACAACCAATCAATATTCAATAATTAAGTTTCATACTTCCTAAGCAAACACACAAATAAATTAGCGGGACATGGAGAACATGCAAGCATACACACAAATAATCAAAGACATAATTGAATTAATGAAGTAAATACTTATCTTGATGTAAGATAGGGTTTAAAACCCTAAAATCTTGTACAAGACACCTTAGGTTCGGTTTTAGGTTTTCACTCCAAAGACTCTCTCTAAAAGCGAAAAATTCGGATTCTATATATAAGATTACATATGCGACGGCGTCACCTTATGTTTCGTGGCGCGTCGTGTCGCCGTCATTAGGGTTTCGTCTTGGCCACGTTAACCTTGCGGCGGCGTCACCTTATGTCCGTGGCGCCGTCCTCTTGACCGGCGTCGTGCGGATTGCATCTAGGCCGTCGAGTAGCGACGGCCTACTCTTTTACAACTAGGCGTCGTCACTTGAAAATCTGAGTTTTGGGTTACGAACCGTCACAAAAATCCTGGACGGCGTCGCCATTAGCTTTTGACGCCGTCGCCTTCTAATTTCGACAGCTGTGAGTGTCTCGATTTTGACTTTGGCCATTTTCTTCATATATTCGCGCTTTTCGTCCAAATAAGTGCCATTCCGACATTTTGCCTTCAAGAGACCTAAAAGTGAAAAGGAGCGATATTAAGCAATAACGGATACAAAGTGATCAAATAAGGACTAAAGCGACCCTCAAAATGGTACCTTTTAAAACCTTATCAGATTTAACTATATTGATACACGAGGCGCATCCAAGTCAATCATGGCTTGGGTCCCCAAAAGAAACTAACTCTTTACTTTAATGTGCGGGAACATCCAAGGACAAAAGATCAGATCAAGGTTACACAGATAGTGGATGTTCAAGGCACATGACTGGCAACAAGTCCTATCTCTCAGATTTTGAACAATATGATGGACAGTATGTCAGCTTTGGAGGTGGAGTTAAGTGAAAAGTAAAATGGAACAACAAGTATGATGCAAGAAGATTTAAAGCAAATAACATGGATTTTTATTATTATTATCAAACAAAACTGCACACTGAGTGCAGTAGATACATCCATGAGATACATACAACAAGCATCATTACATGAACAGAAGACAACACACAACAACCTACTATAGACACAAGCTTCACATACTACCCAACCAAACCCCAATCTGACCACCATCTACCACCTAAGGCTTCTTAGGGAAGGCCCACTCTGGCATCTCTTTGGGCGCCATCGCCTATCTAGCACCCTCCACACCTTGGGGCTTGCTAGCCCCGTCACCACTCCTCCAACAGGTGGTGAGGATGATGAAGGACCCTCTTGTGGTGGTGTTGTTAACAGTGGTGGAAAAGGTGGTGCCTGCAGCTCTCCTAGAGGAAGGAATGCAGCAAGGGGAGGCACACTCAGTACTCTTGCAGATGTTTCATCATCTGTGCCTTCATATGGAGAAATGTAGCTTAAAATAGAATCTGAGTTATCCTCTTTGATGATGGCATCCTGAGGCATTGGTTGGAGAGATAAAGGACCAGCAGCAAATGGATTTGAAAGAGCACTTGAATGTCTTCTCTTTCTTGAAACAACCTTCTCATACTCTTCTTTCTCAACTCTCCCAAGGTTATTCAAAACAAAGTCATCCCAGGAACTATCAGATGAACTGCTAGATGAAAGGTTGATTGGGTTGGAATGACTCATGATATTTGGAGAGAAGTAAGTTCGTGTGAGAGAAATGTTCTTGGAGTATGTGTGATGTGAGTGGTTAATGTGCTAAAGGTGCTTATATAAAGCTTAAGTGTTATCAGGAAGTTAATGTGTGGAAGGTATAAGTGGTTGAGGAGTAAATGAAGTCTTTTGTCCTTGGAAAATGTTTCAGTGACTAGGAGTTGACTTTATTGACTCTAGCCACTGCTCAGTTCATTCCTTGATATTCACTAACCACTGATAACCTTAACAATGCTTTTAGTGTGTGGTTTATGTTTGTGTTATACAAGTTTGAAGGATTACTTGTATACATTGAAGTGATTGTTATTTTGTGCTTGTATTGTTGGTTGTCCACAAATTTTTATGCAGAGATTAAGTCTAACAGTGGAAACCATAATACAAGCAGTGGTAAAAGGTACTCTTACAGTGGAAAAATAAAACAGAGAAATTTCATTCATGATGAAGATTCATTACATTCAAAGTGAGAGTGCTTCTAACCACAATCAAAACACAAAAGATTAAAACCTAACACAATCTACATCACCAAATCATACATCAGCTACTCTATTGGCTTCTTACCCTTGCCTTAATTGCTGTGCTTGGACTTGTGTGTTCTCTTCCTTTTGTTTTCAAAGGTTGACTGCATTCTTGGACAAGCAAGACCAAGAACTTGTGGAAGAGGCCTTGGTAGTCTTGCAGGTTTCTCTGGTATGGAAATTTTCTTCATGTTGGCGATAGCTGTTCCCAAAGCCTTTGACAAAGCACTTGTCAACTTCTTGGACAAGGTATAGGTTTCATCCTGATCATCATCATCTGATGAGCTGGAGTAAAACTCAAGAGAAAGTGCACGCTTGGCAACAGGCTTCGCAGTCTTCTTAGTTCGCTCCTTGGAAGAAGAACTAGTGGAATAGCATGGAATGTATTCCCACGATGATATCTCTGTGTCAGAATCTGAAGAGATGTCAATGACATCTGAGAAATTGCTCATGGTGATTTTTAGGGTTTTTGTGCAGGTTTGATTGTGTCTTGATACAAACTATGCAGAGTTGAATCGCCTTATATAGGCAAAGTCAATCAAAAGGTTTAAATAGAAAAGATATTTACTTTTACCTATTTTGGTATGGCTTAAACTAAATATAGATATTATTGGATTGACTTTGAGAAGATATTGTATCTTTGATTAAATCAAGTCGGTTATGCATATTCTTTGTATTATTCTAACATTTGCAGGTACATAACCAAAGCATAGATGGGAGTTGATCTTAAAAGGTGTATAACTAAGATACACAAATGGTTATTGATTCACCATGTCTAACCCACATAAGAATCAACTAGTCCAGAGCAAACGGCTACTGGTAAAGACTTGACAAATCCGTTTATGGTTGATAGTTTACCAAAAACTAGATGGTTATCAACTCATCATATTCTTTATGATTAAGAGTTGGCTAGTCCATAGCAAACGGCTCATGGTAAAGACATATCAAATCCGTTGATAGCTGGTAGTTTGCTAAAAACTATGATAAGAGCGATCTATTTTATATGTTTTTCTTTACCACTGCTCTTTGAAAATTTTGTGAAAAATTCCCACTGCTAGTTCACAGTTTCCACTGACAGTATTATTTTTACCACTGTTGTTCTAGCCGTTACAACTGTTGTGTCAGTAACTAATTTTTTACTAGCCGTTGTAGAAAAATTGCTTTACATATATATAGGGTAACTTTTTAGAAGATTATCTACTTTCCTATTTGATATTTATCTCCTAAAGATAAATACTTTCCTTGGATAATCTTTCTTGCGCAACATTCTTAAACCCTACCTCTATATATCTTTTGTCTCAATTGGCTAGTTATTCCTTCAATTCTTACTGACATAATATCTTTTTCATCAAAAGTTTCTATGGCACCATTACAATTTGCAGATGAGCACAACCAAGTGGCCTACTTAGAAAAGTCAAACGAGAAGAGTGGCCTGTTTTTCATCGATTGTGGACTTTCTCAATACTACCCATTTAAGGTATGCTTTACTTTTAAATCCCACAATCTATATCTCTCAAATCAAGCAGTTTTGGACTTACGCTCACCCATAACACTTGAGAATAGAGATACACATGAAACGATGGATGCTCTAAGAGCCACTGTGGATGGGGTAACTATTGATGTTACTGAGGCATCCTTGAGGAGAATTCTCCAATTGGATGATCTCAATGGTATCATCATATTACCGATGCCAGAAATACATGAAAGTTTATCATCCATGGGGTATGATACCACCGATAAAAGGCTACTTTTAAAAGAGTGGTTTTGTCCCCATCGGAGATTTTTGATACATACTCTTTACATTGTCTTAGTCCAAAGAAAACATCTTATGAGCAATTTAGTTCAACCATGGCTTACCCTTTGGTTTGTCTAGCCACCGATAAGACTTTTAACCGGTCAAAATATATTTTACAAGTATGATTGAAATGTAAAGAGTTCAACAAAATTTTAATGTATCCAAGGTTTGTGCAAGCGATGCTAAATGAGTTTCAACTGCAACCCCATACAAGAACTTATAAAATCCGTTGCCTTAAGCCTAAAGTTTTCAAAATATGAATAAAGATGGCAATATGGATTTTACACCTCTCTTTCCTCAAATGCTTGCAAAGATTTCACAAATACAACTACACCCATAATCACTGCTCCACACATTGATTATACTCCACCGATTTCTCACACCTATGAGAGGAGGCAAAACAACCAACTCCTCCCATTACAACACAAAGATGTACCGATCCTTTTGGTTTAGGCACAAGCGGTGGTGGTTCCGAGCTTCAATCTAGTCCAACTAGGAGGAACTCGAACCAATGCCCTATGATTCACCTCTCCCAACAGTCACATAGTTGGAAGTGTTGAGGCGTTGGGCAACCAATGGAATTGATGGAAATTTGTACCACATTAGCAAAGCGGGTTAAATCTACGGAACAAGACTTGGCACAACTTAAGGAGCAAGATGCCAAGGATATTACATCATTAAAGGAGGATATTCGGACCTTGAAAGAAGAGTTGCGGGGTTAAATCAAAGAAGAACGCAAAGTTTGTGCTATCATCTCCATCCTCACCTCATGATGGTGATTCGAAGCTTCGGTCAGATTTGGGTCATTCTCCCAAACAGTCTTTGAAGCTAAGGGAGGAAGCTAGATTTTGGAGATCAAGGTGTTACAAGTAAAGGTGCAGAGGAGTCGATACTCATGAAGAGCAACTAGATCAAGATCTTTTTAGTATCTGCAACTACTGATTTTACCATTGATCCAATTTCCACTCTGAGCCAAATATTCCCACCGTTGGACATGATGTTGCCACTTGTATGTGAAGAAATTGATAAATGTAAGAATGACAAAGGTAAAGTCATTATGCAAAGCAAAGAGCAAACAAAAGGAAGATTTCAAAGAAAGAACAAGTTCGATTGCTCTTGATGAAGAAATTGCTAAAAAGATTACTGAAGAACAAGTTGCTGAGAAGAAAAAGCTTGAAGAATTGGAGATTGCAAGCTTTATGGAGGCTAAAAGGCTAGATAGAATGGAAGATCCACTTTCTACTGTTCAACCATCAATATTTAGAGAGAAGACTCCAGAGTTCAGTTATGTACCTACTGAAGAAGAAATAGAGTTCTTGATTGCAAATGATCCAGTAATCAAGAAGAAGGTAATTGACCTTGTAGCAGATAAGTCTTTAACTGAAGAACAAAGAACAGCTCAGTTAAAGGACTTTATTCAGATGAAGAATAATCAAGCACTTTAAGAGGTAATTGGTTCAGTTAGAAAGGGTC
Organism: Chrysanthemum lavandulifolium; assembly: GCA_022545495.1. Lineage (NCBI taxonomy): Eukaryota > Viridiplantae > Streptophyta > Magnoliopsida > Asterales > Asteraceae > Chrysanthemum > Chrysanthemum lavandulifolium. The sequence continues at coordinate 88,015,082 of CM040246.1, forward strand.
AAAAGAAACCAAGGCAACCAACTAAGGCACAAGTTATTGCATACATGAAGACTTATTGTTGCAATGTTGGTGGTTGGAAAAGACATCAATTCAAAGGAATGCCTGATGATAAAGTAGAGAGTATCTACTACAGAGTTCAAAGACAAGATAACGATTTCATTCCAATGGACTCTGAAGAAGAAGCAAGAAGGTATCCTGGTTTGAAGAGAAAAGCCAAAGACAGTGATTCTTAGACTTCTAAGAAGATAAAGTTCTTTCAAGAAAAGAAGTTCCAAGCGAGAAATTCTTGAAAAACAATTGATGATATGACTGTGATTGAAGAAGAAGATTTTTATCCAGAACCACTGCAAGTCAGATATCTTATCATTGATTGGGAAGTATACACTGCTAGCAATTTTGTTCCAACATGGAAGATCACAAGGCTAGGTGGTGAAACTCAATCATTTATTCAGTTTGAAGATCTTATTAAAGCTTTTGACCGAGATGATCTTGATACACTATGGAAGTTAGTTCAAGAAAGGTTTGATGCTGAAGATCTCAAAGATATGAAGGAGATGCAGTTATGGGTTAATCTTAGAAGGCTCTATGATCCAGATGTTAATGATGATTTCTGGAAATTCTCATGTTCATGTCCTGGTACTAAATGGTTCTATTATGATTCATGTGAAGTTCATCATGTTTCTACAGCAAATAGAGTAGATGTATTCATGCTTGCTGAGAAAGAATATCCACTCAGAGCTGGAACTCTCACTATGATGTTGTGTACTACTATAAGAGTTCATGAAGATAGTGAGAAAGTCAGAGCATTGTTACTTAGGCTTCAAGATCAATGTTCAAGAGCTATTCAGAATCTAAGGAAGAAGTGAAGTGTTTGAAAGAATTCCCCAAATCCTTGAAGATAATGAAGATTGAAGAAACTTATTGATTTGCAGAGAAATCATAAGTTTAGGGGAGGATTGTTGGGAATAATCTGTTATCACTGATAGTTGTGGAAGACACTGCTAAGTATTGCACTAGCAAAGGAAAACGATATTACCACCGCCGGCACATTATTACCATCGCTATTAGATAATTGTTAGGAAAACGTGTTTAGATAAGTATAGAAAAGATCTTGTGTATATTCTATATTGTTAGCTTTATACTTATCTTGTAAAGGACTCCTTGTACTATAAAAGGAGGTCCTAGGTTATTGTCTTAGGTACGTAACAACTTATAAACATACGTATCATTCACATAAGCTTCAAGGTGTAACCCTAGTGATAACCAAGATCACTCGTATTATTCATTAATAATATTGGAGCTTAGTTTTGTGTTTAATCTGTGTTTACTTACAATACGTCATATAATTCTTCTTCTAAGTATTACTAAGTAAATTTCGCGTGCTTATTAATATAATACAAAATATCACTGACACAAGGTGTGTGTCTAGATCCATCAGGTCACCAACTAAGAAAGTGAAGGCTAATAAGATTGCATCACCAAGTAAGAAAGTCAAGGGTAAGGCTGTGAAGACTAATTCACCATCAAAGAAAGGAAATGGTAAGGCTGTGAAGGCTACTAAAAAAGACTGAAAAAAGGTAATTGTTGCACATTTAAGCTTTGGACATCTTGGATGCAAGGTGAAAACTCATTTCAAATTAAAACACTCATTCCACACCACACTTGCTCTAGGAACTTTGATTTAGGTGCACTAGTAACCTTTAAATGGATTGCAAAGCAATTTGCTTATAAAATACTTCAGGATCCAACTATTAGCTATAGGAGCATTAGAGATCAAATAAAAAAGAAATACTTGATCAATGTAAGTGTTGGTCAGTGTAAAAGAGCTAAGCAGAGGGCCCTATTTGATCATGAAGGTGGTCTCATTGAGCATTATAGTAGACTATGAGATTATAGGAAGCAAATACTAGACACCAATCCAGGCTCTTAAGTCCATTTGCATGTAGAGGAGAAGGATAGTGGTAAAATACACTTCAAAAGAATTTATGTTTGTTTTAAGGCAATGAAAGAAGGATGGAGTGCAGGCTGTCGAAAAGTCATAGGGCTTGATGGATGCTTTTTGAGAGGAACATTCAGGGGTGAGCTATTGACTGCCATGGATAGAGATAGGAACAACCAAATGTTTCCCATAGCTTGGGCTGTGGTCAACATTGAAAACAATGATAATTGGGAATGGTTTTTAGCTTGTTTATGTGAAGATTTAGAAATGCACCAAGGTGCCTATATGACTATCATTTTTGATGGTCATAAGGTATAATTTTACATTGTTCATTTTGTATCAGCTTATGATCATTTAAATATTTTATCTGTTTAACTTATCATCTCTATTCTATGCAACAGAGTTTGACGGAAGTTGTAAGGACCATGCTACCATATGCAGAGCATAGGTAGTGTGCAAGGCACATTTATGCCAACTTTAAAAAGAAGTGGAATGGTCTACATTACAAGAGTTCGTTTTGGGCTGCAACATCTACTACAATACAACATGTCTTTTACAACAAGATGAACCTCATAGGTAACATTGATCATGAATCAAAACAATGGTTTGTTGATAGGAACCCAAACACATGGTGTAGGGCATTTTTCAAGATGGATAGAGGTTGTGCAACATATGAGAATGACATCTCTGAGTCTTATCACAATGCAATAGGTATTGCTAGAGGTAAGCCAATTATTACCATGTTAGAAGAGATTAGGGTGTACTTAATGCAAAGGCTCTGTAGCATGAAAAAGTTAGCCTCTAATGTTGTAGACAACATCACACTTTCAATAGGAAAGAAATTGAGAGATTGAAGGACACCCAAAGATTCTGGATAACCTATGCTTGTGGTGGTAATATGTATGAAGTTAGGAAGGGAGATGAATCATATGGTGTGTACTTAGAGAATAGGATATGTACCTGTAAATGGTGGGATTTGAGTAGGGTACCTTGTGTTCATGCTGTGTCAGCTTTTGGTTACATTAAAGGTGATCCAGTGCTAGGTGTTAGTGCATGGTATTCTAAGAGGATGTGGGTCAATGCATACAGTTATTTCATTAGGCCTGTGGGTGGTTCATCTATGTGGCCATACACTAAAGATGATCCTCCATTGCCTCCAGTACTTAGGAAAATGCCAGGAAGACCTAGAAAACTTAGAATTAAACATGTCACATAGAGGGTTAATGAAGTTACTAGGAGTGGAAGAATGATGACTTGTACAATTTGTTGGGAAAAGAGACATAACAAGAAGACTTGTAAGAAAGAGCAGCAACCTAAACCAGTCAAGGAAAAACGGAAACCAGGTAGAAAAAAGGTTGGTTATTCATTTGTTTTCCCAAATGATGTTATAGGCCAGAAGGGTGAAGGGTCCAGTGGTGAAACTCCAAGTAGTTCAGTTTCAAGTAGTGCAAGTCCAAGTAGTTCAGTTCCAGATGGTGCAGTTCCATCTGATGCAGTCCCATCTAATACAGTTCCATATGATGCAGTCCCAAATGTTGCAGGTTTCATGAATGAGGTAAGATATTTGTTATGGGTAAAGTTTAAGAATATTTGTTGATTTGCAAGCTCAAGTAATTTATGTGCTTTTTGCAGGATCAAGTTGAACAATCAGTGACTGAAGATCCTATTGAGGATTCACAAGATAATGAAATTCCTACCCAACAGAGTAAGATAAGCAAGACTGCTGCATAGGTGATTGAAGAAGCAATTTCTTCTGGTTTGTTCAAGACTGCATCTTTGAAAAGAAGGTGCAAATCTGAAAGAATTGCAAAAAGAGCCAAACCATACAAATTTGGACCAGATGGTGCAGGATCAAGCGCTGATAAAGCTTGGGATGTTGAAGACGTTCTTGCAGAAAAATAGTTGTTTAAATATCATGAAACTGTTTTTAACTATCATGAATTATGTAGTCAAACTTTGGGTAATGTAGGTGCACTGAACATGGTCTTGGTAGTTGGTAGGGTTACTTTATACCTACCACTAAACAATGTCTTGGATAGTGTGACTTTATGTCCACAATTTTGGTTTGTAATACAGGAAATGGTCCAAGATTCTTTGTGGTTTATTGATTTGTCTGTTTGTGTTTCTTTTGCTTTTAGATGTGGTCCATTAGGGATAATGCTAAAAAAATGCATCGAAGTTGACATTTTTTGGGATTGTGTATACCCAACTATTTTTTTTTCATTGTAACACAAAACTTGGTAATTGTTGTTATTGTATGTATGATTTCCAACGTGTCCCATGCCAGCGTGTCCGAGTGTTACACGTAGACTGCCAACGTGTCAAAAACTACTTTTTTTATTGGGATAATGCTAAAAAAATGCATCGAAGTTGACCACTTTTAGGATTGTGTGTAGCCAACTATTTTTCTTTTTTCGTTGTAACATAAAACTTTTGAATTTGTGTTATTGTATGTATCTAGTCAGGCTAAGCGTTACATCGCTAGCCTTTTATATTAATGGTCGTTAGTAAATAACTTCAAATTCCGTTTTCTTACGTTTTTTTTTCGTTTTCACACGTTTTCATCCATTCTTATACGTTTTCGTCCGTTTTTATAAGTTTTCGTCCGTTTTCTTACGTTTTCGTCTATTTTTATATGTTTTCATCCGTTTTTATACGTTTTCTTCCGTTTTTAAACGTATTCGTTCGTTTTCTTACTTTTTTGTCTGTTTTTATACGCTTTCGTCCATTTTTTTTGCGTTTTAGTCCATTTTCTTATGCTTTTTACGTTTTTATTCCTTTTTATACTTTTAAGTTCGTTTTTATACGTTTTAAAACAATTTTGCTCGTTTTTATACGTTTTCGTTCAATTTTTTTACGTTTACGTCACATTTTTCGTTCGTTTTTACAAGTCTATGCTCGTTTTTACACGTTTGAGTTCATTTTTATATGCTTTTACATAAGAAAACAGACGTAAACATAAAAAACTGACGAAAACATAAAAAACGTAAGAAAACGGACAAAACATATAAAAACTGACGAAAACGTAGAAAAACAGACAAAAATGTAAGAAAACGGACAAAAATGTTTAAAAAACGGATGAAAACGTATAAAAATAGATGAAAATGTAAGAAAACAAATGAAAATGTAAAAAAACAGACGAAAGCGTATAAAAATAGACGAAAGCGTAAGAAAACGGATGAAAACGTATAAATACGGATGAAAACGTATAATAACGGATGAAAATTAATAAAGACGTAAGAAAACAGAATTTTAGTTATTTACTAACGACCGTTAATATAAAGGATTAAGGATGTAACGCTTAGCCTAACTGGATACATACAATAACACAAATTCAAAAGTTTTGTGTTACAATAAAAAAAGAAAAATAGTTGGCTACACACAATCCTAAAAGTGGTCAACTTCGATGCATTTTTTAGCATTATCTCAATAAAAAAAAGTAGTTCTTGACACGTTGGTAGTCTACGTGCAACACTCGGACACGCTGGCATGGGACACGTTCGAAATCATACATACAATAACAAAAATTACCAAGTTTTGTATTACAATGACAAAAAAAATAGTTGAGTATACACAATCCCAAAAGGTGTCAACTTCGATGCATTTTTTTAGCATTATCCCGGTCCATTATAATGCAGTTTAACATGTAACGCAGTTTATGCAGATGACAAAATATACCACTTGCTTTGGTTTCTTTGAACTCCTTTTGCATTCATCAAAATATATCACTTTACAGACAACATAAAACAACACCTAAACATCTCAAAAGATAACAAACATGATCAAACAAACAATGATACACATGAAACCAACAATCTTCCTATAAAACATTAAACTTGCTTTGGTTTCTTTCAACTCCTTTTGCAGCTCCAACACATGCTTCTCCATAGTTGACTTTTGCAAGTCAAAGTCTCTTTCAATGTCTCTTATCCTTCCATACAAACCATTCATCCTTTTTTGTTGTTGTTTATCCTTCTGAATCAGCTTGTAAACCTCTTTTTTGTAGTACTCACTTGGTAAGTCTTCATCAATCCAGTAAAAAGTCCTACATTTTACGCCCTTATAGTAATTAACGCAGCCAAAAAAAACGTTTTAATGGATAATTAATGGTTTTTGATGTTTGTTGAATGACTGGTTCCTCACATTTGCAAAACGTAGGTGGAGGATCACAAGGACGACGGCTATGAATAGAAGATGATGAAGATGCCATTGATTTATCTTACTTTAGTTTGGGGTTTATTAATATTTTGATCAAATTGGGGGTGTAAAATTAGGGTTAGATCGATTAGTTTTTTTTGTTTGATTTAGGGAAGATCACACTTATTTAACTTATAAGTGGAAATCCGACGTATCGTGCACACGTGGACATGGTGATTATAGTTTCAGTAAAACAAGTTTAGTCGTGCAAAATGGTACAAAAGGTGAAAGTAGACAACATAAAGTAGAATAAAAAAAGTACACGTACCAAAACGGTACATTTAAAAAAGTACGTAGCTATTTAGCAGCCAAAACCCTTAAATAAATTAAAGGGTTAAGTCCATTACCTGTTATTAGAAAAGAACTTTGTAATTTATCAATATAGGAAATGAAACGTTGTATAAGCCTCTCAATATCACTAATCCTATTTCCACTTAGTATGACATTTATTTTTTTGCCTACATATAATATCCAACATGACAAGTTGGACGGGTTTATAAGACCCGATCCATTAACTTAACCAGTTTACCCAATTTTATCACTTATATCCAAATTCAAAACCCTAATTAGAACATAATAACACTTTTTCACACAACACAAATTCACACAAGAATCTAAACCCTAAATCTGCTACTAACATGTCTTCGTATCTTTCGAATGAAACATGCAAATGTCACAGACCATTAATGGTTGTAACGTCTTGGACACCCTCCAATCCTGCTCGACGATTCCTTTGTTGCCAAAATCGTTGGGTAATTCATCATTAACATTTTGTTTTACAGACTATAATTTTCATTTATTTTAATAGAGTATAATCTTTGAATGCAGAAATCTGGTAAGAAGAAATGTGATAAATGGGATTGGTACGATCCAGAGGAGGAATGTGATTGGTACAAGATGCATTTGTTCGAGATGTACAATCAACTTACTCCTCATGAAAGACGTGAAGTTCAAACAAAAGTAACACATCAAAGAAGGATTGAAGAATTGGAGGCTGATTTGCAACAAGCTTTAAAAAAAAGTCAGTTTATGGAAGTCAGTCCTTTGTGTTTTTGCAATTGTTGTTTCTTTTTTCCTTGCACCGAAGTAGTCTTACAACAGTATCCTGGATTGGGTGGTTTTTGTTGATGTTTAGAGCATTAGTGTTACTAATGTAGGTCATTAGTTTAAGTAGTCATGGTTTTCTATCCTTGTAAACTCAATCTTTTGTAATGGTCGATTATTATATGCAATGAAAGTATGTTTTGATGTGTCTATACCCTTGTTTGTTAATTAAAGCATAAGCATGATGCATTGCATTGCTAATAGGGGTTACAAAAGATTTGTTCTAGGGCATTTATACCCATACTTAAACTACCAAGATCCATGCTAAACAGTCAAACATACATGCTTAAACTACCATCAAAAGCATTAGTACCTGCAAGTGGTTCTAAACCATCCTTTTTTCCCTTCCTTTTTGGACTGGCAATTGCATCTGTGGGTTTTTTGACCCCAAATGACTTGTTACCAATTGCAGTCCAAGTTTCCTTATTTGCCAGGCCTAGAACCTTAATCCTATCACTAAAATCAATCGATTTGGATCTTGGATTCTTGCTACCTTGAACATGATTTAAGGTTGGACTCTTGCTAGCTTCAACCTTCTTTGAGCTTAAACCCATTTTTGGTTGATAAAACTAAAGCTCATCATAGCCTAAATCTGAGCCTGAATCTGAGCTTGAATGTTCAACTTGTGGAAAATACTTAGACCATGGCATTGGATATGATTCATCATAAATTCTGTTGTCAAGTGTTTCAGTGCTGGAAATGGATATAATTTCTAAAAAAAATGGTGTGTTACAGATCCGATATATGAAGTGAAAAAGACATTTTTGAATACCTGGTTTCTTGTTGTAACTCATTTTGGCATTTGTAGGTTTTCTTACAGACGTGAGATGAAAATGACATTGTGCTTATGCCTTTATATAGTGGATATGTGATGGTTTGGTTGGTGTTTCAATTAATTGTTGTATCTACTTTACACAAATAGCATTCAATTGATGAAGAGAAAAAAAAACTGTGTATATGTACTTGGTTTGGTGCTTCAATTAGTAAAAATTTATATTCTCATCTATACACTAAACAAAGAGCATTCATTTCATTTGCTAATACCAACATGGGACCAGTCAAAGTGCATATAGGGGACAACCCCTTACAGATTCACAAAATATCAGCAAAGTTTTCATTGTTAATTACATGCCTGCACCTCTTCTAGATACAAAATAAAGGAGCCCACTTGACTCATTGATAAAAGCATAAAACAAATACTAAAAGACACATTGTTCATGGTGAGATATTCAAAGTCTTATCAGTTGTAGAACCATTGATTAGTCCATCAAATTTGAGTTTTTTTGCCTTCATATTGGATTGGTGTTCTGCTCTTGCCCTGTTTGTCCAATATATCTTCTGTCCTGATCCTGGTTCCTTTCTTTTCAACTTGATCTACTAGATGGAAAGTTGATTGTGAAGTTCTTTGGAGTGAAATGTTCATTGGGATCATTTGTCTTCCAATTATAACCCAGGTATTCAACTTCAGCCTCCCACTGTTCCTCTAGTCTCAGTCTTTCCTCTTGCTCTTTATTGAGTTCATCCCACCTCCTTTGCTCAAGCAAGTGTTGTTGTAAGGCTTCTTCATCATTCCTTTCTTGTTCCTCCAGATATGCATTTCTTCTTAGTTCTTCTTCTTCATCCAAAAGTTGTTGCATATACTCATGCTTCATAGTTTGCCTAATTTCAATTTCATCCATCTCCTGAAATAACAAAGCTAATACATTAAATGGGTGAATTTTAATTTTACAAAATTGAAATTTTAATATCATGCTTGTTGTGCATCTGATTGACCCCTCCCAAGTCCAGATCTTCCTTTACCTCTACCTCTTCCACCACTACCACCTCTTGATCCTCTCCCACCAACTCTAGCAGATTCATCAACCCTATCTGAACTAGAATCACCTAGACCACTACTAGACTCACCTCTTCCACCCCTACCACATCTTGATCCTCTACCACCACCTCTAGCAGATGCATAAGAAGAACCTATGTCATCATGTTTTTTCCTACTAGGACTTTTATTTTCCTTTGGAGGCTTAGGAACAGGCTCTTTATCACAACTGGCTTTGTTGTAACCAACAACATGACATTTAGAACATGTAATCTTTCTTCCAATTCTACTTACTTGTCTTTGTGAGTTATTTTACCTTGTGCTCTAACTCTCTTTTTCCTAGGTCTACCAGGCATCTTCTTTACAATAGGCGTAATGGTGGGGTATTATTACTATGTTTCCACTGACTAGTCCCATACACAGGTTTTATTGAGTACTGATATGCTTTATACCAGGATTCATGTGAGTAAAAGTGACTTACCCCCTCACCTGGTTCTTTGTTTAGATGTATGTAAGCTGCAACAACATGTACACAAGGCACTCCAGTCATGTCCCACATCCTACACACACACACACTTTTTCAACTCTAAGTGAACCCCATAAGCTTCAGAACCTCTCCTGACCACTAACTCCATATATCCACTAGGATACACAATCCAGGATCTGCAATGAAACATTAAACAGCTTATAGGTATTGGTTTATAATGCCCTTAAACTAATGTACAGTAACCACTAGACATATCTTTGTTCCTTTTTAAGATGCTCCAGCTATTTTCTGATGGAAGGAGTAACAATGTCTTCCAAATCCATGGCTAACTTGCTCATGGCAACTAACCTCTGCATTATGTAAAGTCTAATTTCTTCAAGCATAGTTATTAAAGGCTTTGATCTTTGAATAATGAATGCCCTATGATATCTTTCAGAACTCCTATTTTAAAATGCTACACACTTAACATTTAGTCCAAGAAAAGCCCGGCACCAAAAGTTTGGGTTTCTTTGCACTAAGTAGTTATAAGCTTCAACATTGACTTGCTTCATTTCCTCTATCTTGGCATAAAATACATGCTCCATAGAGGATGATGCAGCCTGCTAGAAAAGTCTTTAGAGGTGTAAACCAACGAAATTTTTCTTGAAATTGGCATAAACATGCCTAGTGCATTTTCTATGCTCAGCTTCAGGTAGCCAATCACCCACTGCATCTAGTAAACCCTGCACATGTAATGAAAAATATGATTATGTAGTTCACATTCAAACATTATTGAGTAGAATTACTAGTGTTTTAACTTTACCTTATGAGCATCTAAAATGACTGTCAAACCAGCTCCACTTTGCAGATTAAGATCATAATGAAGGAGACCCAAGAACCAGCTTCAATTCTCATAATTTTCCACTCTAACCATTGTCCAAGCAATAGGGTACATCTGGTTATTAGCATCCCTACCCATTGAAGTTAACAACTCACCCTTGCAAGTATGCTTTAAAAAGCAACCATCCAATCGTATAATTCTCCTGTAACCCTGTAACCAACCATCCTTAACACCTTTAAAGCAAATATAAAACCTCTTAAAGTAATTTTTCAAGCTTCTATTTCCTCAACATGTTGATCCAGGGTTTGTATCCAATTAAGCTTGCATGTAATCCCACAACCTCCCATAATGCTCAAACAAACCTCCCTTAAATTCATACAATGCCCTATGTTTAGCTCATTTGCATTGACCAAGACTTACATCAATCATGAACTTCTGTCTAATTTGGTCTTTCATCATGCTAAAAGCTATAAAAGGATCATTGATGATTCCCTGGGCATATTGATGTGCAATCCTTATGTAAGTTACCAAAGATCCTAATCTATAATTTCTGGAACACTTATGATCTGGCCTCAATGACTTGATGTGGAATGAGTTCTCAGTACTCATCCATGATGCCCAAATTCTAAAACCATAAATTGGTTTCCTATTCCTTGCTTCCTTAATTTTTGACCTAGTCCAATTAGGTGAAGATGATAAACCTACACCACCTTCCTCAGCCTCTTTTCTGGTTTCTACACCAGCTTTCATACTTCTTGTAACAACGTCACTCCTAAATTGATCTTTCTTTTGAGCTTTTTTGGCAGTCTTAGCTTTGGGTAGTAAGCTTTGGGCTTACTACTAGTCTTTGCTTGGCTTTGGTTAAGACTTACCTTCAGGAGCCTTTCCTTTAGTAGTGTCACCTAATTCATTTTTCTTTTCTTCAAACAGTTTCTTTTGTGATTTTTTTTAAACTATACGTACTTGCACATCTACCTCCTTCCATATCCCTACCACAGTACACTAAAAGGCACTTCCAATCATTCCTCATGTACCACAATTGAAACCCATTTGCAACCCCATAGTTAGCCAACATCAACTTCAAATGTTCTGGGTGGTAAAACCTCATACCTAAAACAAGTTGCATTTGATTCCAAGGTATTGTTGGATCATGCTTAGGGTAAGTAACACCTTTCTTGATCTTAAACTTAGGTTCAATGTCAGCATCATCTGGGCCCTCTACAACCTCTGAGTTATTAATAAAAGATGGAACATGCTCATGAATATAACTCCTATAGTATCTGTCACACCCCAAATTACTGCTTTGCGTGAATGGAATTCACGGGATTGATCGTCATAGCATCACAATCACAAGTATATTGAGCGACCTAAAGTGTCGTTTGGAAAATACATCGTTTGATTTAATAAAACAATCAGAGTTACAACATAGGTCCCAAAAGTTTACAAAGTTTGCGGAAACACAATATATTACATGTCCAAACGATGGTTTTGAAATAAAGTGCCATAATGTACAATAATGTAAGTCGACGCCGCGACTCAAAAGGTAGGTCCCTAAACCATGTCATGATGATAATGCCTCGATTACGAAAATACATTGCTAAAGCGGTCAACAATAATGTTGGTGAGAAATCATAGGTTTATGTAAATGTTTTATACGACTACATAAGTATAGATCGAGCATGACAATTATGTCACGTAAAAATGTTCTTGGCATGACAATTACATCACGTAAAATGTTACAATTGCTTAAGCGCATGATACCAAGCTCCGATGATGTACGCCCAACAGAGTGTCTTGCCAAACAACTCTAATAATGTTCATGAATGAAATGCATCCGTATGACAATTGGGATTCACCAACCCGGATGGAGCGTCACCCTCGATAGATCTATCCACTCACACACGCTTGAAATTAACGGCTCATGCATTAAAGTGGGGACTTTAATCGGCAACTTTGTAACTCAAGCAATGTAAATGAATTTAACATACTTGGTATCGTAATAAAAATGTTGTGCAATGTATTCTCCCCCGTAGGTTTGAAATAAGTAAAACTTGAATAAATCGGGGCTATGAAAACTCACTTGATAAACTGGTATGATGACAAGAGTGAGTACACCGAGGTATAATGTGAAACTTTAACCGGGACCTATTACGAATGATATGATATGTAATGAGTTGCAATGTAATGTTATGATATGCATGCATTACGTATGTTATTTATACCATTTGCGAGTTTTGAAAATAATACTTTATCGTCGAAAAATATTCTTTTGACGTCTTGACCCTTCTTAAATCACTTTATAAGTATTTACGCCAAAATGTCATCCTACAATGGTTTCGTAATGATTTATGGTGAAATTTTCACTTTTCGTCGTAAAACAATGTCGTCGGAATTTTTATAAAAGTAACAAAAATGGCTTCGAAAAACTAGTCGTAAAATGGTGTACGTCGCACGTTAGAGAACGAACTCGACAGTTTTGGAAAGTTTGTATCGAAATCTAGAAGTTTCAGTTCAGGAGTTTTCGTCAAAAAGGTTTCGAACATAAAGATAATAAGGGTTAAAGATAGTGATTTTGGCTAATTGTTATGTAAAAAGTGAGTTTCGGCCAAGTTTAAACATCCGTAATTAATTTACTATAACTCCGCTATACAAACGGCTTGTCGTTTTGAAAAATATGCTCGGTGATCTTGATTTTATTAGAAGACAATTCGTTCCAAAAAGTTCCATATCATGGTTAAAAACAGCCTCAAACATGGTCGTTACAGCTACCGTAACACTTGTATCGTAGAAATAATATAGTTTTCGAGAAAATAATAGTTACGGCAATTTTATAAAACGTGCATATCTTTGTCGTTTCAAATCCGTTTTCACGTATAATATGTCCTTAGCTTCGTATCAAAGTATACTAATATAATTTTGATAAGTCGAAATAATTTGTGAAGCTTAAGGCTCATTTTGACTCGGACAAATTAAAAACAACATGTTTGAAATTTCGAAAACTATATATTTCGTCGTCAAACTTGTAAAATCCATAACTTCTTCGTTATAACTCCGTTTTATCCGTTCAAGCGCCACGGATTCGTTTTAAAGTATATTTTCTAAATATCAAGGCCAAAAGGTCGTGCCTACTGTCGGTTTTTCCAGAAAATCAAAATAAGGACAGAACCTATTTTATACGTATCGAAAATAGTTTTTCTCGGACAAAACCTATTCTAATCCCTTCAAATCAACTCCAAAGCTAATCTAATCCTACCATACACCTTCTTAGGGTGTCATGGGTTCCTAATCACCATCAAGACCAATGAATACCAAGGGGATAATTATAGGATGACCAAATATATATATATACTCTAAAATCATGTAAAAATGGTATAAATCACATATGTCTTGCATGTTTGTACCAAAAATGAAATGATACATATGTAATGAAAAGAAACATGAAAAATGAAAGAAACATGCTTACTAGTGAATATGATGAGGTGCAAGTAACAAGGTTAAACCTAAACACTCTTGGTTTTTATTTCAAAACCTTATAAAGAGTATAAACTAGATTGTATAAACACTTGAGAAAAATTTTGATGATGATCCCTTGGAGAACCCTTATGTGGCCGGTTAGGAAGAACCCAAAGAAGAGAGAAAAAAACTAATTTTTACTAACACTAGAATGTGATGAATGAGAAAAAAAATAATGTAGTAAGACTTTTTATGTAGAGTAGAATTATTATCAATCAAGGAACCTTACCACATTTATGACTAACCCTCCCCCTTGGTCGGCCAAGGGGGGAGGGATTGTAAGATATTTTTTTTTTTCTTAATTATATATATATTGTGTAAAATTTATGTAATTTGTAAGAAAAGGTAAGTAAAGTGTAGATAATTGTAACTTTTTGGTACAAGTAAGTTTTTAATAGGTCAAAATAGAATGTAATGAGATAATAAAAATTGTAAAAATACATTCCTTGTGAAATTTGAGTGATAAAATAATTATCGTATAATTTTTAAGAAAACGTCGTAATAATTTAACTTTAACGATTTATGTACCAAATAAATTTAAAACACTAGGTAAACTAAAATATAGTTTTTATAACTAAATGTAAGTATAAAAATGTGTCGGATCATTTTTGAAAGTAACGGATTAAATATTAAAATAATAACTCACGCGATAACGTTTATTTAATATAAAAATTACGCGTTAAATGTGACATGAAATGTCATGAATGAACTAATATGATGCAAATGATGTCAATGAAATGTAGACTAATCTTAGTCCATATGAAATGTACGTGATGTTATGATCATGAATTCGCCTCTAAACCTTTAAGGTTACGCGAATTTGGGACACGTAAATCTAGTTTACGATAAATGTTGAAATAATGAGGCATAAATTGTTTCGAGAAATGACCTGAAAGTACGGGTTGTCACATTCGCCCATCCAAAAAGGAATTCAGTCCCTGAATTCAGTTCGTGTTGGTCTATCGAATTTTTGAGTTTGTGATGAATAACGAGGAGAAAAGACATGGAGAAGTGTCGTTACGGTTATCGATGATTGAGCGTATAAAACATCGTAGTAAAGAAAATATCGGATGAATCTCATAAGTAACACTTGACTTTGGAATATGTGAAGATTTTGCTTGCACTAAGATTTATAATTAATCGCTCCCAACATAACATGATCCCTCCGAATTAGACATAGTTAGCTAGGCTATGTATAATTAAGGAGCGATGATGTGACGTTCGGTTTAGTTGTTATAACTCTCAATGTTTACAAGGATTTAAACCGTGTCGTTAAAATGGTCGATAAAGTAAAAAGTAAAATTCTCGTAAGTAATAACAAATCGGAAGAAAAATAAGTACGATAGATGAGAATATTTTACAACGAGTGGTTTATCAAAAGTAGTACATCTTAGGTTATAACGATTCAGATACGATGGAAAACATAAAATTTATACGACATAGTACATCAGGAAAATGAGACTGTTAGTTTCCGAACTTCTTCAGTCTTCCGCGTCGTTGATACCTTGACGAGCTTCTCCTCCTCCTAACATGTATGCATTCCCATGAGCACCTTCAACTTGTTGACCTTGGTTTTGAGGACATTGGCTCCGATAGTGTCCTTGCTCCCCACATTCGAAACATGTCATTATAGTTTTGCCTCTACAATCCTCGGCGAGGTGTCCTAATTTTTGCATGGCGGCACTTGGCGGCAAAGACCGAGTGATGAAAATTACATCGATTACATATTGGGTGTGTTCCGGATATCCTTTTCCCTTGCGGTCCTTAGCAAGGTGTCCCACTTTTGAGATAAAGCATATACCACATGGACCATCATGATGTAGCGTGCATTGATGACATCGTGGTAAGTTTCCAGTATAAGTTCTTTCCTTTGTTGGTGCAGCAACATAAACCCTGGCGGCTTCTTGTCTTCTATTCTGTTGTTGGTGATGGTTAGTGTTGCGGTTTTGGTTGTTGTCGTTATAATCTCCTTGGTCGTTTTCCCATTTCCTTTTGTTGTCGTTGATTTGATTATCGTCGTTATTGTTGTAGTTGGTGCGGTTGTTGGGGTTGTTGTTGTTTTGGTTGGTGTTGGTGTACTTACCTCTCTTCACTACTTGGGCCATGAGTTTTTGAGTCACCCTAATAGCTTCCTCGATTGTTTGTGGATCAAACGAAGTCACATCTCCTTGAATAACCTCAGGAAGTCCCCCGATAAAGCCTCTAGTAACTTCTCGTTATCCGAGACCATAGACGGGCATAACGCGGCCAATTCTTGGAATCTCCGAATGTAAGTGTCAATATCATACCCAATTGTTACTAGTTCATAGAATTCATCTCCAACTTTTTCACTTCCGTGCGAGGACAAAATTTCTTAGTTACCAAACCCTTGAATTGCTCCCAAGTAAGCTTGAAAGCATTCTCCATTCCCATCGGTTGCGCATATGAGTTCCACCACGATAATGCTCCATCGAGTAGTGTACTTGTAGCAAACTTGACCTTACTATCATCCGGCAATTACACAAAGAAAACACGGACTCAATTTCTCGAACCATCGCACCATGGCGGTGGCTCCTTGATCCCTTTAAACTTGGTGGGATCTCCACTTTTGAAATCCTTGTAAGAACGACTCTTAACTCCGGATCCTCCCGCATTTCCGATGAAGAAGACAAGCCTTGCGGCCGGACGGCCACCTCGCCTCGGCGGCGGCCCACCGTTCCTTTCAATTCTTAGTGCCTCGCTACACTATCCCTTACCAACTTTTGAATAGCCGCTTGTGTCATTTCTGCTGTGGCTTTCTTGATGCCATATCTTCTTCAAAGCGAAGGAAATGTGAGACGTAGCAAAATCCGATGTTAATAATAAACGCTCCAAAGAAATGTGATAAGAATGATAAGTTTGAGGTTATTTTTCAAAATGATCGACGGGTTCCAAAAAGATGGGTTATGAGGTGTTGTAAGTGTTTCAAATGTATAATGGTTTAGTGACTTAGTGTGTGAATAACGTGTAACTCAACATGTTAGTGGTGAAACAAAGGAGTGAGAATGACTTCGCCCTATTTAAAGGTTTATCTCGGTATTCGACGTTTTCGGTGATGAGTCGATTGATGTGAAAATTGTGATAGGGAATGACAAGGAATTCTCCACATTAGAGTATGAAGAAAGAATAATGGAATGGACATTTAAAGGCATCCTTGTGACAATCGATATGAAATGAAAGTAAATAACTCGAAAAATATAAGTATGAACCGCATGTAAAGTGAACATGCACTTATGATGAAATGATGAGATGCTATGATAATGTAGTTATAGTCTAGGGTCAATGATGCAACCTAGTTCTCTATAATCAAGCTCGATGCCAATCTGTCACACCCCAAATTACATTTTTGCGCCGAATGGAATTCACGGGATTGATTGTCATAGCATCACAATCACATTATATTGAGCGACCTAAAGTGTCGTTTGGAAAATACATCGTTTGATTTAATAAAACAATCGAGTTACAACATAGGTCCCAAAAGTTTACAAAGTTTGCGGAAACACAATATATTACATGTCCAAACGATGGTTTTGAAATAAAGTGCCATAATGTACAATAATGTAAGTCGACGCCGACTCAAAAGGTAGGTCCCTAAACCATGTCATGATGATAATGCCTCGCCACGAAAATACATTGCTAAACGGTCAACAATAATGTTGGTGAGAAATCATAGGTTTATGTAAATGTTTTATACGACTACGCAGTATAGATCGAGCATGACAATTATGTCACGTAAAAATATTCTTGGCATGACAATTACATCACGTAAAAATGTTACAATTGCTTAAGCGCATGATACCGAAGCTCCGATGATGTACGCCCCAACAGAGTGTCTTGCCAAACAACTCTAATAATGTTCATGAATGAAATGCATCCGTATGACAATTGGGATTCACCAACCGGATGGGCGTCACCCTCGATAGATCTATCCACTCACACGCTTGAAATTAACGGCTCATGCATTAAAGTGGGGACTTTTAATCGGCAACTTTGTAACTCAAGCAATGTAAATGAATTTAACATACTTGGTATCGTAATAAAATGTTGTGCAATGTATTCTCCCGTAGGTTTGAAATAAGTAAAACTTGAATAAATCGGGCTATGAAAACTCACTTGATAAACGGTATGATGACAAGAGTGAGTACACCGGGTATAATGTGAAACTTTAACCGGGACCTATTACGAATGATATGATATGTAATGAGTTGCAATGTAATGTTATGATATGCATGCATTACGTATGTTATTTATACCATTTGCGAGTTTTGAAAATAATACTTTATCGTCGAAAAATATTCTTTTGACGTCTTGACCCTTCTTAAATCACTTTATAAGTATTTACGCCAAAATGTCATCCTACAATGGTTTCGTAATGATTTATGGTGAAATTTTCACTTTTCGTCGTAAAACAATGTCGTCGGAATTTTTATAAAAGTAACAAAATGGCTTCAAAAACTAGTCGTAAAATGGTGTACGTCGATACGTTAGAGAACGAACTCGACAGCTTTTGGAAAGTTTGTATCGAAATCTAGAAGTTTCAGTTCAGAGTTTTCGTCAAAAGGTCTCGAACATAAAGATAATAAGGGTTAAAGATAGTGATTTTGGCTAATTGTTATGTAAAAAGTGAGTTTCGGCCAAGTTTAAACATCCGTAATTAATTTACTATAACTCCGCTATACAAACGGCTTGTCGTTTTGAAAAATATGCTCGGTGATCTTGATTTTATTAGAAGACAATTCGTTCCAAAAAGTTCCATATCATGGTTAAAAACAGCCTCAAACATGGTCGTTACAGCTACCGTAACACTTGTATCGTAGAAATAATATAGTTTTTCAGAAAATAATAGTTACGGCAATTTTATAAAAACGTGCATATCTTTGTCGTTTCAAATCCGTTTTCTACGTATAATATGTCCTTAGCTTCGTATCAAAGTATACTAATATAATTTTGATAAGTCGAAATAATTTGTGAAGCTTAAGGCTCATTTTTGACTCGGACAAATTAAAAACAGCATGCTGAAATTTCAGAAAACTATATATTTCGTCGTCAAACTTGTAAAATCCATAACTTCTTCGTTATAACTCCGTTTTTATCCGTTCAAGCGGCCACGGATTCGTTTTAAAGTATATTTTCTAAATATCAAGGCCAAAAGGTCGTGCCTACTGTCGGTTTTTCCAGAAAATCAAAATAAGGACAGAACCTATTTTATACGTATCGAAAATAGTTTTTCTCGGACAAAACCTATTCTAATCCCTTCAAATCAACTCCAAAGCTAATCTAATCCTACCATACACCTTCTTAGGGTGTCATGGGTTCCTAATCACCATCAAGACCAATGAATACCAAGGGGATAATTATAGGATGACCAAATATATATATATATACTCTAAAATCATGTAAAAATGGTATAAATCACATATGTCTTGCATGTTTGTACCAAAAATGAAATGATACATATGTAATGAAAAGAAACATGAAAAATGAAAGAAACATGCTTACTAGTGAATATGATGAGGTGCAAGTAACAAGGTTAAACCTAAACACTCTTGGTTTTTATTTCAAAACCTTATAAAGAGTATAAACTAGATTGTATAAACACTTGAGAAAAATTTTGATGATGATCCCTTGGAGAACCCTTATGTGGCCGGTTAGGAAGAACCCAAAGAAGAGAGAAAAACTAATTTTTACTAACACTAGAATGTGATGAATGAGAAAAAATAAAGTAGTAAGACTTTTTATGTAGAGTAGAATTATTATCAATCAAGGAACCTTACCACATTTATGACTAACCCTCCCCCTTGGTCGGCCAAGGGGGGAGGGATTGTAAGATATATATATATTTTTTTTAATTATATATATATTGTGTAAAATTTATGTAATTTGTAAGAAAAGGTAAGTAAAGTGTAGATAATTGTAACTTTTTGGTACAAGTAAGTTTTTAATAGGTCAAAATAGAATGTAATGAGATAATAAAAATTGTAAAAATACATTCCTTGTGAAATTTGAGTGATAAAATAATTATCGTATAATTTTTAAGAAAAACGTCGTAATAATTTAACTTTAACGATTTATGTACCAAATAAATTTAAAACACTAGGTAAACTAAAAATATAGTTTTTATAACTAAATGTAAGTATAAAAATGTGTCGGGATCATTTTTGAAAGTAACGGATTAAATATTAAAAATAATAACTCACGCGATAACGTTTATTTAATATAAAAATTACGCGTTAAATGTGACATGAAATGTCATGAATGAACTAATATGATGCAAATGATGTCAATGAAATGTAGACTAATCTTAGTCCATATGAAATGTACGTGATGTTATGATCATGAATTCGCCTCTAAACCTTTAAGGTTACGCGAATTTGGGACACGTAAATCTAGTTTACGATAAATGTTGAAATAATGAGGCATAAATTGTTTCGAGAAATGACCTGAAAGTACGGGTTGTCACAGTATCCAGGGCCACTACAAAGTTTTTTTAAGAAGGGGTCTGTATTGATTAATTTTGGAATAACTACATTATCTTCACATTCTGTTAGAAAATCAACATTGTCAATATCCTCCATTACTAGAAACATACTCATCTGACTCTTCACTACCTAAATTATGATTGTGTTTCTTCGACTATAAACTCCAAGACATCATAGTATAAAATGCTCAGCATATAGGTCTACCATCCAGTTATTCTCATAACCTAATGTTAAAAACTTCTCTACATCTTCATCAGACTTCATTTCTTTAATATCAAGATTTAATGGAGTGTTTACCTTATAATAGTATAGTCTCGTAACTATATTATGAACCAACCTTCGCACAATCTCTCGTAAATCTTCATAAGACATTCCTTCGAAGTTAACATTTGTGATTTGTTTCAAATCTCCTTGGACATGTCTCAAATGATCAGCAATGAATACACCATCATGATGTAGATTCATAGTAAAAAGACGAACTGTAAAAAAACGTAAACAAAAATTAGGGTTAACCAAATTGAACACGATTACATGAATTAAGTGGACCAATTGGTAGAACAATAATCAAATACAAAAGCCCTATGAATACCTGGATGCTTCCTCATCTTCATTCAATTGATTTAATGATTAAACATAATTAGGGTTTCAAGTTTATAAGTCTGTGTTATAAGTGTTGTGTTTCGTTTGACTGTATATGTACTAAATCATTAAGCATAACACACTCCACTTGCCATGGTGGATATTACATGTATGAAAAAATATATATATTAAGTGGAAATAAAATTAGTGATAATGATAGGTTTATACAATCTTTCATTTCCTATATTGATAAATTTCAAAGTTCGTTTCTATTTTATAGACTTACCCTAAATTAAATTTCTTCTATCTCTTTAAAAAGAGTAACATGCATAGTTAGTCCCCAATATTTTGCCAGATTTTATGTTTAAAATTACACCATTGCTCCCCAATGTTGCTAAAATTGCTCATCGTTGGTCCAATTTTCTAACGATGTTAGTTTTCTCTCGTTATCTCATGTCATGTGCAAGTCAGACGAGGGTATGGTTGTCTTTTCACTTTTTTTTTTGTCATTTCATGAATTTGTTTAATGTTTTTTTGTCTTTTAATGTATTTTTAATTGTTTATTCTTTTGTCATTTTTTTAATTTATGTATTGGTTTAGGAATTAATCTAGTTTTGTTTGTTTGGTTAAACATCAAAAAACACACACTTAGAACCATCACCTCACCACCATTATATCTGGCTATCTCCACCATTTTCCGACCATTTAGAACCAGTTTATAACACACACTTAAAACTTCAGACACTTAAAACCTGTAAAAAATCATTTTACTTCTCTTAACATAACAAATAATTTTAAAAGCAGTAAGATTCACCACCATAAATCATCACAACAAATTGTTCTTTTTTCCAACAACCATTTTCTTAATCTTTTCTTCTTGAACAATTTTTTTTTCCAACCACCCTATTAAATTCTGGCAACGCTCAGACACATATCCCACTCAACTCGAAAACAAACACAAATGAAACTCATTTATTAACACCATCTATACATAAGAATTAGACCCGATTGTGATACAAAAGTTCATTTCTTCCAAAGTTTTAAGAACAAAAGAAGAACTAAGATCTGGTAACAAAAAAATAACTTCATACAGTAACCATACACAACACCCAAATGACTTTATACAAATCAGTGTCATATTTCTACACAAACCATTCAAATCCTTAGACATTAGAAATCCAAATATTTCTCAATTCACAATTTCCACTTTTAGTCGTCAACATCAAAAGTCAAAACCCTAACGCCATCGTCCCTCTCCTCCCATCTATTTTTTGAACTTCTAGCGAAACCTCACCAAAAACTAAACATAAACAAACAAGATATCGGGCTATATATATATATATATATATATATATATATATATATATATATATATATATATATATATATATATATATATATATATATATATATATATATATATATATATATATATATATATATATATATATATATATATAGAGGCATGACACATAGATTATTCCACAATTGCCACCTCAATGCCATGTAATTCATTTTAATGCCATGTAATCATTAGTTGTCCACCTAAGCAATATTTTTAATTTATTAGAATTTTCGTAATTTTTTCATTTATTAAAATTTCATTTTTTATTCTTCAAAAATCATGCATGCAATTGGATTCGAACACAGGTCATTAGTCTACAAACAAACATGATTACCACTAGACCAACACATTTTTTTGATTATAACTTGGAAAACTAAATTTATAAACCTCTACAACCAATCATTGACCATTTTGATTAGTTTAAAAAGGAATGTATTTATCACCAAAACTTATATAGCACATATCTAATCCTTAATTATAGTTTCAGAATTATAAATTTTAGTCTAATCTTATATCTATAGGAAAAAAGTTCCAAACCCTAATGTTGAAACTTTGTTACTGTGTATGCATATGTTGATGGTACAAGTTTCATCGCTCCATCATAACTTTCGATTATAGGTTTATATTCTTATGATGATGATGATAATGGAGCTCTACTGCACCAATGAATTTAATGGAGAAAAGTAAGTTTATTCTGTATTTCTATTCATTTATATGAGTTTCTTTTAACGATTTTGTATGCGATCAAGTTCCAAAAACGTTAAACTTAACAAACTCTACAGGAAATTGCTTCCATAAGCTGTAGTGAGAACAAATCATTCGGCATCGCTATGAAGTCGCTCAAATTTATTTTCTTTTCTATATAATCTGTTAAAGTTCTCTTTTAATAAATACTTTCAATAATTATCACACGCTGGATAAAAATAATATGACTTGTCATTTATTGTTGTGCATGCTTTAGGTTCAGGTTGGTGCCAAGAACAAGAGACCCTGGTCAAGCTGCCAACAAACACGGTGCGCTACTATCGATGTACAGGGAAGGTTTGAAGCATGTTCCCGGTATATAAGCAGATTTATGATACATATTTTGGTCTATTTGCAATTTAATATTTTTTTGTTTATAACATTGTTTCAATAATTTTGTTTATTTTCTTATTGCGTTGATTTTTTTGTTTATGTGCATTATGTTAGGATAAGTAATCAGATACACCAAAAGTAAAAAGATGTGGTTGTCAGTAACGGGTGCAATTGTCAACATCGAATCTTGAAAAACTTGCTGACTTTGTATTTCATTTAAGTCTAGATCGAGGTTCAAGACGAAAACTCTGTCTTACCCACCTTTACTTATTTTGATAGGTCTTGGAAGCACCACATGGTAAACCACGAATTCTAACGTTAACATGTTCCTAGCATTACCAACTGATAATGAGGATATGACTGAGATTGAAAACCCTGATGAGGTTAGTGCTTAAAAAACCTCTAACTATCAGTACGAGAATTAATATGTTATAGCAAGACATATTTATCAAAGTGACTGTGTTATATTGGTTGCAGGATATTTAGACTTCAAATTAGGTGATTTGATCATCGTATATATTTTTTGAATTATTTTTTGTTTTATATGATTATAACTTGGTGATATGTACTGGTAGGAAGTTGCTGAGCTAGATGACGTTGAATGAAGATTGCAAGAATAGTGACGATCGTCTTAAATTACTTTATCAGATATGTCAATTCTTAGAGTCGTGTTCATAGATGGTACTTCAGTTTCAGAATAAGTTTAAGGCATAAATTCTATGCTTTGAGATAATTACTAAAAGTAAATGGGTAAAGGGTTGAGCTTTTCCGATTACAGCCGCAAGGGGTGTTTGCCGACAACTGCTGAAACTGTTTCCTGCAACAGTTTAAGATGTGTTTGGGTCAATTTGTAGCAGCAGTTAAAGGTTGCTTGCATATGTCCATGTCAACAAAATAAAGGGTATAGTGTGTCCAAGGGCCGTTTAGATATGTCTCTCTAATGAGGCATAGAAAATAGAAAAACCAACATGTCTTCTACTAACTAACGATATCAACAAGTGCCTATGTCGACTGAAAAAGTCTAAATAAAGTAATGCAATATACAACAAATTCATGTCGTATATTGTGTCAGAAGATGAGTCCAAATAGTACTGCCTCGTGATCAGGGATGCCACAAGTAGTACATAGGATTTAGCTACCATACGAGCCCCTACTACTCTGCATTCCTGTAACATATAAAGAACCCTACACCTACAGGAAATCAGTAACAAACAATGCATAAAGTCTAAAATGACACACTAACTTCGTGATATATAGTTTAACATTTTGCTTTTGTGTTGTTAATCTATAACACCACTTTGTTTCTTTTATGTACAAATAAATAAATACGACATGCCATCAAGTTTAGTGTATCAGCTACGCCATCTACATAAAGGAGCTACACCATCTACATAAAGAATTAAAGAAGTGTTGGCTCTCATTCATAGATTCCCAGATGGTGGGCACTAGGTACTGCTTCAATACTTGTCGTTATGAACCTCATCTGTCAAAGGTCTGATCTTCATTTGCAGTTTTGTTACACAAAGATGAGAGACAAAAGACATGTTGCAATCTAAGCCCGAATCCTCCCACCTCCATCATCTATAATAATGAAACACAAGTTGTGACTTGAGTTTCATTCACATATTACATCACTTGATGTTATGTTCGCTTGCTGGTGCAGATGAAGGGGTTGCTTCAACAAAAGTACAAACGGGTGGCGATGTATAGATTTAGCTTTTCACTGGGAATGCTCAGCCGCACACGCGAAAAAGGTACAAATTTTAAGCATATACAAGATGGGTGCTTAGGGTTGAATTAAGTATGGGTCAAAACGGGTCTAAACCGAAACAACTCATGGTTTAGCACGGGTAGGCTCACAAACAGATTTTTGTAAATTAAATTTGGCCCTGACACTTTCTATAACTTTTCAAATCTTCTTAAATCCAATGATGCTTTAGTTATAAATTATGACTGTAAGATAGACTTTGAATGTTACGGTTTCGGAGGTGTTAGTCATTAAGATAGACTTTGAGTTACTATGAAAAACTCGACATTTACTTCCTTTATCTAATTTATTTCAATCGTTTTTGACTCATTTATGCTCTAAACTGTGATGAAATTCCTAATACCAATATTACAGGTAATTTTGTTTTTCAAAAGGATTGGGTAGAAGGTTTCTCTAACCGGTGATAACAACCTTCTTACAATAAAGAAAAATATGTTAACAATAATTATAAGTCATGCTCGCCCATTGGTTTGAAATTAGTATATATATATATATATATATATATATATATATATATATATATATATATATATATATATATATATATATATATATATATATATATATATATATAGATGGGATCATTTAAAAACTTGATCTCAAAAGAAAAGTGGGGGAAGTGATCTCAACCGTTAGATCATCCCCCTTCCCCCTCCTTTTTTTCCTACTAACTACAAGGGGCACTTTGTCACTTTCTTATTTTTTCAGGGGTCTTTTTTGTAAATACACCCTCTTTATTTTCTTATCATATATAATTCCTATTTTTTTCTCATTTTCTTTTTTCTCGTCTCTTTCATCATTCTCTCGTCTCAGCTTCACATCCACCGACTTTCACAGCCGTTCCCCGTCGCTCACCACCATTCCCCATCGTTCACCACCATTCCCCATCGTTCAATTGTAGGTGTTTGGATAATTCACTATTTCAGTTAGGGTTCAATTGAAATGAGGAATAACTACAACTACACTTGTGAACATCAATGGAGGTTACTTAACCCGTTTTTGAGCTTCTTTTCAATACTAAGGTATCATTGTTGCACGAAGTTGATTATGTTTTTGTATAGTAAGTTTCGGTGATAAGTCTAAAGAATAGTTATATCTGATATGAGTTTGAATGTGGTGCGTGATTGTGTTAAAAATGTTGCGAATTATATGTGTTGACCAAGTGTTCGACGAAATAACTCACAAAGTTGTGTGTAATTTTTTGTTAAAAATGTTGTGGATTGCATTAGTATACCAAGTGTTTGACGAAATGCTTGACTAAATTGTATGTACTTTTTTTGTTCAAAATGTTGTGGATTGCATGTGTTGACTAATTTCAATGCATCATGACTCTATGTAAACTTGTTGACATTCTTGAGGTACATTTTGTGACCGTTCTATTTACATTTCCTGAAGCAAGATGCAACCGCGTTTATGAAGAATGTTGTTTCTAGAAATGAAGCATGGGACATAGTCATTCTTGATGCTCCAAAGTTATATGCAGACCGGAAGTTCCACTACTCAAATGTGAGATGTCAAGTGGGAGGCATAACAATGGTAGTATATGAAGCAATCCTCAGTAGAGAAACAAGCACAAACTATCCACTCGTTAACTTTTTGATGGTTACTGAAGCTGATTCTTCATTGGAGCCTTGGGTTCACCTTGGTGTTTTCTCATTTATGGAATGATAAACACTGGTGGAAAGGTGTTGGCTGGGTACCTGAGCGTTAACGAGGATCGCTTTTGGTAAAAGAAAAAAGGTGCAGTACGTGCTGCATATGTTGATTGATTTGATCAAATAGTGTCATATATAGTTTCTAGGACAGTTTAGACTTAAGATGTCAACTGTGAGTTGTATATTTTAGTTGCCTTTTCATGTGTACATAACAATAATGTATATATATATTCAATTTTAAATGTGCAGTTTTATGTCGGCTACAACAATAACAATACAGATTGTTAAGGCAAAGTGAATTCTTAACTTACCCTTGATTTTATCAAATGTGAACGACTTCTCTTTACGAGTCACCAAGAGATTATATTTTTTGGCACTAATAGTTTCATACACAACTCAAATTAACGAAAACACATCCAGACATCACGTTGCAAGTACACAAAGTGGTAATTCTGAAAATAAGTTAAACAGCAATTGCCATTCAAAAAATACAAATAAAGAGCAAGAATAATAATCTAAATTTCAAACCATTGATACACCATATTGAAGATGTTCCTCATACAAACTACCAAAACCACTAGAACAAACAACCACCATGTTGAAGGGGTCTACCTCGTCCCTGAAGCTACAACCATCGGTGTTGCTTGATTGGTCACCACGATTCCCTTTCATCCATGAGATCCATTATGTTGATCCCTCTGGTTCTTTTGATTTAGAATCTCAATGAGTATGGCTCGAGAGTGGTGTTGAAAATTATTTCTAATGGAGTTTGTAGCTCCTCAAACTTTGTAAATGTTACGAGTACTCTAATTGTAGGTACAATTAGAATTGCAATCTGCAGGCACAAGCGTGTATTGATATGATCCATGATGTGGGATGTCCTGAGCTCGAGCATTAACTTATACTGGCATACAGCCAATGGAAACCTTAATTCAGGAACAATATGGTCATGTATGTATTCATCTGATAGGAGCTAAAAAACCTATCAAGAGACTCCCCATCCATCTGCAGCAGTAAAATAATAAAAATAATTCGCATTACGTACTTAGACCAGCTAGTAAAATATTGATCCTTTTGCTGAAATGGATGCACTAAACATATAAATGTGCAACGATGTAAAATATTGATGCGTTAAAATGTTGATGCCTTAAAATTCTGATGCCTTAAAATGTGCAACGTTGTAAATGGATGAACTAAACATAAATGATAGCAACAAACTAATAGCAGTAACAACTAAACATACAAACATATGCACTAAAATACTTGCAAGGAAGGAGAATTTCATCGAGACTAAACATAAGCATGAATATATATATGGTTCTGAGTTGCACGATTAAAAAAAGGACCAATTAACCATAAGAATGTAAAATAGCGAGGCTATACATAAAAATCTGATTCAGCTCAACATAGTTGTCAAAAACAAATCAAGAACTACAAACATTGGGTAAAGCAAAGGTAACACTGAAATATATATCGTTCATATTCCCTAATACCCTAACAACTCTTAAAATCCTAAAACCTACAATTAATTTCTGAATAAAAGATTACATTGAAGACAAAATACGAAATTAACCATGGTAATGACCAAATGATTTTGAAAAATATGAATTATGATATCAGCTAATGTGCCTATAACCACGTTAAAATACTACTCTAACTTATGTGAAATTAGTTATTCTAATCAGTTCAGAAGCTATGCTTATAATATACTATATCTAAGGAGTAGTGTAGTGCCAAGCTATTAATCAACCTAGGTACTTCCCCAAATTGTTGTTATCCTGTGAGGGCTACACCAACTTCCCCAAATAATTACTTGCATACATAAAGATCTCTACGCTAATATGTCCAAACAGATGCTATAAATATGAAAATAGATGCACTAATATCTACCTATTTGATGCACTACTCATACTCATAGATGCCCTAATATATACCTTTTCTCGACTCAGCATAATATATAAATATCTCATAATAATACATAAAGCTTATATCATATATCAATTAACAACGTTCTAAATCAATAGTCCCAGTTATTAGCATACCTCCCTTTGCGCGTATATAAGACGTCGGTTGATTAAAAGTGGCATAATAATCTCGTTCATACGTTTCACAATTAGAAACTCAGGAGTAGGTATCTCAGAAGCCGTTTTCTTACTAGCAGCTTACGACACCTACATATTAGATAACTAACATTAAACATAGAGAAAAATATGAAAACTTCCAGAAAATTCTAAAATAATACTGAGAATCCAGGAAAAATAAAAGAAACAACTTTTGATCACAGGAACTATGATTTGGGCATGAATCTGATGTAATAAGCACTAGTTAAATAAGCAATACGCCACAATAAGCTACAAAAAGCTATCACAACCTAAAACTAACCTAAACTATCTGGGAATAAGCTACTGCAACTGATTAGAATCCTAAAAGCACAATTAAAAGGTAAATAAGCATAAGTTCACCTTCAAACTACCTAATGCCAAACGGCCCTAATGCATCAACTTTAAGCACCAATTCAGCTTATTCAGAAAAATCCTAAAAATAAACTAAAATCATCATGTCACCAACCACCAACCAAAGTCCTTATTTCCATATTTTCAGCCTAAGAGGATCTACTATGAGGAAATTAAAAATCAAAAATAACAAGGGATTGGGCCAAAAGGTTATCTGATGCAGTAACAAAAATGACAGGAAAAGGCTTATATGCAGACTAGGAAAGTATTTCTAAAAAGATCTAAAGAGCAAATTAAGGCAAAAATATAAAACCTCTACACTAAGGGCTATCTAGGAATAAGACATCAAGCAGTACAACACCATATAGAACTGATTATAAGCAAAATAAACACTGAAAACAGACTTACTTGGGTTTATTTTAACTGATGACACAGGACACACAAGATGACTAGCAAATCTCAGCTAAGCTTCTAAAACTTAAATGCTCCATGTTTCAGAACCAATCCATGTAGAAATAACATTCAAATGACCAATAATTCATAAATCCAAACACCCCTTTTGAAAACAGATTTCAAAATGAAAACAACAAACATGTAAATCTAGGATTGATTCAGATTAAAACTTAATGACAAAATAGATTAAGAACAACTAGATTAAGAACAAATAGTAACCAAAAATAGATTAAGAACAACTAGTAACCAAACAGATGCTCTAAATACGCAAATGGGTGCACTAATATCTGCCTATTCGATGCACTAATCATACTCATAGATGCCCTAATATGTTAATTGATGCCCTAAGTTTGTCACTCGATGCACTAACCATACACTCTCGATGTCTTAATTTTGTATCATGATGCCCTAATGTTTTCATTGATGCACTAACCATACCACAAAATTAATTGCTAATACCTTAATCAAACAAACAGATGACTTAATCTATCTCGCGATGCACAAGTATTTTGCTATTGATGCATGTTTAATGACACAACGACCATTAGGGCTCTTACTTCTGGTTTTAACTTTAAAATGAAACTCGCGCGTCTCGCTTACAAAGAGTGCATATATTTTTAGACCAATGCATATATACGATGTATTAATCAGATCAAGTCAGAAAAGTATAACCTCGAAATATATGACGAAAATGCCATCATTGCCATGAAGATCACTAGCAATCAGTTCTTGCAAGGGCGGTTGCTGGGACATATCCTAGCCACAAAAATCATAGTTAGTAAAGTGATGCTCTAATGATTCTAACAGAGTCCATAACATTAATTGGATGCACTAATTATAAAAACAAATGTTGTAACCATTCGAGTGATGCCCTAATCATACTAACAGATGCCCTAATCATACTAACAGATGCACTAAAAATACAAATGGATGCCCTACTACTTATCAACTTGGAAGTCACCCAAATTGTGTTTTAAATATTTACAGCCTCTTAAACATCTGCGTACAATCAAGAAAAGACCACCTAATGCAGCTAAAGCTTGTACTTCCATCAAAGCTTTTTGCCTGAAAATTTTGCCTTATAAGTCATTTAGCATCAAAAGTAGCATAGACAGAGACTTTCATATACATGCATGCAGCATCTTAGAAAAACCTTTATACAGCAACGTATTTTGGAAAAGCCATACATTTCAGTGTCCTGTTTCAGCATTTTTATGCTTCTTTTTATAGCATACATGCACCCATCAATTCGTTTCAAGACTTTGAATACACAGCTAAAGTTTCCGGTACCAATTCGCTATAAAAGAGAAAAGTTAGTTTTGAAAACATTAAGTGTCATGCTTTAAAAAAATTATCACAATACTATCTTTATATCAAGTCATTATACCTCTATTTCATGAAAATCTGTTCTATAGCGTGACAGACCATCGCCACCACTTGGAGGGGAGAAAACTGCTGCATATCATGTATCCATATAAACATTATTACTAAGGGTTCTAATAAAATACAGAGACCTCTAAACCCACATGCTCAGCGAAAAAGTGTGAATAGTATTTATTGGTCAGGTGAACTTAGTAAAAACGTGTGTTATATTGAAAAGATACATAGAAAAAGTAAATAGGTGTGTACCTGCACATTTTGCTCGGTGATCACCAAATGGGTCTACACCATTATCTGAAGCATCCTTGATATAGGGGTTTCTCATACAAGGTGGAGGCGTTACCCGACTACGTAATGCCACAGCAGACGGTGGAACATACCCGCTTATATGTCCGAGGTTCATTCTTCGTTCATTATCGTTTCGTTTCTTCCAAGACATCATCTTCCAATCCCAAACGTTGTTACATTTATTAAAAAAAACGTTTAGGATGCTGGATTGACAGCATAAACCATTTTATCCTCAACAATGCATACATCCATAGCATAAGCTCACATATCCGGTAATGACAGATATTTACAACAAAGCTTAACAAAACAAGTGAATATTCAGTTGGCGCAACCGACTAACCTGCTTTGCGTCTTTTACTTCAAACAAACTTTACTTTCTCTGGTGATCTTGGGCAAGCCATTTCTTCATCCTATATAAACACACATAAAAAACATATCAGTAACGAAATTAAAAACTCTAAACCAACAGAAACCTCATACACATAATATTTCAAAAATACCTTATCATGACCTAAAGTAACCGACATCGGTGGAGCTTCTGGAGTAATATAATATGGCGTACTGCACACAAACAATCATCAATATAATCACTTCCCAAAAGACCACAATTTTACAAACAGAATATAGATTCTTTAGTTATTTTGGTTATAAGCTTACTGCATGTGACTTCCGAGCTTATTCTGAATTAAAAAGTAAAAAAATAAGCTCATAAGACTGAAAATAAGCTACTTAGATACAAAAGAAGAATCCTTCAGAATTACACTTTGGTGGTGTTTGTGATCGCGTATTACACTTATCAACTTGTAATTACATTAAAATTAGATGTTACAATAGACCTACTTACATGACTCTATTCAATGCATACAGTTTATATAAAGATGGACTTGAAAACTGTTTGTGGGTCAACCTAACTCCACCCTCGGTGTTTTGACCAGTACTAAAAAAGGCTCGTTTTAACCCGATAATGTTTTCACCTGTATTATATCTCTCACACACATCCTCAAGATCAATGAACCATAGTTGAAGTATTGGAGGTTACATGAAGAAGTAAACATACACACTGATGCATTACACTAACTATACTCATTGATGCCCTAATGTGTTCATTGATGCACTAAACATAAAAACAGATGCCAAAGTAGTTCCAACAATGCACTAGACATTCAAATGGATGCCCTACTATGACCAACGATGCACTAAACTTACAAACTGATACGCTAAACAGACACACCGATTCCTTAATATGTCTAGCAATGCACTAATCATAATCATTGATTCCCTAACCACACTCACCGATGCTCTAGTATGTTCACGGATGCACTAAACATATTGTTGATGCACTAAACATAATTTTCACAATGATACACTAAACATACATATGCTATTTTCATTAAACGTTGATGCACTAATCATACTCTATAGATGTCGTAATTTATCACACAATCCTTTAATCATTCACACTTGAAGCACTAACGTTTTATGAGATGCTCTAATCATAAACATTCGATGCTCTAATCATCCTCATTGATGCTCTAATATGTTATAACATATTATCTCAGGTGCACTAAAATGTTTATACTGATACTCAACAAATGCCTAAGACCTAACAATTCACTAAACTTAATCTCACATCACCACTTACCTGTTTCCATTGATTGGTGACCTAACAATTTACTAAACTTAATCTCACATCACCACTTACCTCTTGCCATTGATTGGTGACGTCATCACAACAAATTCACCATTTCACCAAAACCTAATGATAGCTTCATCCTGATTGCTGAAGTGGCCTCTAATTAGGTCAATCATAAAACTAACTAATTCAAAGACAACAAAACTAACAATCAAAACAAATCAATGAGATGACACATTCAGTAAAGCTAATATTGCTGACGTGGCATCAAGTTAGGTCTAACAAATCAATCAATCAATTAATAAACAAAATTTATACCTTGAAATTGGTCAATAGAACATGTGAATCAAATAAGAACGCAGCACTAATACCAGGAGGTATAGTAATTAATTTTAATTCACCAGTGATGGTGGAGTTGATGGTTGCGATGTGGAGCGATGAAGATGATGGTGGTGATGTTGAGTGGTGGAGATGGAGATGGTGGCGACGGAAGATGGTGGCAACGAATGGTGGTGACGGTGAGTGTGTGAAACGGGAGTTTCTGTGTGAAAAAGGAGTGTTGATTACTTCTGTTTTTTGTTTTTTTCATTTTCTACCCCTGAAGTTTGAGATGTTTGCAAATTCAACCCTATAACTTTTTTTCTCACTTTTCTATCTAATTACACTTTTCTCTAGAACCGGACTCTATATATATATATATATATATATATATATATATATATATATATATATATATATATATATATATATATATATATATATCATATCTCCCACATATATAATAGAGGATCATGTCAACTCACTAATGCCACTTGGCACCCTTAAATGCCATGCTAGCAACATTTAATTAGCTGGCAATGCCACCTATTTTATCAGCACGCTCTTTCCATGAGATATGCACGCCACCACAAGCGAAACTCCTTCCCCTGACCTTCAGCTACACAATCAATTCCATTTGTATTACCAAAAATTCACCTACACATAAGTTTCAACAAAAAATCAATCTTAATCCTAAAACAAGTCTCGATTCAGCAATAAATCTCACATGCTTTGATCGGAGATATCGGCTTGGCACCACTACTACGTAAATCAATTCAGAAATAATAAAAAGAGGCTTAAAGATAATGCCTTGGAAATCATCCGTGGTCATATTAGGTTTTTTTGGTATTTCAAATTGATTCACACCACCGTGATGGAGTATACCGATGCCTAGGTATTGATTCATTGATTTTCTGTTATTATTTATTTATTTATTTATTTATTTATCAATTTACGTTATGTTATCATGTGGTTACTTAATTTTATCTAATTTTGATTTTAAGGATTTTTATTGAATGTGTTTTGACATAATTATAATCGAATATTCAATTGGAGTGTTTGGGATTACTTTTTGAAATTGATCATGGATGAAAATCAATTAAAATAAGCAATCATAGAAAGCCCCTGTAAGAACTATAAATAAGCAATCACAGCCATGTGTTTTATTTTTTGTGAGCTGTTTTCAAAATGTATGATCATAAAGAATATAACTTGATGTCATTTTGGTAGAGCACGACCGTGGTGTATTTGTAATGAGAGAAGATGTTGGTGTTCTCCTTCTAAAACAACGAGAACATGCTAAGGTATATCTCGATTCTACATATATTTACCATTTATTATAATGAGTAATTTTGCAACTTAATTGAGAAAAAATGATTGGTAGGCAAGACGTGCAAGATTTATGTGGAATTCTTGGGAAGAAGCTTTACATGTAAAGCATACCAGATAGCCTCATCCTGATGGTAACCCACCGCTTTCTCGTGTTAAATTTTGGGGTATTAATCTGTGGCAAACATGTCACTCTATCAATTGCTAATGGCTTTCAAGTTATGATCATTGCAGGACTATTACGGGGTTAATCATGGACAAAGCATAAATGGTTTAAAGTTCCAAGACGTTCATTTCTGAAGCTTTTCTTGTTTCTCATGATGAGTCATTTATAGCCGTTAGAGGGGTCTTAGTGTATCTTTATCTCCTATTTAATAAGTCCCTTAATCTAGGGTTACACACACTTGGGTGTGCAGTCATTTTCTCACACTTTTCTCTTCTCTTTGATCATTTCACTGATCTTGTCTCTTATTTGAATTTGTATGATTATTGTCTCATTGACATTGATCTAATCTTGTAACATCTTGGATACTATTGTTGATATAATCTAAGCCGACTATTGAGGCTTAGGTTTGAATAAAAGTTCTTCTGTTACTTGTTGTTGATACTTTCGTACATGGTATCAGAGTGTCAGGCTCATAATCATTATTGATTCTACATCTAAGGGTTTCTTTGTGGAAACTTGGGGACATCTCTTCAGCAACAACTTGGTGGTCTGTGGTTGTTGCTATTGGCATAATCACTGGTTATTTAATCACCGTGATTTATTCTTTCCACGCATATTGCTCGTAAGTCTAAGTCTAATATCTTCTTCAAACAAACAAGACTTAAGTCTTTGTGGGTGCAAACGGGTAAACTAACATCTTGATCCGCCACCGAGTGGTATGAATACCGCCTGGTTTACCCCAGTTCACAGCTTGGTGCTTGTTGTTTCTTAATTACAAAGTCTTATTTATTTCTTTATCCGCTATCCGCTCTTGTTTTATTTACATCGTGTTTTTGTCTATCTTATTATATCTGTCTGTCTTATTGTTTGTATTATGGCTATTGGTGATGATAATATTGGTGGTGGTGGTTCTTCCACTGAGAAAAGCTTATCCTTTGGTGATGCTTTGTATTTACACCCCAATAACACAAATGGTACTCCCATTATTACTATCAAACTCACTGGAACTGAAAATTACAAAATATGGAATATGGCCATGACCTTTGCCTTGAGGAACCATAATAAGTTAGGGTTTATTGATGGTACTTGCATAAGAGATGATTCGAACCCTAGTCTTGCTAATCAATGGGATACCTGTAACTCTGTTGTGGTTACTTGGATTCTTAACTCTCACACCGAACTATTTTTGGTGCTATATATGCTAAACCGCTTATGAAATGTGGAATGATCTTAAAGATACCTATGATAAGGTTGATGGTTCAACTATCTTTAATTTGCATAAAATATAAACTCTCTTAGTCAAAGTGGGTCCTCTCTTGCGATTATTATAACAACCTTAACTCTTTATGGAAACAATTTGATTGTATGATTAGCTTGCCTCCTTGCACTTGTGAGGTCGCAAAACATTTTGAAAACACAATCGCCTAATCAAGTTAATGCAATTTCTTATGGGTCTTGATGACTCCTATGTTCCCATCGAAGCAATATTTTAACCGAGATCCTTTGCCTAATGTCAAAACCGCTTTCTCTGTTGTCTCCGGAGAGGAATCTCACGAAATGTTTCATCCGGGAATAGCTCTACTAAACCCAATGCTACGACTTTTTCTCGCAAAAACTTCGATGGTGGAAAATTTTTGATAACAAAAAGGATTTAACAACAACAATTTTAAAAGTTCGGTTTTAATGTCGGTAATACTCAAACAACAGAGGACCAAACATGAATCTCAAATGTACTAACCGCAAAAACACGGTCACACTGTTGATAGATGTTATGATCGGTTGGTTATCCCGCCGGATATGTCAAAAGGAATTTTAATTCTAAACCCATCAAAGAAGAATAATGTTTCACGATACTAATCGTACCACTGATAATAGTGCTAGCAACTCTAGCAACTCTCATGTCTCTTTGTCTAATGAACAACTCTCCAGACTTATGAGTCTTCTTAATGACAACAATGTGTCTTCTGCCAATGCCAACATGGCAGGTAAATTTTTTTCAGGAACCTTCTTTAATGGCAGTGTTAAGTTTAACATAAACTTCAACAAAATTTTCAACAACAACACAAAAACTTTATCTGGAAACATCAGTCTTGGTTGGATTGTTGACTCTGGTGCAAATCAAGACATGACCAGATTCGCCAAATTTTTAATTAATGTTGTTGACATTTCAAATCTTGGTCTAACTGTTGGACATCCCAATGGTACTTAGGCCTTAATCACTAAAATTGGTGACTTAAAAGTCAATAAAGACCTAACTTTTTTTGATGTTCTGGTTGTCCCTGAGTACAATGTTAGTCTGCTGTCTGTTCATAAGATTGCTAGAGACAATAAGATGTTTGTTGGGT
This sequence comes from Chrysanthemum lavandulifolium, assembly GCA_022545495.1. Lineage (NCBI taxonomy): Eukaryota > Viridiplantae > Streptophyta > Magnoliopsida > Asterales > Asteraceae > Chrysanthemum > Chrysanthemum lavandulifolium. The sequence goes on from CM040246.1 coordinate 88,052,241, forward strand.
TTAATGAATCTAATTGCTATATACAGGATTTACATCAAAAAAGGATTGTGGGGATTGGTAAACAATGCAATGGGTTATATATGTTTGATATTGATTCTACATGTAAGATTACTTCTAATAACTGCATTTCTGTTTGTCATGTTTCTAGAAATCTCTGGCATCAAAGACTTGGTCATCCCTCTGACCAAGTCCTTCATATCCTTAAATCCACCCTTAAACTTGATAGCTCATCTGAATTTGACCATCTTTGTGATACTTGCAACAAGGCTAAACAAACCAGGGAACCATTCCCTCTAAGTGAACATAAGTCAACTAAAATTGGTCAACTTGTTCATCTAGATGTATGGGGACCATATAAAGTCACTAGTAGAGATGGTTACAAATATTTTTTAACTATTGTTGATGACTATTCTAGGGCAGTGTGGATTTATATGCTTAAGGGAAAGGATGATGTTTATGTTTCCATTGTTAATTTTACTCATATGCTATCAAATCAATTTGAACACAATGTTAAGACTTTCAGAAGTGATAATGGGACATAATTTGTTAATAATAAACTTCAACACTTCTTTCATGAAAAAGGAATTCTACATCAAACCTCTTGTGTTTATACACCACAACAAAATGGTATTGCAGAAAGGAAACATAGGCATCTCCTTAATGTAGCTAGATCCCTTATGTTTCAGGGGGAATTACCTTTATATCTTTGGCCTGAATGTGTTCTAACTGCTGCCTATGTCATAAACAGTTACCTCTTCGCCTGTCTGCAAGTCCCCTTCTTCCTTGTGTATGGGCATGACCCTTCACTCTCTCTCCTTAGAGTCTTTGGTCGCTTATGCTATGCCACCATTCTCAACATCTCGATAAATTTGGTAGTAGGTCCGAGAAAAGTGTCTTTATTGGTTATTCAAATGAGAAAAAGGTTATAAACTTTTGAGCTTAGAAACAAAAATATCTTTTATTCCAGAGATGTCAAATTTTATGAAACTGTTTTTCCCTTCAAAATGAAAAATACTTTGTCAAAACCTTTTGTTGAAACGTATGTGCCTAAAGATTTAAATCATAAAAATTTCTTTGACTCACAAACAAGTCCCAATGATGAAGGGAGAGTGACATCCTATGATGATGACACAGTGTTGAGTCATCCTTCTAGGGATGATGAACCTGTTGCAACATCTATAGATGACAATACACACCCTGAGGGCACCATATCACATGAATCACATCCTGCTGATGCATCTTCCGATTCTGGCGATACATCATCCGATTCAAATCGAACTCGAACAAGAAAGAGGCTTGCCACCACCATCGCTAGAAGGTCAACCGAGTTTCTAAGTTGCCCAAGAATCTTAATGACTTTATTGTAGAAGGAAAGTCAAATATGGTGTTGAAAAGGTTGTTAATTATTCTAATTTAATCAAAGATAATTATCGCTTTGCTTCTAGTCTTAATAAAAGTATTGAACCTACCATTATGAAGAAGCTATCCTTGATAGTAATTGGGTTGATGCTATGAACTCTGAAATTGAGGCCTTAAATGAAAATCATGCTTGGGATATAACTGATCTCCCACCTAATAGAACTCCCATTGGTTACAAATGGATCTTTAAAATCAAATATAAAGCCAATGGTGAAGTTGATAGATACAAGGCTAGATTAGTTGTTAAAGGTTATAATCAAAGGGAAGGAATAGACTATGATGAAACTTTTTCTCCTGTTGTGAAAATGTCTACTGTTAGATGTCTTATTGCTTTAGCTGTGAAAAACAAATGGCCTCTTTTCCAACTTGATGTTAACAATGCTTTCTTGTATGGAGATCTTGATGAGGATATCTATATGACCATCCCTAAGGGGTTCTGTAATGAGAACAATAAAAATAAAGTTTGCAAACTTGTCAAGTCCCTATATGGCCTAAAACAAGCTCCCAGGAAATGGAATGAAAAACTTGTCGTTGTTTTAAAGGAAAATAATTTTGCTCAATCATCAATGATCATTCTTTGTTCACCAAAAGAGAATAACAAGTTTATTGCTCGCTTGTTTATGTGGATGATATAGTCCTCACTGAAACCGTATTGATGAGATAAAGCTATTCAAAGAGTTTCTAAAATCAAAATTTCATATCAAAGACTTGGGAAACTTAAAATACTTTCTTGGTATTGAGGTTTTAAAACTGGAATGACATTTGTCTCTCCCAAAGAAAATACTGCCTTGAACTCCTCAAAGAATTTGGTCTTCTTGGTGCAAACATGTGTCCACTCCTATGGAACCCAACTCGTCCTTCCATACATTCCCACCGCGATGGTCCCTTACTTGTCAACATCATTGGTTATCGGGTTACTTGGGAAACTTATCTATCTCACCCATACAAGACCGACATCTCATACTCGGTTCATTGTCGGCACAATATATGCATTCTCCTCTTAAATCTCATCTAGAATGTGCCCTCAATGTTCGAGATATCTAAAAGGAGCTCCAGAAAAGGTCTAAGGTACAATTTCAAAGAACTCTAAAATCATCTTGAAGGATATAGTGATGCAGATTGGGCCAAATGCAAGAAAACCGTAAAATCATCACAGTTATTGTGTTTTCTTTAATGATTTTTGATCTCATGAAAAGTAAAAACAAAATACTCTTTCAAAATCTTCCATGAAGCAGTATAGATCTATGTCTATCGCTGCTGTGAAATCATATGGATCCAAAAAATCTTAAAAGATCTAAAACTTGATATCAATCTCCTGTTAATCTTTTTGTGATAACAAATCGCTTTACAACTTGTCATCAATCATGTTTTTCATGAAAGATCAAAACACTTTGAAATTGATGTTCACTTCATCGTGGAAAAAATTGCAAGAGGTGTTATAAGTGCCAAAAGATTGGCTCTTCAAACCAAACTGCAGACATACTTACAAAGAACCTCCTGCTTATCGGCATAAATTTTGTGTGAAAATTGATATTGTTTGATATGTTTGCCCATCGATTAAGGGGAATGTTAAATTTTGGGGTATTAATCTGTGGCAAACATGTCACTCTATCAATTGCTAATGGCTTTCAAGTTATGATCATTGCAGGACTATTACAGGGGTTAATCATGGATGACGCATAAATGGTTTAAAGTTCCAAGACGTTCATTTCTGCTGAAGCTTTTCTTGTTTCTGCTGATGAGTAAATTATAGCCGTTAGAGGGGTCTTAGTGTATCTTTATCTCCTATTTAATAAGTCCCTTAATCTAGGGATACACACTGAAGTGTGCAGTCATTTTCTCACACTTTTCTCTTCTCTTTGATCATTTCACTGATCTTGTCTCTTCTTTGTATTTGTATGATTATTGTCTCATTGACATTAATCTAATCTTGTAACATCTTGGATACTATTGTTGATATAATCTAAGCCGACTATTGAGGCTTAGGTTTGAATAAAAGTTCTTCTGTTTACTTGTTGTTGTTGATACTTTCGTACAGTTCGGTTAGGAATTCTCGATGGCGTTAGCAGAGAAAAAGCAATATACTGAGACCTCAATATCATGGTGATAGGGCATTCAATGGGTTGGCCATGGCTGTGTTTTGCGGACTGGATCTTGAGGTAACTATACTCAAACCAGCAATCTCCTTGAAAAGTTATCTTTTTATTTTATATGGAAATATGCCCATGGTACTAGGGTCATGAAATTTGTATTAATTTAGTATCATACGAGTCAAATTAAAAAATTTAGCCTAATAAAGAAATATGTTATGTTCAATGTTTGGTTATTTTTTGATAACATCGAAAAATAATGTGTTACCTATGTTTCGTGGTTTCTAATCAAATGGTGCATTTTTATATATGATACGCATATTTTACACCTTTATATATTCTTACAGCTGCAATTTGGTCTAAAATGTGTGATTCAGTTTGTAAGATATGACAACTTTGCTTTTATAGTGGCCCATTTGACCCGTTTCTTTTGTAGCTTAACCCAGTTAGAAATAAAAAAGACACAAATTTACCCATTCAGCTTGCATTTTTATAGGTAACTAAATCATTTTAAGCATTCTCTTTTAAAGAACCAGCACTTTATATGTCCAACGTGGTTCAGTTTATGCTCTTAAACCCATTGGTATGGCACGCCCTGTTAACAGCTCTTGAAAGGTACAAGAGCGCAAGAGCATCGGCACAACACTTGCATGCACTCTTTGTCTATTTTTTTCTTCTTCCAATGTCAACATATATTGGTAAGTGTTCATTATGCATTTATATTATCTTTAAGTCGATTAAATTCTTTGATCACCATTTCTAAGGGAGTGTTTGGCTAGGCTTATCTTATGGGCTTATTGTATTATCATAATACCAAAAAACTCATCCAGACACTTACACCAACGTTTCTTAATAGCTTATTGAAGTACAAAAAAGAAATTTGGCATAAAGCTCATAAAATAGCTTTCTGATATGGCCATATACTTTATTGATAAGCTTAGCCGAACACCCCTGAAGTGTTGCAGTTCTGTCATTAGATAATAAAAACTTTTAAGTAAGTCAATAGCAGAACCATCCACAATTAGTTTAGGGCTTGTAATATGAGGAATCCATTTGAGCCATTCCCCTCTTTTGGGGATGGCGGGCATAATGATTATCAAGGCTAGAATCCATGTCTGCTCATGAAGACTGAGAGAGTAAGTTATGTCTAATGCTTGCACATCATCACCAGGTCTGATAATATTTTGGAAATGGGTATACCTACTATATAGATCATAAATGGAGTGACCTTGCAGGGACTTATAGTCAGGTGTTAGTAGGATATGTAACATGTAAAAACGAGAGTGGGTCAAATGGCTTAGTGTCTGGTCGGGTAGACCTGCGAGCTTTTAGTTTCTTGTGAGTATTATAACAACCAATATGCTAAATGCAGTTTTTTGTCTATTACTCATTCCCGAAAGAATAAATTGTAGCATAAGTAGATGGCGCAAGATGAGTGAGTTAGTGGGTTGGGTACTGGGTCATACAAGGTTCTGGTCAAAAGTGATTTATCACGTTGTATTATTTAAAATTTAATATCAGGATAACATTGCCAAATATAAGAATGAAGTAGTGGCCAAGAAAATCAATGCTACTCTCCATACGATTTCACAAGTACTCATTTTATGCAACTGTGGCAGGTACGTTTGTGTTTATCGTTTGGGATATGTTTCTTTTAAAAAAAATAAGCATTTGTAAATCACCCGTGTAGTATATATTTATTTTCTATGTAAAAGTGCAGTTCTTTAAGGAGATAACAGATAGTATATATAGTTCAATTTATTGAAATATATAGACTAAGATCACCGTGTAGTGGTGATTTTATTTGATCATCTTCCTACACAGGGGAAATGTCATATAACACTTGGAGACACAGAGTCACAAACCAATACCGGTTTTCTAAACATGGGTCTTCCAACTTAGGAGAGAAAGGGCAAAACTTTAAATTCGTCGGGCTGAGGTGCAACCATTACAGTTGGAAACCGAAACCGCTCCTGCTGAAATTGGTCTAAAATTGCATATCCAAACTATTGGTCGCAATTAGGTATATGTTTATGGGCAGGAATCTGAACCAATTATGAAACTTTCATTAAGATTGTGTTTGGTAAATAAGAATTAGCTTATTCAAAACAAGTTTTTTCAAACAGAAATAACGAGATAAGTATTTTTGTAGGTGCGTTATCTTGGATTAGTGTGGTTTTGTAGAATTAATAAGATATAACTCGTCAGGGGACTACATAAATAAGAATAGGGTATGTCTGGAATTTTGGATTAGGCTGCTATAGATTTGTGAATGAGGTACATTTGTATTAGACTATTACATAAGTGTGTTTGGACCAGACCAAGTTACGGCAGTAACAGGATGTTTTTGAATCAGGTAACTGCAAAAATAAAGTGTATTCGAATTAAGGTACTGCAGCATAAGGTGTGTTTGGTTTAGGCTGCTATAGAAATAGCACGAGTTTAGATGAGGTTATGACAGGAATGAGGAGTGTGTGCTTCATGCTATAACAAGAAAAAAGTGTGTTTGGAGCGGACTGCAAATACGTTTCACAAGTAGGAAATAAAACCCATTTTTTTACAGAATAAATTGTATTATAATAGGTAAGTTACTGCAGGAATGAAGGATGTTCAAAACAGAGAAAAAAAATTATATCATGTGACCACACAAGTAAGGGGTGTTTGGAAATGCTTATAATTTTGAAATTAACTTATGATTTTTTTTTTTTTTTTTTTTTTTCAAATCGTAACAACAAAAAGATGCTCATTATGGGATGGGTTGTCAAGTGCTTTTATGCTTACTCTATACCTTTAATCACATAATGCTAACGATTCTGACTTAGCGAGGCCAATAAAGGGCAAAATTGTTGGAGCTTCAAGGGTATTCATTCTCTATGTTCATGGCCCCTAGACTCTTTATACATTGACCAAAATGGAAAGCTATCTTTTGAAGGATGAAATTGATGATGATATATCTTTGACACGAAAGATAAAAAGAATGACGAGTAAATGAAAATTGGCGATTGGTGATTCTCTGGAGGCGTAGGTATAAGAAGAGTCTACGCGATTTGCATTTTACATTGTACAATATTGATACAATATTTATTTAAGAACCCAATATAATAAGATATGATGATTGTTTTTGCAGCTTTGACGTCGATGATCAAGTAGCAGAAAGCCCAACTTGGTGGAGATGTCAAAGTGACGAATTACAGTTCAGACTGTGCAACTTTTCAAGAATTGCGGTGACATCTAAAATCAAATGAGATTTGCTTTAGTATGGTGAAAACAGACACTATTTAGCGCCAAATTGCCCATAATGACGTCTCTAACCAAGTAACCACTCATGGTACAAATTGATAAACATTCCTAGACATCAAGTTAGTTCAAACATGTCATAAATAAACTCAAAATTGTAATGTGATAGTTGTAGATTCTTGATTGTACTATTTTATTGAAGACCATTTTTATTGCATTTTTTGCTTGGTATGTAAAACCATAATGATGCTTCAGAATTGAGGGTATATATTAAGGGCATCTCTTTGCTTGGTATGTAAGCCAAAAAGTGAAGTCGTGGATATGGGAAACATAGAACCAACCAAAGACGATCGTGATAAGGATAAACTATACTGTATCATTTGCAAATGCAAACCTGCCTTCACTTATCTAAAGTACGTACGCTATTGCTAACTTTGTTATGAAATATGATAACTACATATTCTTAAGGCAACACTTTTTGATACAAGATTAAGATTGGGTGCATATTACACAGAAAGTATGAGTTATTTCTGATTTGATGGAGGTTGATAGATTGGCTGACAAATCATCCAGGTAAATGGTCCACATTTGAAGAGTTGGTATACATTTTTTAAGCTTATTATTTTAATGTGAACCTGATATATAGATATATGTATAGGGCTACCTTAGTACCATGTCTTTCCTTTATTGAATATCATTTTTATTTATCGTGGTGATGTCGAAACGTACCCTAAAAACTTACTCAGGATAGTTGGAGGGAGATAGGCATTTAAGATTGAATGCGATGGTAATAGCACAAAAACAATTGGAAATTATATGAAGCAAAAATGTCTATTTTTTTTATGACCATTCCGAATTTGAAGAGAGTGATATTGACACCGTCGATATTGAAAGCTTTGACTATGACAATGTACATCTAGCATGGTCTTCGGAGTCGTGTTGTTTCCAATATTAAAAACTTAATGTTTCTAAACCATGGTTTATTTTTATTTAAAGTTTTGATATGTTTGAATTATATATGTCATTTTTTAAAATCATAATCTGCAACAATGAATATAAATGAACTTCAAATATTATTATTTTTCAAAAAAATTTAATGTTAATAACAATTAAATAAAACAAATTAAAGTTTAATAACAAATTTTATTAGGAAAAAAATTAAATTTAAATAATAATATTAACCAATTTACATGAGACTGCCAGGTGAGACTAGTATATTATATATAACAGGAGGCATTTGGCATTAATGTTACCTCAATGCCACATAAGCATTTGTTGTCAAACTAAGCAATTAATAAGGATTGAACCTTGGTTGTTTTGATAAATAACTTGTGTGTTTACCACTTAGGCAACAAGTTATTTTGATAATTATGTTGCATATTATAATCTATAAACTGGAATCCTATACTAAATACAATTTATCTACAAAAATTATATTAAGTAATTATCTTTTTTAAAACTTATTATATATATATTTTCCTTAAATATATATTTTTTCTTAATTCATTCATTATATATTTTTTTACAGAACCCTAATATCATTGGTTCAACCATCACAAAGCTTCACGATAGGCACTATGGAGTAAGTTATGCAGCGTATAGAACTCGTGTTGAATTGAGAACATTGTTTACTTTGCTGGAGCGAGGTATACCTGATATTGTTCATGAGTAAGTTATGCAGCGTATAGAACTCGTGTTGATTTGAGAACGTTGTTTACTTTGCTGGAGCGAGGTATACCTGATATTGTTCATGAATTATGTATTTCTTTTCGTGAATAAATAACGTGATTGCTAAAAAAAAATTCATCTACAGAAATCATTCAACTTCTTTGATAAAGAATATGGATTTCAACTCGTCTAATCTGTTTCATTTTAGTTAATTATAGCAATTCCTAACATGCTTCTGCATATCTGACCATTTTGAACCTTAATAATAGGAAATTATAATCATAATCACTTTTAACCAAGCACTTGATCCATTTAATTACTCATACAAACACTCGCTTATATGGTTTATTAAAGTATTGTATCCAAATGGAGCAAAATTGATAAAATCTTATAAGCCTGACAATATGAATAAGCATCATGTAACTGATCAAATCTAAAAAACATCATAATAAGAAATAATAATAAGAGGTAGATGGACATACTTGAAGATTTACGACAAGCAGAGAAGGAACTTTTCCAGATGATTCAACTTTAGGAAGTTCAAGAAGGCGTGCAATATGATCAATCTTACGAGGAGATAAGAAGACATCCATTCCAATAGGGTAGTAAGCAGCCTGATTTGAAGCAAATTCTTTATTTTTATCTCTGGGAGACAAAAAGAATAGCGTGTTAGTCTGTTAAAGCCAATGCATAATTCTTAAATTAAAATCTGAGGTGTGATGTTAAACTTATACTTCATATAGTTATGTGCTCGGACTTTAAAGGTACTCGGATCAAGTGGTGACCGACAGTCTGACATCTTCTTATCTACCGGGCAATATGGAACTTGAGAGCCTGCAACAGGTCTTTGCAAAGTAGCTTTTGGGGACACTGACACAGATAAAAATGTAATCCAAAGTTAAAACAATGACATCCCAAAAAGTTTCATTCAGCCCTTAGGAAGGTTAAACACAAGTCTTACATATGGAAAGATTGGACGACCTTTCCCTCCATTTAAAGGAAAGCCTTGACGAAACTCTCTTCTTTGCACTTTGAGGGCTTGAACAAGATGGTTTGCTCTTTACGTCTGTGGGGGTAGTGCAATTAAGACAAGGTAGACAATTGTTTTGCATCCCGAAAATCTGAGTTCCATTGTCATATCCAGCAGATGTTACATGGGTGGAGACATGTGCAGTTGCGTGGGCATACTGCTGCAAGTAGAGTGTGCTATTAAGTAAGCTTCTCATGCTTTTATCATACGAGTAGAGTGGTAAACTTGCTGTAATACAAATCTTATTTCCAAATTTTGCATTGCATTTAACGATGTCTGCACGAGCTATTACCTTTGTTTCATAAAATGGGATACCTTAGTTTTGAGGTCAATTTTCGTATTCAATGCTTTGCTTTTATGTTCTTAACAAGTATACGTACTTGAGAAACAATCGATTGGCTGAAATTACATTTAATTTGAATGAGATGCTTCGTAAAGAGGTATTATTATGGTTTTTTCTATTACTACCGAATGTTATGCTCTTTGTATGTTGTATTTTTGTGATCTGCTTAAATTCATTGCTGAATAGGGGAATACTTTTGGCTATTTGCTAAAAAGAGGTATTATTATGGTTTTATCTATTACTACCGAATGTTATGCTCTTTGTATGTTGTATTTTTGGGTATGATCTGCTTAAATTCATTGCTGAATAGGGGAATACTTTTAACTATTTGCTAATTTCAATGTCTGTATCTTTAGTAATGTTAACCTATTTATTTATGAAGAGGTTTGTTCTACTAACGAACAAGTGAATAAAGTATTGAGGCTTTGGACTACCTTCTTGGAGCCAATGCTACGTGTTCCTTCTCGGCCTGAAAACTCTGATAATGTTGAAGATGTCGAGACATCTACACGTGGTGCTACCAGAAATGAAGGTGAGAGTGATGGAAGCCCAGGAGCTGATAGTGTTACTCTTAATAATGTCAAACTAGGAAAACCAGCTTGCAATGGAGATGATAATGTTTCATCAAAAAGAGTAGATTCAAGCAAAGTAATTATGGTAAATGGTGCTACTTTACCCAAAGAAGATGGATCAAGAGTAGAAAAAGATGTTAAGAACACAGGTATTGGGGATAAAGCGCAGTAGTTGGTGTTGTAAATGATAATGTTCTTCCCAGAAGTAGCACGGAGTTATCTGGTAAGTATTCTTGACATCTATCATGTGTCAAACTATTATTTTACATTCATATACTATTGCTGAGCCAGTTTTGTGGATTTTCTTACACGGGCGTGATGCAACTCCTTCTAGACCACGCAATGTTCATGATGATGGCCATGAAGCCAGGTCAAACATTGATGAAGTTCCGTCATCTCAGGTTTGAATATAACATATAGCCATTGCTTTACGCCTTGCAATGAATGATCTCATATTTTTTCTTTTTCTTTTTATTCTACAGCAAGGTGATACCTCAAGAACTCCACCCCCGGCAAATGGAAATTTTGCTAAATTTGAGAAAGAAGAGGGAGAGTTATCACCTAATGTTTATTTTGATTGGGCTGATTAGTGAGTCAGCTGCTGATGAATACTCTAGGGAACAGGCTATTGTCAGCTAAAGTCAATTCGACATCTGCTGCTCCGGCCCCGCCCCAGCCTCCTTCAACACATTATGATGAATGGGACTCAAATCCTTCAGAAATTTACCAACAAGAAAATGTTTCTATTGATGACGATTGGCCTGTTATGGAACAACCACAAGTTGTTAGTGTGCAATCTGTATCGAAGCCTCTTTCATGGGTTTTTATTAAATATTTTGAGCTGGATTTCATTGGCTCATATCTGTGTTATGCCTGCATAAATTCTGAGTACTATGGTGATGAGTTAATAATTACATCAGATAGCAACTTAGTAAACCGGACAAGCTTACATGAGACTTTTTTAGCTTAATTTAAGTATTACAATGAGGAGGGCAATTCAATAGTAAGTTATGATTAAAAATAGTGTTTACAATGGTCAATAGCAGTTCTTGAGTCACCCTGTTCTTTCTGATCTTCTTAATGAAGAAGACCAAAAGGTTGGTACTTTACGCTATTGGGTCAACATTTCGTTTATTTCTGCAAACCCGAATGCTAATTTGTTAAATAACCATCTTGCTCTTTTCTTTTCTGCTAGATCTTTAAGCATTTTACATCTCTTGAAGTCGAAGATTCTAAAGATACAAAGTCTGGTTATTCATTCACTTTTGTAAGTAAATCTATTATTCAATTCTGAGCTCTTTTTCATATATATTTATGCGATCTTGTGCTTCTTATCAGAACTTCAGTCCCAATTCTTACTTTGAGGATGCTAAACTCACAAAGACTTTTACCTTTACTGATGACGGAACAACCAAAATCACTGCTACTCCAATCAAGTAGAAAGAGGGCATGGTAAAAAAGTTTACTGAAAAATCTATCACCAATTATGTTTTGTTGCTTGAGCCTGATTTTTAAACATCTCGATTTTTTGAAGGGTGGCACCAATGGAATTGCTCATGAGAAAAATGGAAATAACTCATTGATTGAGAGCTTTGATTTTAGTTGGTTTTTTTAACAATATCTTGATTCCTAAAATTTTAGTAGTAGTTAGAGTAGTCATAGTTTTTGATGAAATTTTAATTCCTTTCAGGATATCGTGGATTGTTAAGACTGCAACGACCTTACGTTTTCTATCCTCCGTTATTAAATAATTTAACTGAAAAAATAGATGGAGTTAAGACGCAAAGCTTTAAAGACCTAAAAGCAAGTCTATTCCGGGGTAAGAACAGGTGAGCTTTCTCCCACATGGGATCCATGAGATGGTGGAGCCTTCATCAAACAAGTAAACAGGGCTGAAGTATTTCACTCCCTCTTTCATTATGAGCTTCACTCTTAAAACCTTTCCCTCAATGTCATCTGGAATCAGCTGTGTATGCAGTACCTCTATAACTGCATCTGCGTATTGCTTTTGTGGGTCTGCATCATGAAGGTGAAGTTCGCAACATTAGACACAGAGTCACACTATTTAAATGGTTCAGAATCTTCTGAAGTTCTGAAAAAGGTACTTTAAATCCCATATATAAGCTTTTAATGTTGATGTATATGTATATATGCTATTAATGTTCAGTAAAACACAACTGACTAAGTGCAATATTTACTGGAGTTAGGAACATAGATAACTCGATTAAGAGTTTGAGGTTATAGTGTTTACCAATATAGGCATCAAAATCTGGCTTTCTGGCCTCAATACTAGCTTTGTGATGTATGGCCTTTTAACACAGGCTCACTTAGGAACGTAGCAAATGAATCTATGGATAGTGGATGCCTACTTGAATTTGACTCCCGTTCTCTTTTTGTGTTCATTAACACAGATATAATAATCTGAAAGTTTCTTATAGACAAGTCCCATGAACTCAGGTAAGGTTTTTTTATAATGCTTAAATGCTAATTAATGATGTACTAATTTTGTTCAATTATTGAATTCGGTTACCACAGGATGGAGTTGTTACGTTAGATCTCGAAAATGACTTTAATGGATCAATATTTAGGCATTTTTCTGATATATTGATAATGCAGTGAGATAGATCTTTCCTACAACAGATTTAGTCAAAAATCAGTCAAATCATTGAATGTTTTCTACCTGTTGGATGCCAGTGAGATAGATCTTTCCTACAACAGATTTAGTGAAAAATCAGTCAAATCATTGAATGTTTTCTACCTGTTGGATGCTCTTTCTTACTCATATTAAGCAAGAAGTAAAATTGGAAAGCCTCTTTCATTTATCAGGAACTTATTCAGAAGCTACTCTGGCGAGGACAACTTGAAAGCTAATAATATTCTTTTGTTTTATATAATGATTTTAACTTTTATATAATGAGATGTACCCCAAGTTACGTTTGATTTAATGCAGAGATCATGCAGTGTGTCTGAAAGAATATTCATGCTTAAAGGGTGAGTAACACACTCTCCTGTAAATGTGAACAAATAAGCGGGTGTCTAAAAGGCAATACGGGTCATTTTAGGATAATAATTAACTACTTGCTTGTAAGAACTAAGGTCTAATACTCCATTTACATTGTGAAACACACTCTTTTTCATTCTGTTGTCTATGTATTCTAAGTGTAGCATTTCCTCAGGATAAATTGGCGGAATCATCCTTAAAGCCGGGTGTACAATCAACTTCAACATTCAATGTGGCTCCATTTTCAGTTATGATGAATCGAGTCCAGGGTGATGGTACTCATGTTGAAGGTTAGTCTTTTGTGTCTGTAATGAATACCAATAAAGTAATAAAGATGTAATGTTGCCAATATGGTCATGAGCATATTTCAAATAGCATTAATAAGAGCGTCGCAAGTAGGAAATTTGAAGTTTGCTACTTTCATCTAGATCAGGCATTAATAAGAGAGTCATCAGCAAATAGTTATTGAATCTGCTAACAATTGTACTAATTCAAGCTCTTCACAGTTTTTTTGACACAATGACTTCTATTAAATTAATTGAAGCAGCAACACGAGGCTCCATTAGGCATCTGTTGGAACGAAACAGCCAAGTTCTTGGTCAGATATCAGATAATGTTTCTGCACTAAAGGTATGTATCTTCCAACTTTTCTTAATATGTGCCGTCATAAATACGCATGCACAATGTGAGTGTGCGTATGTGTTTGTGTATGATTGATTAGTCTTACCTAGAGGCCGACAGTTGTATTTTATAGGATAATGAGGGCTTTGATATGATCAGGTACTCAGCTTCACTTACATGAGATGATATTTGCAAGATCCCAGCATAATAATTAACTACTTACATGAGTGGCAGTACAGAGTATGTCTACCCAAGTGGCTACATGGACAGAATAGGCACTCGTGGAAAAATAGTCAGCTGGGCACCTCAACAAGAGGTCTTAAACCATCTCTCAGTAGCTTTCTTCATAAGTCACTGTGGCTGGAACTCTACCATGGAAAGTGTTAGCAACGGCGTTCCATTTTTGTACTGGCCATGCTTTTTTTATCAGTTTCTTAACACAAGTTACATATGCTATATCTGGAACACTGGTCTGGGATTGAACATAGATGATACTGGTATTGTCTCACGAAGACAGATCAAGACTAAAGTAGAGCAGCTGCTCATCAACAACTTTATTAGACAAAATGCAGTGAATTTTCAAGAAAAGGCGATGGCCAGTGTGCGAGAAGGAAATTCCTCCAGCAAAAATCTCATCGATTTCATTGATTGGGTAAAGAAAGGAAAAGACGATGCACCTGCAAATGATATTTCAGAATCTTCGAGTTAAGTTGCAGTTCATTAAATCGTTATAAAATCCACTGTTTCCATGTATTTGTCTAGCTATTTAATTATTTCATAATAAGAGGGGATAAATAGGTGAATAAACTTAACATGATAAGTATTACTATTAGTACTTTAATAGTTTTAAAGTTAAGATCAAATCACTTTGTAGTTTGTACCATACCCAAACTTGTGATCAACAACTTGAAAAAATGTTTGGCTAATGCCACTTACTTCAGCTACCAACCTAGAAACTGGCTTAACAATGCATACTGGACCAAGTGTTTCCATGTCAACTATTTGCATTAGCTTTGCCTTATAGCCAAATATGTTCATTTTCCCATAATTGACATGCCTTTAATTTCATCTTACACAATAAAGATAAGATTAAATTAAAACAAGACAATGCTAGACTAATTAAAAGGAAAACTTTAAGTACTTAAGATCAAATTGAAATTAAAATCGGCTTTAAACTTTTTATAATATTGATAATAGAAGTGGCTCAATGCGTTGTCTTAGGATTAGAAAAATGTTTCTTTATAATGTGTATTTCTGATGGAAACAATTTTTTTCTGTTAATTACATCATGTTCACTAATTATAGGACTTTTGACTTTCGATTTCTGTTAATTACATCATGAACCAGGCCTGTTTTCTTATAGTTCCTAATACGCTGGTGCAATGGTGAGTTAATAGTACGTTGGTATGTGGTACGATGGTCAAAACAAGGGTTCTTAATACAACACAAACCAGTTAAGTAAGGTGTGTCGGATCGAGATGTGGATGCTGCTGATATACATACTGAACGTAATGGTGAGTCAGCGTATCATATATGCAAGTGTTGGTAATAAGCTTATTGAAATAAGAAACTTCCTGCACATACTTATTAGTAGTGCTATAAACAAAAAGATAGAAGGAAATCTTGAACATGTCTTTCCTTAATGTTATGTTTCTTTATTAGAATTGGAATATTAGGTTTTCCACTTACGATGTGTTTGAAATTGATTGTTAACTTTAGTTTTGAGTATTTCGAAAAAAGTGCTTATTTTAGTCTATTTTAGCCACATCATGTCAAAAACCAATTTCAGTTAAATCACAAGGCATATAATGCTTTTAACTACTATCATGAAGCTTTAGTTTATTTAGTGTAGGTTTACTTGAGATTTACTCAGTTTTAGTTTTAGTTTTATATGTAGAGATATAAATTAAAACCAACAACTAAAAACCAAATAAACAATTGTTTTATAATATTGTTTGACAATTCTAAAAAATGTAATTCAGTTAACAAAAAACAACAAACAAATAATTATAAGTCATGCCCGCCCATTGGGCGGGCTTCGAATACTAGTATATATATATATATCTCTATATTATATATAACATGAGGCATTTGGCATTAATGCCACCTCAATGCCACCTCATTGCCACCTCAATGCCACATCAATGCCACATAATCATTTTTCATGCCACATAAGCATTATTGGTCCAACTAAGCAATTTATTAATCCACATATGTTTTTATGTATAATTTATATAAATTTTTAATAATTTTTTTTGCAAAATTCGTTTTTATAAAAAATGTCAATGGTGAGATTTGAACTTGGGTTGTTTTTAAGAGTAGCATTAATAACTTGTGTATTTACCACTTAGGCTACAAGTTATTTTGATAATTATGTTGCATACTATAATATATAAATGGATATAATTTTATGCAACTATGTAGGAGAATCCCTACAACTTAGGTAACCCTAAACTAAACATATACATAAAAATTATATACGGTTCATAAATTTTTTTCTCAAAAACCCAAATATCCTTTTTCCCTCACAATCTCATCTAATGATCCATAAAAATTATATGCAGGTTCATTATATTTGTTTTTGTGTTTTCTTCACCACAGGTTTGTATCCCATTTTTTATATGCCGGTTTGTGTTTTTGTGCTTTCTCCATTTTTTATTCCTTTTATACTGTAATGTATTTGAATCATGCTTATGGATTTCGTTTGTTATGTTTGGTCCCATTTTCTTTTAATTTGCAGGACATGATTCCACATGAAGCACAATTACATGCTATGGTATTCGGTTTTTTATATAGGGTTTCCATCCGATTATTAACACCATTCAGTTCTTCTATATGTTAGTTAACATAGTTATTTAGTTTCACGTGTGTAGTGTGGCATATGTTAAATTTTGGCTGGTTCTATTCACACGCAGTAAAAACGTTGCGAGAGGCACATAATGATTTACGACATCTTTTTTATTGCCAATCTCTGCTGATGGGAGTTCAGGGTTTGCATGTCATCTGCTTTCTCCATTTTTTTATTCCTTTTATATTGTACTGTATTTGTATCATGCTTATGGATTTCGTTTATTATGTTTGGTTTTAATGGCGGTACTATATGATTCTGGTGGCAAGTGAATGCTTTTTGTTGGTGTATTGTTTAGGCCAAAGTTTATTAGGGGCATGGTGATATGAATCTGATATGCTTATTATCAAAATCCAGTGCAAATCTATGTGTATAATTCTATTTAGACTTCTATATCCAATTGAGATGATCACGATATTTAGAATTCACATTTGTGTTATGAAGTAACTAATATAAATTTTATGATATGATCAAAATCTAGCATATGAATATGCAAGCAGAGGAGCACGTCTGGCTCTATCAGCACGGATAGAGGATAGTCTACGAGAAGTTGCTGATCGGTGTCGCCAAATTGGAACGTTGGATGTTATCAGCATCCAAGGAGAACTGCCACAAGCCTTTTGCCGTTGTGCTGCTGTCAAAGGGTGTCATACAAGTTTTGAGAATGCCAGTGATATCTATACTTTTGGACGAGGTATGTTGAAATAAATTATTTTTCTGTTACCACTATGCTGTTTTTATTCATAATTGGTTCATCATTATTTGTTTATTATTTTGCATGATGTTGGGGCTTATAATGGTGTCAAATTGGTTTCGGGGCAGGAAATAACCAGTGATAAGCTGGTTATGGATCCATTACCATCACATCCTCACTGCGTCTTTAAAGTTGGAGGTGTCAGTGGCAAGGTGGCACGGGGAATATGCATCACAAAGAGCTCTTTAAAGCCCAATATATCCAGTTGTTTGGTCATAGCCATGTCGGTGGCTACTTTAACTATTTACTTATGAATGGGTCTATTCGGGTTATGTTTTATCTCTATTATGTTATATGTGTACATTAAAAGAAGCTTATAAAGGAATGGGTCAGACACGTCAATCAAAAGTGTATTTTTAAGGCATAAAAAAATTCCACCTGATCCGAATCATACAATCAATACAGGTGTTGATCTGACCCACTCATTAGACAAACACAGAAGAATGCTGTTAAAACACAAAAGATTTATCTACTTTAGTTCCATAGTTAACAACATCTTCGAGTTTGCCTTTATCCAGTGATGTTTTAGATGACTCCAAAAGTGTACGCCCATCAGCAGAGGAGCATGCAACATGCTGTATAAAAGTAAATATTAAAAATTCCAAATATCTTAAACATTATATATACAATAATTTTTTAGTCCAGTGAAAAAATGAAATGCATATTGACCTTATATACTGGAACCATGCTTATAATATATGTCTTTTGAAAGGTGATGCTGAATCCATATCATAGTCTTTAGAGACAAGCTCAAGCCCAACCTAATGAGCAAAGTTTATTTCAAAGAAGAAGTACTGAGATAATATATTATTTCTCTTGAAGGAGTGTCATACCTTGTGGCAAAGCCCTTCTAACTGGTGGGAAGGTTCAACTTACCAACAGCTTGACGCAATTGCAGCCCGTCGTTACAGATGAGTCCATATGAACCATATGGTCATATGCAATGGGTAAATTGGTAATTCAACGTCCCTAAATATTGCAAAAAGAAAAATGATGTATTTTTCGTGCGACATCCAAATTTTTTAATAATAAGTTGATACATTTACACTTGGTTGCATTAAATCCTTCTACTGATTTGGTTTTGTTGGTTATGTGATCCAGGCAATGATTGAAAAAATCGAGCTCATGGAACTTGATAATAAATCTAGGGGCAAGGTATATTAACGATATAATGGAGAGGTATCCTCAAATTGTACTCCACTTGAAGAGTAAAAAGCTCGAGAACTTTGTCAAGTTGCTGAAAAGTACAGGTTAGCATATCTTTTGTTATGCTCCTTTTAATTGTCTACCCAATGGTTAAACTCACATCCATTGCAATAGGTATTCTTGGTATTCTTGGCAGATTTTTAATGTGAATGATCCAATTGTTATTCTTATTGTGCTTGGTACTGTTGTGTTAGGTGAAGATGACATATTGAATCCACAAACAGATTTAGTGTAAGTAATTTTTGAAACTCTTTTTTGGGTTACAACTATATTTTTCTTAATAATGCATGCATGGATTCCACATAACATGGCTGAGTATTCTGCTCATTGGGCTTAGCGTAGGTGTGATATTTTTTACCAGGTATATGTCACAGCAATTCAGGTTTGTGGTAATGTATTTACTATTGTTTTCGAGATTTTATTTGAGGTTTATTTGAGATTTTGGAAACTCGAATCCTTTTTTGTGGTAAAAGAAATAAGTGTTTCATGTCAATTTAGCTATTTAAATGAAACTAACCCATTAACTTTTGCAGCTTTCATGTGGTCCTTTACTAAAAGATGTATCGAGAATAGATGATATTGGAATGAACAAATCAAAACCTTTATAGGTTATGTGCATCACTATACAGGTATCTTTTATTGACATGGATTCAGGAAACATTGGCACCTTCTTGGAGCAGCAGAGGGGATACCAGTAAAGAACCACATCTTCTGAAACACTCAGGAACGCTGAGCTCTGTCGACAAACTGATGTTCTGTGTACGTCTGATGCCTAAAGCTGTGTATATTTAAGGAAACCGTAGCTTATATGCCGTTTAGCAGCTGTTTTTAACTTATACCAAAATTTCATTTACGGATTGTTATTGCAGGTATGGGTAGGACATCAAAAGACATTACATTTATTGAATATGTTAACAACGGATTGAATCCCTCATAGCGGTTTCTATCCTAATATATGTGCATTGATTTCAGATTAATCATAGCGCGAGTATCACAAGTTTACAACAGAAGATTATGCGTATGAAATCAAAGGGGCTGGCATGTTCTACAGGGATCAAAACTCCTATAACAGTTAAGGTTGGTCAGCAGGTGAATCATTAGCTTCATACCTCTTACTCCTGAAGTCAAACTTATAGCATTCAATAATAAGTTTATACAGATTCTTCTATATATTTGATACAAAATATGTCATGTTTTGTAGCAGAGTTTACTTTGATTAACAAATCCATAGATGTAAAACTGAGATTTTGTTATTTGACCTAGAAAGTCTTAACTTTCAATGTATAAGTTAATCCCTAAAGTAGACATATTAACATCCAATATTATATGTTCATTCTCCTTATGTATTGATACAAAATAAATCCTATTTTTAAGTAGTTTTCGTAAGCTGTTAGTTAACTACATGCAAAGTTTTTTTGCCTAAGGTAATTTAGATTCAAAATCCCACTTATTAAAACAAAACATAAGCGACTTCACAAACTGTCCTAGCACTCCCCATTTAGTCTTTGCTAAGATATAGACTGAGTTAGATGGATCAGTTGAAAACAAAGTTGAATAAAAAATGATTTTCATTTACGATGCTTCTTATTTGTATCTTTAAATTTACTACCCATTTCACAACATGCTATTTCTACTAGCCTGATGTTATTTCATTTATTTTTTTATTAGGGATTGTAGGTCCATTAGTTCATGAAGTAACTGACACACAATGATGCATCAAGAGTGTGGAACATATAAACAAATGAGATCTTTACAAAAAGAAACTTGGTGTTTACTTCATATGGAAGAAAGGAACTAAAAGGTTACTGATATGTGCTAAAACACATATAATTTCTTTATCAAATCAGACCCAAAATAACCAAGAAAGAGCCGTTAATGCTTAATATTTGCGTGTTTCTTGAGTTTTTGTATGTGCAGGTACGGATATGACAAAATACACAAAAGAAAGCTAAAACCAAAGAAAACCTAGCACGAGAGAAAGAAGAGTGCAAAAGCCGATGCCGGGGATGCTATTTTACGGGTTTGGATGCTCAAAAGTGCAAAATACGAAGTCTTGGATCATGTTTGGGAGATTTACACTTTACACCCCTCACTTACCCATTTACCCAAATCACCTTTATTTCATAAATTACACATTTGCTCCTTGGTCTTAAAATTTTTACATGAATGATCATTGTGTAAATTCGGATACACAAAATAAAGTCCAAATCACTAAATCCTAAAATACCATAGCCCAAGTCCAAAACATCCCTCTTTTTACCCAAGCCCATACTTAAACCCGTCAACCTATTACCACATCCGGTCAAAAGTTCACTTAACCGGTCAAAACCCACAAGTCAAACAAAAATAAAATAAACCCCTCTTCCTTCCTAAGCGCGCCAAACAGTAAAAAAGACCCCAATCACTGTTTATCTCAATCAAACCCGTTTTACCTTGCTCCTCTCCATTTACCTCACTTAAGTAAGCTTCTAGAAGTCCTGACAACGTGTCAGAGTTGTACACGCATTGGATAGCCAGGGTGGACAAAGGGCAGCACCTCATTGGTCAAAACACATCATCCAAGTGATCCAAGGGCTTAGAATGAATGGGATGACAAAAAGGAAGATCAAAGGCTGTAATTAGATCTCCCAGAAGCTTCTGAATGGAATCCCAGGCTTCTTCATCAGGCTATTTAAAGACCTCCTTCTCCACAGAGAAAAAACGTCCAATTCCTTAAGTCTTAGAGGAGTTTTGGCCATTTTATTTTTCCTGTCTAATTAGTTGCTTTAGTAGTGTAATCGTTGTAATTCAATTACAGTTTTGTAATTCGTTTTCAGTTTCAATGCAAGTCTCATTTAAAATCCTTTTTCTAAATTCCTTGTTAAATTTCCATTACTGTTAACTGCTGTTAAATTAGCTTTTCTTCAGGTTCATTAAGCTCACATAAGCTTGTTACAGCTTATGTGAGTTGGTTGTTGTTTCATTCTACATCAGTTTCAAGTTTTCTCAAAAAAAATCAACGTTAGTCAAAGATTGGAAGTCAAAAGAGTTTTATGTTAATTTGTGATTTTAGGTTTTTAATTATTAAGTTTTAGTAGTTACTTGTCCATTTTTAATCCAGATTTAATCAGTTTTCATAAAGTCTTCAAGTTAATTTTGCAATTTAGTTGTTGAAGGGGTGTTTGGTTTTTACTTGATTTTCAAGTTTTAGTGAATTATGGTGGTCAAATCTGTGTGAGTTACGTCTATTATTGGTTTTGAAGTTGTCCTAAACAAAGTTTTCAAAGGTGTTAAAGATGAGCTAAATTTCCATTGCTCAAATTGAGTTTGAAAAGTTTCATGTCTGCTATCCATTTTCCGTCCAAATGTCTCTCCTACTTGTCCATTTTGAGGTAATAATCAAGTTCCATGCTAGTCTAAATTAATTTCTCTTAATCTTAGTATATCCTAGTTTAGTTGTCTTGATCTTATCTGCCATGTAAAAGTTTAGATTGCTTATCTTCTTTAGTGTTAAGTAGCTTAGTTAGCATCTGTTTGCCCCATATCAGTTTTATTTAGGCTTGTTATTTGCTTAATCCTCTAGAGTTTATGCCTAATTACTGTTTCCCTCAGGAGCCTAGATGTAGGTTTAGCCATTTGAGAGTAGATTTCAGCTTAACCAAGTGCTTGATTAGTTCTGCAATTAGCCTCTTCATAACTGTTCTGCACATCATTCCATTTAGTCTTAAGGTCCTTTTAGTTTTGATTTTTAATTTCCTCACCTTAAGTCCTTTTTAGCTATAATTTTAAACTTAAGCTCTCTGGTTGGTTTTCTACTCCATGGTCATTTTAGTTTATTTTTAGGAATTTTTCTAACTAGCTTATTTTAGGCTTAAAATAGCTAGTTAGGGGTGTTTGGCATAATGGATTTAGAAACTGTTTTGTAGCTTAATGCCTCTAGCTTGTGCTTATTAGATCTAAAACAGTTGCAATAGCTTATTTCCAGTTAGAATAGGGTAGTTTTAGCTTAAGGTAGCTTATAGAGGCTTATTGTTGCTTCTTGCTTATTTTTAAGTGCTTATTCTTAACAGTAGTGTGCCCAAATCATTGTTCTTGTGCTCCAAATTGGTTTTGTTAATTTTCCCTTGTTCTCAGTATTATTTTATAATATTCTGGAAGTTTTCATATTTTTAACTGTTCATTTGCTATTTTTCTGCATTTTATGTCATTTTCTAGCATTTTTAATTAGCATTTAATCCAAATAATTCAGAAAATGTTCAGAAAAATGCAATTTAAATTTTCTTAGTTTTAGAAAAATAAAAATGTCTTAAAAAGTATTTTTCAAGATTTTTCCTAGTTATTTTAGTATTTTCTAGGAATTTATATAGTTTTTAATAGTATTAAATTCATAGTAAATTTAGAAAAAGTCAAAAAAATGTGATTCTAGTTTCTAAAATTCTTTTTAGTTATTTAAGATTTTTGAAAAATAGTTTTGTAATTTTCTAGCTTATTTTCCTAATTTTTAGTATTTCAAGTCTATTTTAAATGTCTTAAATTAGTTTTTAAATCATAATAAATCAAGAAAAATCCAAAAAATTAGTTTTAAATTTTAAATAATTTTCAAATTTCATTTTTAGCTGTAGAAAATTAGTAGTTCATTTTTACGAGTTAAAATTAGAGTAGTTCCATTTTATTCGCGTTTTTATAATTACGTATTTTGCGTTTTTAGTTATAACTTGCATAATTAGTTATATTTCCTTGTTCTCATCATAGATTTAGTAGTTTTTATTGATTCCCTTTACTTTCCCTTGCACCGTAGTTTAGAAAACCCCAAAAATTCCTTATTTACATATTCGAATCCCGAAACGCGACGTGAGTTGTTCACTCCATTCATCCCTCGTTGGGAGAACGACCCGGGAAGTACATACCTTTGTATTTCTTCGGAAAATATCTTGTACGAAAAACGATCAAATCAAATTTTGGCGCCGCTGCCGGGGAGGTTGTGTCGCGACAATATCGTTAGAGGTTTGACGATTAGTGACTCGAGATCCTTCCTTCGTGAAGTTACTATTTTTTATATAAATAAAAAAAAAGTAAAAAATATTTTCCTTTTTCTTTTGTATATATATATATATCATATAAAAAAAATACAAAAAGATTTTCTCTTGTGTTTTTGAGCTTAAATAGAAGACACCAATTATATAACATTCTCAACGGAGGTGTTATCATTAATAAGTTCCCGAACTAAAGATCAAAAACTTGCCTTTGTGTCGCTTGTGAATTGATTTATTTCTATCGGATAAAAAGCTGTGGTGGGTATAAGGACGGCCCGACATTAAATTGCGGTGAAAAGAAGCGGGTTTTAATAAGCTTCACGACCTAAAAAGCTTCTCCGCCGCATGTGCGTTTGTCTTATAGAGGTGATTTATTCACTTGGGATTATTGGTTAAGTTCACTTTGTGTTTTCGAATACCGGTCTCTTTTAATTGCCTTGGTTTTAAGCGCATGCGCACTCGCTCTCGATCAAGACGACTTGAATCGAATCGAACGCACTCGAGTTACGTAACATGGCTGCCGCCAACGTACCACCAAACCCCGGTCCTAATCCTCCTCCCGTTAATCAAAATGTAGCTCCCGATCTCCGAACGATGGAGGAGCTATGTCAACCTACAATGTACGGGAGGGAGGACCCATTGCACCGACTAATATTCAAGCTACCGATTTTAGCTTGAAACATCATATGATAGAACAAGTAAAAAGCAGTTGTCAATTTCATGGTTTACCGATGACGATGCAAACAAGCATCTTGATAAATTTTAACCGTCACCGTAGTATGAAACAAAATGGGGTCTCCGATGACGCCTTCGTCTCTATCTTTTCCCATACTCTTTGACTCATCATGCCACTTCTTGGTTTGATCGACTCCCGAAGAATTCGATTCATACCTTCGAGGAAATGGTTTCGAAGTTTCTGGCAAAGTATTTTCCACCGTCCATGGTGACGAAATTGAGAAACGATATCAGTAATTTCCGACAATATCCCGACGAATCTTTGTTTGAAGCTTGGGAACGATATAAGCTTGCAATTGATCGATGTCCGAATCATAACATGTTGCTTGTCACTCAAATTGATACGTTTTATAACGGTTTGACATTGAGACATCGTGATACAATCAATGTCGCTGGGTGGAACTTTCATGAAAAGACGTCCCAAGAATGTTACGATCTTATTGAGAACATGACCCTCATCACAATTATTGGGATTCTACCGAAAGGGTGAATCATTTAGATCAAATTGTCTTCTTCTCACGATACGGCTCTTCATAAGAAAGTTGATGATTTGAACACGGCTATGTTAAAATGTACCAAATGCATCCGTCTAGTCAAAATCAACAAGTGAAAGCGGTACACCCGACTTGTGAGACTTGTGGAGGTCCACATTCTTATTCGAGTGCACAGCCGGTGGCTACGTACATGAGAATGTTTATGTTGCTCTGTGGAACTACAATCAACCGCAAGGAGATCGAAATCTTCTTAGCTACCGTTCAAACAATTATCTCGGACCTCCCGGTTTCAACCAACCTCAACAACAAAACCATAATCAAAACCGTTTCAATGGTAACAACAATCAAAACCGAGGAGCTAATCATGGAAATCAACACTACCAAGCTCCTCCACCTCAAGTTTACCAACAACCACCTCCTCCTCAACAACAATATCAACAACCTTCTCATCAAGTTGCTCCGAACAACGAGTTTTTAACTTACATGAAGAACTCCGACAACACCATTAAATGTTTGCAAACTCAAATTAACGGCATGAGGACGGATTTCAAAAAGGAAATTGAAGCTATGAGTAACAAGCAGATGACTGAAATAAGGAATATGATGGCTAGTTTTTTTCAAGCCAATCAACCGTCTACTTCTTATTCTCAACCCTCGGGTTCCGGTTCTCTTCCAAGTAATACAATTCCGAACCTGAGAGGTGACATGAAAGCGATCACTACCCGAAGTGGTGTTGCTTACGATGGACCCGCGGCTCCTACCACTAATCCTTCTTCTCCGTCTCGTGTGGTAGACCGTGAGACCGGGGTGACAAAGGACCCGGTGCTTCCTACTAATAAGGGGAGTACTGTGAATGTCCAACCCATGGTTGTCCAAGATTCTGAGCCCGAAGATGCTCCCGTTAATGTGAAGAAAGCTAATCCGAAACCGTCTATCCCATATCCGTCTCGTCTTAAAGATCAAACTCTTCGTGAAAAGTCGAATCATCAAATGGAAACGTTTTTCCAAATTTTCAAAGACTTGAATGTGGAGATCAGTTTTGCAGATGCCCTTCTCTTGATGCCCAAACTTGCTTCTACGATTAAGGGATTGCTTACGAATAAGGAGAAACTATATGAGCTTGCTACGACATCTCTGAATGAGAATTGTTCGGCGGTTATCCTCAAGAAACTTCCGAAAAGTTAGGTGACCCGGCAAATTCCTCATTCCATGTGATTTTCAAGGAATTGTTCAATGCTCCGCCTTGGCCGATCTTGGCGCGAGTATAAATTTGATGCCGAAATCAATCTACGAGAAGCTTTCGTTACCCCCACTTACCCCAACGTGTATGACCCTCGAGCTAGCCGACCGTACTACTACGAAACCAATTGGTATAGCCGAGGATGTTTTTGTGAAAGTGGGGGAGTTTGATTTTCCCGCGGATTTTGTTGTCGTTGATTTTGATGCCGACCCTCGTGTACCCATTATTCTCGAAAGATGCTTCTTAAGGACGGGCCATACGTTGATTGATGTGTATGAAGGAGAAATCATTTTACGAGTAGGAAAAGAAGCCGTCACATTTAACGTTAACCATACTTCTCAATCTCTAACCAACCAATATGATGTGGCAAAAATTAATGACACCGAGGTGACAAAGGACCCAGGAATTCCTATTAATAACGGAAATACCAAAAACGTCCAACCTCCGGTTGTTCAAAAAGTTGAGCCTAAACCATCGAGAATTGAACCAAGTCTTTCACGTTTCACGGTTAAGAGTTTGTCTACGATACGTGCTGAGCAAAAGAAGAAATTAGAAAAGGAGACTACAACGGTAGTGGTGGAAAATGCTAGCTCTAAGAGCACACCACTTGTCCCACCTCCGTTTTCTATGTATCGAATTGATCTTGTTCCTAAGAACGTCGAGATTTCTTTGAGTGACAATCCCACTCCTTCTTCTGACTATTCCCCTCCTCTTACTCCGTTTGAAGGAGAATACTTCTTTTTGAAAGAGATCGATGAGTTTCTTGCTATTGATGAATCGATTCCACCGGGAATTGATGATGGTTTTTATGATTCGGAGGGAGATATCCTTTATCTTGAACAATTGTTGAATGAAGATCCATCACCGTCACTCCCTCCGAAAGAGATCACGATTGAAGAAATTAAAGAAGTTCAAACGTCTGATAAAATTTCTTCAGAACCCGAGCTTAAGGATTTTTCTATCGAGGAGTTCGCCGATGAACTCGCTCCTACCGACTCAATTCCTTTCGCAAATGAAGAAAATGAATACGATGATCCATTTTACCCGAAAAAGAAAAGGAAGCAAAGATTACGACTGATGAGCTTGTTAATACTGAGGTCCATTATTTTTTATCCGAGAGTGATTCCTTTTCTCGTGAGGATTTTCACGTAGATGATACTTTGATTTCCTTCCTCTCGAGGATAAGATTTTTAACCACAGGATACTCATCAAGAGTACATTCTTATCACCAAAGTTATTCGAAAAAGGATCCTATCTTGGATGCCTTCATTGTTGAACCTTCAAATGCATTTCTTTGTACCATGGACTCCTTCTTCTATGGAGTATTCTTATTGTGATCCGTCATCTCTTCGTCCGCCCGCTAAACCGCCGGATGATGGATCAATCTTTCTTGAAAAACCTTTTGTGAGTTTGGGAGATGTTATTCCGTATGTGCTGAAGCCCGACATTTTCTTTCCCTCCCAACCCACCCATTCTCTTTCCCTCTGGAGTGAGGATACCATCTTTGATCCGGGTATCCCTTCCGCTTGTTTCCCCAAGGACAAATGAATTCGGGGACGAGTCAAGCTAGCGACTTGGTGAAGAAAAACAGTAGCGCTTCGTGGGAGGCACCCCATGCTTATCTCTATCTTCTTTCTATTTTCTAATAAGTGACGTGAAGGGGTTAGCCTCTTCGATTTCTCGTGTTTGGTTGTTTGTGATGTTGTGTTTAGGATGTTCCAGATATGAAGACTCTCGTGCTCGAAGTTTGTCTTTTCTCCACTCGAGTTTCATGATCGATGCTGATGGAAATCCGATATCCTAATCTTATCGACTAACGTTTATCTTCTAGCATACTTAATAAACGGCTTTTAGATTTTCGTTCTTACCCTTACTTTTAAACATTGAGGACAATGTTTCGTTCTAGTCTGGGGTAGGGTAATCTTCGATTTCATTTGACCGCACTTGCTTATTTTTGTCGTGTAATCTCGCAACCCCGTTTTTCCTTAGAAAATGAAAAAATTGTGCAAAAATGTAAAAATTTTAAAAAAATTTGTAAGCTTTTGTTAGTTTTATGATTGAAAAGTTCTTGCTAGTCTCTTAGAAGTTTCTTTAAATATGCGTTTTTCTTGAAATAGCCTTTGCTAATTGCTTAGACAAGAGGCTATAAAATGCGATTCTAGCTCACAAGGCCAAGAATTTGCAAGTCTCCCTAAGTGATTTTATATATGCGAAGCTTAAACAAGAATTTGCGAGTTTCTTATAAGTGACTTTAAAAATGCGAGACTTGAGATTATTTAACGAAGAATTAGCTAAGTTAATATATGTTTTGACACCTTGTTGACTTTCCGCTGGTGAGAGTAGGATTGGAATTCTGACTTGACCGGGCGTGTTGAGCCCTAGCTTGTTCCCTTAACCAATAGATAATCTAAAAATTATCGGCTAAGCATCCGCGGATCTCATTATTTGGGATTTTAAATTTGCGGAGATCGAGAAATGATAGAGTTACTTATGAGTTTAGATGCTAAGCGTGGGGTAGTTGGTTCTCTTTAGAGCCCATCGAAGGTACTTATGGCTTTTGTTCCTACAAAATTGTTTCACCCATATCATTAAATAAATAATTAGAGATGTTGAGTTTTTGGCGATAGTTAGTTCTTTATCTTCTTAAAAGAATCTTTTTTAAAAATTAGGTACACATCAAGGATCCGTAATAAATAAGTAATAAGTAATAAGTAATAAGTAAAGTTATGAGTCATGTGTCGAGATCGGACCTTGGATCTTTAGCCGAGATTGGGTGAGGTCTTGGTCTAACCAACTGGGATCCTCATTTCATGAAGCCTATAGTCTTGGAATTACCCGTGAAGCTCCGTGGTTCATAGCTCATATAAGTAAAATATAAGTGAAAAAAAAAAAAAAAAAGAGAAAAAAATGAATGAAAAAAAAAAAAAAAAATGAATGATAAAAAAAAATGGAAAAGTCAAAAATATAAGTGAATAAAAATTCCTTGATGTGGACCTCATTTTTGAGACAATGGTTCTTGAGAGAAGATGGATAACTAATTAGCGACTTAGCTTTATATCTTTATCGGATTAATTCTTATCGAAACGAGAAACTTGAAGAAATTCATTTCTCACAAAAATAAAAATCTAGAGGCAAATAGGAAAATGGGAGCAAAAGGTAATTACACAAGTAACTTCCATGGGTAGTGTTAGCATCTAGAATCATATTTAACAATGATTTCGATTTTACGTTTAGTTTGGGGACTTGTGAAAAATCAGGGACGATGTATTCTATCCGTATGGTCACTTCACGCTGTGTTGTGTTTCTTACTCTGTGATCCTAACATGTCGTTTGAAAAATGTTGGAGTTATTGATCGACATGAAAGTTCAACAAACCGTCACTCATAATCGGAATGTGCTTAATCGTAATATCTAGACATGTGAAATAAAAGGTAAACGGGGCGTTTTTAGAATTAAGGCTTTCTTAATCTCTTTTGAGGAATCTTTGCTACTTCTTCATAGGTTTAGTAGAAAGAGATTGAAATCCTTGGTTTTAGAAGCGTGAGTTGATTGCATTGCGTGAGAACACGACAATGGTCTCGTCTGGGGTATTTTGATATGTGCTAAAACACATATAATTTCTTTATCAAATCAGACCCAAAATAACCAAGAAAGAGCCGTTAATGCTTAATATTTGCGTGTTTCTTGAGTTTTTGTATGTGCAGGTACGGATATGACAAAATACACAAAAGAAAGCTAAAACCAAAGAAAACCTAGCACGAGAGAAAGAAGAGTGCAAAAGCCGATGC
Source organism: Chrysanthemum lavandulifolium (assembly GCA_022545495.1). Lineage (NCBI taxonomy): Eukaryota > Viridiplantae > Streptophyta > Magnoliopsida > Asterales > Asteraceae > Chrysanthemum > Chrysanthemum lavandulifolium. The sequence continues at coordinate 88,082,299 of CM040246.1, forward strand.
CGGGATGCTATTTTACGGGTTTGGATGCTCAAAAGTGCAAAATACGAAGTCTTGGATCATGTTTGGGAGATTTACACTTTACACCCCTCACTTACCCATTTACCCAAATCACCTTTATTTCATAAATTACACATTTGCTCCTTGGTCTTAAAATTTTTACATGAATGATCATTGTGTAAATTCGGATACACAAAATAAAGTCCAAATCACTAAATCCTAAAATACCATAGCCCAAGTCCAAAACATCCCTCATTTTACCCAAGCCCATACTTAAACCCGTCAACCTATTACCACATCCGGTCAAAAGTTCACTTAACCGGTCAAAACCCACAAGTCAAACAAAAATAAAATAAACCCCTCTTCCTTCCCAAGCGGGCCAAACAGTAAAAAAGACCCCAATCACTGTTTATCTTAATCAAACCCGTTTTACCTTGCTCCTCTCCATTTACCTCACTTAAGTAAGCTTCTAGAAGTCCTGACAACGTGTCAGAGTTGTACACGCATTGGATAGCCAGGGTGGACAAAGGGCAGCACCTCATTGGTCAAAACACATCATCCAAGTGATCCAAGGGCTTAGAATGAATGGGATGACAAAAAGGAAGATCAAAGGCTGTAATTAGATCTCCCAGAAGCTTCTGAATGGAATCCCAGGCTTCTTCATCAGGCTATTTAAAGACCTCCTTCTCCACAGAGAAAAAACGTCCAATTCCTTAAGTCTTAGAGGAGTTTTGGCCATTTTATTTTTCCTGTCTAATTAGTTGCTTTAGTAGTGTAATCTTTGTAATTCAATTACAGTTTTGTAATTCGTTTTCAGTTTCAATGCAAGTCTCATTTAAAATCCTTTTTCTAAATTCCTTGTTAAATTTCCATTACTGTTAACTGCTGTTAAATTAGCTTTTCTTCAGGTTCATTAAGCTCACATAAGCTTGTTACAGCTTATGTGAGTTGGTTGTTGTTTCATTCTACATCAGTTTCAAGTTTTCTCAAAAAAATCAACGTTAGTCAAAGATTGGAAGTCAAAAGAGTTTTATGTTAATTTGTGATTTCAGGTTTTTAATTATTAAGTTTTAGTAGTTACTTGTCCATTTTAATCCAGTTTAATCAGTTTTCATAAAGTCTTCAAGTTAATTTTGCAATTTAGTTGTTGAAGGGGTGTTTGGTTTTTACTTGATTTTCAAGTTTTAGTGAATTATGGTGGTCAAATCTGTGTGAGTTACGTCTATTATTGGTTTTGAAGTTGTCCTAAACAAAGTTTTCAAAGGTGTTAAAGATGAGCTAAATTTCCATTGCTCAAATTGAGTTTGAAAAGTTTCATGTCTGCTATCCATTTTCTGTTCAAACAGTCTCTCTCCTACTTGTCCATTTTGAGGTAATAATCAAGTTCCATGCTAGTCTAAATTAATTTCTCTTAATCTTAGTATATCCTAGTTTAGTTGTCTTGATCTTATCTGCCATGTAAAAGTTTAGATTGCTTATCTTCTTTAGTGTTAAGTAGCTTAGTTAGCATCTGTTTGCCCCATATCAGTTTTATTTAGGCTTGTTATTTGCTTAATCCTCTAGAGTTTATGCCTAATTACTGTTTCCCTCAGTAGCCTAGATGTAGGTTTAGCCATTTGAGAGTAGATTTCAGCTTAACCAAGTGCTTGATTAGTTCTGCAATTAGCCTCTTCATAACTGTTCTGCACATCATTCCATTTAGTCTTAAGGTCCTTTTAGTTTTGATTTTTAATTTCCTCACCTTAAGTCCTTTTTAGCTATAATTTTAAACTTAAGCTCTCTGGTTGGTTTTCTACTCCATGTCCATTTTAGTTTATTTTTAGGAATTTTTCTAACTAGCTTATTTTAGGCTTAAAGTAGCTAGTTAGGGGTGTTTGGCATAATGGATTTAGAAACTGTTTTGTAGCTTAATGCCTCTAGCTTGTGCTTATTAGATCTAAAACAGTTGCAATAGCTTATTTCCAGTTAGAATAGGGTAGTTTTAGCTTAAGGTAGCTTATAGAGGCTTATTGTTGCTTCTTGCTTATTTTTAAGTGCTTATTCTTAACGATGAGTGTGCCCAAATCATTGTTCTTGTGCTCCAAATTGGTTTTATTAATTTTCCTTGTTCTCGTATTATTTTATAATATTCGGAAGTTTTCATATTTTTAACTGTTCATTTGCTATTTTTACGCATTTTATGTCATTTTCTAGCATTTTAATTAGCATTTAATCCAAATAATTCGGAAAATGTTCGAAAAATGCAATTTAAATTTTCTTAGTTTTAGAAAAATAAAAATGTCTTAAAAAGTATTTTTCAAGATTTTTCCTAGTTATTTTAGTATTTTCTAGGAATTTATATAGTTTTTAATAGTATTAAATTCATAATAAATTTAGAAAAAGTCAAAAAAATGTGATTCTAGTTTCTAAAATTCTTTTTAGTTATTTAAGTCATAAATTTAGAAAAAGTCAAGTCTATTTTAAATGTCTTAAATTATTTTTTAAATCATAATAAATCAAGAAAAATCCAAAAAATTAGTTTTAAATTTTAAATAATTTTCAAATTTCATTTTTAGCTGTAGAAAATTAGTAGTTCATTTTTACGAGTTAAAATTAGAGTAGTTCCATTTTATTCGCGTTTTTATAATTACGTATTTTGCGTTTTTAGTTATAACTTGTTGGGAATTCTGTGAAGTATGAATTATGCTGAAAATAACGCTGAAGGAATCTACTGAAGTACATGGATTCTTTGAAGGAATCTCTTGAAGTATATGGATTCTCATTGAAGAAGGACTTCTAAAGTTATATTAGAGTATAGTTGGTTTCTACGGATATAGATATTCAGTATATTTATTAGTTTGTTAGGATTTGCATGAGCTATTTTAGGTAGTAATATGCATTTATTTTATATTATTTCATTTAGGGTTCCTTGTGTATAAAAGGAACTGATGTCTTTGTATTAGGGGACTTGAACATTAGAAGTCTCGGAGAAAAACATTCGGTAAACATCTCTTGAGAGAGAGTGAAAAAGATCCATAGAGGATCATTGTTTTAATAAGAAAAACCTTGTTGGTAACTTTGATTGTGTTAATTATTATCCGCTGTGCATCTATTCAATCATTGTTATTATACCCTAGTTGAGTCCGGATCTTGGTTTCAACAAGTGGTATCAGAGCGGGTGACTCTCGATCTAGGGTTTATAAGGTTTTACTCTAATTGATTTGGGGTTTATTTGTTGTCGTTAAAGGAGGCAGCAGTAAAAAGGCTCTCGTATTCGTTGAAGGTACAACTTTTCGTGTTTATGATATCGATTTTATGTGTCTTGCTCTATAAACAATAGGTACACTTTTGAATACGAGATCCGAATACACGTATAGGATATACATGATTATTGATTATAATTGGTGAGTTTGACTTCACCGTGATGAGCGATTGTTATAAATTATGATGGGTCCTCGATATTATTTGATCATGTGGTGTTGATGCATATTGATGATAATTAAACTGTTTCATGTTCTCGTGGTTTTGATGATTATGGGGCTCGAATTAAATTGAAACACAACATTTGATCGGTGACTATCACGTGGCTATCTCACACGTGTTGTCATCCTATTTATTGGTCCCAAGTTTTAGTCAATCGATAGAAGACTGCAGCGTGTTTTGATTTTTGATATCATTGGTATATTAAGTGGATCACGTGGGAATGGGCATTTAATTTGTCATGATTGGTCATCCTTTTGTGCCTACCGATTACAGTTTGGGGACGTTTTGTATTTTAATTCACGTAGGTCCGATTGACTTTTGTGTGATTGGTTGAATCAAGGGGTTGGAATAATCGGGTCATCACGTGGTCTGTTTGACCTTGTGATTGGTTGCTTGATCACGTATATTATTTTGTTTCCACCGATAGTGAGTCATTCTTCTTGAAGAGGTCACGTGGATACTTATTGAATTTGTTTGCGGTCATATTTTTGCTTGGTACTTTTAAAATGGCGAGCATTTGTTAATGAAAAGGATGATGTTATGTTTCCTTATTTGATGGATGATGAGTATGATGTTTGGGCTAAGAAGATGGAACATGGATCAAAACTAATGATATGAATATCCGGAAGGTGATCCAAAATGGCAACAGCTTGAAAAGGATGGATGTGATCGCGATGGAAATCTCTTTTTCATCCTCCAACGACTACGAGATGAACACATTCTTTGTACAAAGAGAGTCAAAGGCGAAACTACCTTGCTTAATTCTATTCCTGCACGATCATGTAGCGATTTTAGTTATATGGATGATGCAAGTCGATATGGAATGCACTCAAAGAAAGGTATGGTGGAAAGGCTGAATTCAAGAAGATGAGCAAGGAAGGCGATGTTGCGAGTTATCTTGAAGAATTTGCCAATCCACAAATTGCTTTCATGGGCATCTCGGTACATACTTGTGATTATAGTTGTAAAGAGAGATATAATGAACTAAAAGAAGCCTATGATGAAATGAAACCTAAATATAATGCATGCTATGTTGACAATGAAGCTTATAAGCAGCTTTAAAAACATTAGAAAGACAAAAGTATGGTTTCAAAAGAATCAAATAGCTTATGATGAGAAAATAAGTGTGTTAGAAAGGGATCTCGAATGTGCTAAAATGAGTTAAAAGGTCCGAGAAATTAAGAGAAGATGTAGTGTCGAAAAATCTAGAGCTAAAAGAGAAACTAGATGAGGAAATTGCTAGGCATAAAGAATGGTTAATGAATGGAAACAAGTTAGTGGTTTCATTTATAGTAGTCAAGCTACTAACTCTACGGTAGCTTTAGGTTTTAAGAAATATGTTGGGTTAGAAGCTAGGGATGACACACGTAAATCTACTCCAAAGAAGCCTAGTTAATTTTGTCAAAGAATGTCAATTACATGTTGTCCCCGGTCCTATTAGAGGAGAGCATATGCCCATTGACCTATCCATCCCGATTGACTTTGATGGATCACACCATTTATATGGCAAAAGTCAAGTGACTTGCCGGACCTTAGTAGCAAAACTAATGACTCGTCTCTTGTTCTAAAAGTGACACGTCATCATACACAAGTCCACCGACTATGCCTCATGTGATTCAAGTGAGAAGTCGACTCATCTAGGCATACACCCATGACCACACCCAAGTCCAAAGTAGGTACTCATGAGCCCAAAACTAAACCGGTTACTTATTCATTAAACACACTTTTGCTTCTAGTTCTGCTTCGATAAGTTTAAATGTAATAAACAAAGTTGTGTTAAGAATACGTCATTAAGAAGAAATCTTGTTTTGTGTGTGGTAGTAAACTCCATCTTATTATAGTCGTGATTATCATGAGAAAAAGATGGGTGTTTCCTCCGCCATAAGAATTCTAGACCCACATGGACTAATGTTGCTAGTATTCCTCCATTTGTTCCCAAAGCGCACATGTGAGAGCGGGTAAACCAGTTCCTCTTGGTAAACCAAAGGTGTATGCATCTGCTTACATTGTGATGGCTTAATAGGCCTTTTCCAGTTCCTCGGTGGAAGATATTCTTCACCGCTTACTACTTTGGTTGGTGGAGCAAGAATGCTAGACTTATGCCTTATAGACCTACTAGTTCTTATTTTCGATCATATACACCTTATGTATCTCATATGAATATGGCACATGGTGGAGTTAGAGTGGCAATAACTGTTAAGTCCTCAAAAGGTTATTCTTGGAAAACTCAAAGAAAAGTTCATTCGGGTACCCAAGAACAATGGTCCTTGTCGGTGCATTGATTGAGGGAGGCATAAGCCTAAGGGAGGCTTATTATTGTAGTATATTTGTCTTCTAACCATTTTTGCGGATGTTGGATCCTCATACGCCTAAGGGAGGCTTAGTGTTTCTACGACACTACAACTGTCTTTGGTTTCTCTGATGCTTGATGGTTTATTTTACATGTTTTGGTTATTTTTATTCTTTCTTTATTTTATTTGTTAAAAAAAAAAAAAAAAAAAAAAAAATCGTATTATTAAATTCTTAGTTAAAAAAATAAAAAAAAATAAAAATAAAAATCTAACCTGTCGTGTTCGGTTTCTACTCTTTCTTGCTTGCGGTTTTAGTGTTGGTTAATTACCACACAACTCATGGTTTTCATCTCACCATGTCTTTCGACACAAGAGTTTACTAGCCCACAGGATTATGGCTTGTGGTAAAGGTCATGAAATCCATAAATGGTAATCAACTCACCATGATGATGACGACATTCCATCAAAGAGTTGGCTAGTCCAAAAGCAAACGGTTTTGGTAAAGACATTTCAATTCCGTTAATAGTCGTAATGGTTTGCTCAAAATCATAGGGTATGCAACCACCCATGCTTAATTCTTTGGGTTGTATGGTCATCAATTCACCATGGTTTATTCCTTTTGGAATCCAAGAATTGACTAGTCCCGAGCAAACGGCTACGGTAAAGACATATCAAATCCGTTTATATGGTTCTTTGGTTTGCTAATAAATCGATGGTTATCGATGTACCATGGTTTTCGAATGAAACATTTGGCTACTCCGTAGTGATGGCTATTGGTAAAGAGACATCAAATCCATTATTTTCAATGATTCACTTCTCAGAGTTAACACTCCTGGATGTAATGAGAATAGTATGAAACTAATTTGTTTTGATGTACATGTTGTCATTTGTTCTTTGCAAAGATCCGGAGTTTCAAAGTTTGTCATCATAGAGATGTAATTGTTTTGATTCTTTCTTCTGATGTTCGAGTACAATCCTCAAGTTCGAGCGTTAAAGTACTATCGAAACTGGAACTTAACCATGTCAAATTCCAGTTTAGGGAGGATTGTTGGGAATTCGTGAAGTATGAATTATCTTTGAAAATAACGTCAAGGAATCTCTCAAGTACATGGATTCTCTGAAGGAATCTCTTCAAGTATATGGATTCTCACGAAGAAGGACTTCTTTGAAGTTATATTAGAGTATAGTTGGTTTCTACGGATATAGATATTCGTATATTTATTAGTTTGTTAGGATTTGCATGAGCTATTTTAGGTAGTAATATGCATTTATTTTATATTATTTTATTTAGGGTTCCTTGTGTATAAAAGGAACCGATGTCTTTGTATTAGGGGACTTGAACATTAGAAATCTCGGAGAAAAACATTCCGTAAACATCTCTTGAGAGAGTGAAAAGATCCATAGAGGATCATTGTTTTAATAAGAAAAACCTTGTTGGTAACTTTGATTGTGTTAATTATTATCCATTTGTGCATCTATTCAATCATTGTTATTATACCCTAGTTGAGTCCGGATCTTGGTTTCAACATAACTTGCATAATTAGTTATATTTCCTTGTTCTCATCATAGATTTAGTAGTTTTTATTGATTCCCTTTACTTTCCCTTGCACCGTAGTTTAGAAAACCCCAAAAATTCCTTATTTACATATTCGAATCCCGAAACGCGACGTGAGTTGTTCACTCCATTCATCCCTCGTTGGGAGAACGACCCGGGAAGTACATACCTTTGTATTTCTTCGGAAAATATCTTGTACGAAAAACGATCAAATCAGTTACTCTTGATAAAACAACCCTTCTATGTTTCGGATATGAAAGATTGAATTTTTGGCAGTGCATATGAAGGTGACCAGGTACTGTTAAAAATTCACCTTGTGCAATGTTTGAGCTGGATCTGGAAACTGATTATTTTTTATTTTATTACCGTTTTCAGTTTGAGACGAATTGTCCACACAAATAGAACTGAGTGAGAGTGTGCGGACAAGTCAGCATAGAGGTAATCTTTTTCTTTTTCAACTACACTTAAGAACAAAACCATTCTATGCAAAATTATGACAAAGTATCTATTAGTGTTGTGTTTGTGAAGAATATATGTAACCAAAGAACAAAGGTCAATTAACCGACATTAGAAGTAGCAATATTGACCTTTTTACTATGTGTCAATTTAGGTGGTGTTTTATGCCTAACAGGTGAAACAGTTAGAATAAAACTTTATAGTTAACAGGTCAAATGGGTCAAATAGCTCAAAGTCAACCAAAGTGTGTTTTTAGTAGCATTCTCATGGTGACACCAAGAAACGAGGCAGCTCCAAGTAAGGCAAAGAGACCAGCATCAAGATTAGCAATCGGGTGAAGGAGTCTCCCAACAAGGAAAAAAAAAAAAAACCCCACAATTGTCTTATAATATTGTCAAACAATTTTTAAAAATGTATTTAAGTTATTTAAAAACAACAAAAAAATAATTATTAGTCATGCACGCCCGATCGTCTTATAATATTGCTTGACAATTTTAAAAATGTATTTAAGTAAACAAAACCAACAAACAAATAATTATAAGTCATGCCGCCCATTAGGTAAGCTTCAAATCTAGTATATATATATATATACATATATATATATATATATATATATATATATATATATATATATATATATATATATATATATATATATATATATATATATATATATATATATATATATATATATATATATATATATATCTATATATATATATATATATATATATATATATATATGTGTTTCTTGTGAGAAGTCAAATTTTGGTGAGAACGCGAGAAGAGATCATAGCCCTCCATCTAGTCCCTCCTTTTTTTAGATCTAATGGCTAAGATTAGCTACACATTTACACTAACCAAGGGCAAATATGTAAATTACAAACAAATATCTAATATATAAAAAAAAACACACACTTTAACTAAAAAGCGAAGGTGAAAATTAGATATTTTCTCTCTCGACCTAGATATTTTCCGTTCACAATTACCGCCATTAAAATTCTTCTTCTACCGTCATTAACCGTCACAACTACCGCCATTAAAATCCTTCTTCTACCGTCGTTAACCGCTGTAAAGTCGCCGTTAAACCGCCGTTAAAGTCATTATGCCACCGCCGTTAACACGCTCAATGACACCGTCTTTCAATCAAAGCAATCAACGGAATGTAATTGAATCTGAATCAGAATCTGACGGAGATGAAATTATCGATATTACCGGATCATCACCGGAAAACTCAGAGATATCAAGTAAAATTCATATTTTATTATAATTTAAATAATTTTTATTAATAATTGTTTAGAATTGTTACTATTATTAGCTAGTTTAATTTTAAGATTTCTTCAGAATTAATTTTTGATAAATTATCTTCACATGTGAAAATAATAATTTAAGCTTTGATTAGATTAGCGGTTTGAGGTTATAAGTTTAAATAAATCCATTTGT